>CM076932.1:2036598-2622261 GCA_039566165.1 Maruca vitrata
CGTGCGGTAGTGCTTCTAAATTTAAAAGTCAGAGCAATTCGGTGCGAGTGCTGGCCATTAAAATAAAAAAAAACATGTAATGGCCGGCCTTTGTAATGTGAATATTGTAGAGCCACTGGTGATGATGAGATGTTATGTCAGTTGTTGATGTTGCCTGTGTGTGTAAATGTTATCAACTCATTTAACGGGAATGTTGGAAACTATATTAAAAGCCCATCACGTGTTAAAATAGAGAATAGGTTCCTAAACCTTATTAAACGAAAACTGCCATGATCGAATCATTCCAATCCCTGTCCAGAAAGGCGAATTCATATGGCTCTAATTCAGGTATTCACTCTTTATTTCAATTTCAATTAGAAAATGGAATCAGAATAATTATAAGCGGAAATCTCCTCACGTAAATCGGAAAATGCTGTCAACTCATATTGAAACGTCTTCTCTCTTCCGCTCTCTATATTTACACTAATTGGGGTTGTTGTGTAAACCATTAGGGTTCCAACAATTACTCAGCGTTCCCTGCCCTTCGGGGCGCAGATCCCTTCATAACCACTGAAGGGTTTTCTTTTGATTGAAAGTAGAAAACATTTTCTACCGACAACATCGACGGTGAAATATTTTATTTTTGATTCACCGTCTTCGTTGCTATTGGCGTACTGATTTTTAAAGTGACAATATGACATCTTTTGTTTTTCTTTTTTTGGCGTTAGTCTGTCTAAAAAAATCTGGTGCTAATTTATAACTGCCCAAAATGTTACAAACAACTACATAGTTATCTTTTTCCTAACTGATAAACGATGATGGCTTGAAGTAGCCTCTCGTCATCATCACCGAAGTTGCGGGGAGTGGATGGCTCTCACCTGACTAGTTTTTTTTTACAGTTAGACGTTTATAAAAGACAAGGGTTTTAAATAGGTAGATGGCCGTTCTGAATAATATTACTTATTAAAGTAACTTATTTAAAATGTAATTCACAAAAAGAGGTACTTACAGTGGAGACTAATATCTTTGACCAGGCAAATCACTAGATATTCCTACAACGACAATTCGCCCGGCCATTTTTACGTACTAAGTACTCACGATGATAAACGGAATAAATATAATATTCACACTTAATTTGGCACTTCAGTATACGTGGAGTCAGGAAGTGAAAACTAACAACGGACAATATAGGTCAAAATGTCTAGACACAGCAATCACAACACGAATGATCAACTTAACAATGTTTCGGTTATATTTGTTATGATTATCCTCGACACGTGACATTAGATAATAAATAAGGCGTCCAAACGTTTTTACCAACCATTGATATCAGACAAGTGCGCATACATATTATAGTGCACAAGTGTGCCCGCAAACACAAGTGCACTCCCTGTTCCCTTTTCTCTCATAGTTCGGTGAGACGGCAATCCGACATGGCCGATGAGAGGTTGGGCGCAGGACCACCGGCTTAACGTGCTTTCCGAGGCACGGGCGTTCAACCGCCAACTTCCTAATAGTACAGGATCCGTGGTGTATTTTTTCACTTGATTACTATCAAGCTAATTTTCCGTGAGTAGCTTCATTTTGATAAGACGCCCGTATAAAATTTTGATTGCGGTAGCAACGAGAGGTTAAGCTAATGACAAATATTTAGATCGTGTACCTAGACACGGAATTTGTAGAAACATTATATAAATATTAACTAAAATAATAAAATCAGCTGGTTAGTAATCATTTTTGGTGATCTCGTTATCGATACAAGTTGAGGGGAGGAGATCACCAAAAATGATTACTAACCAGCTGATTTTTATTATTTTACTTAGTTAATATTTATATAATGTAACGGTCATATTGTCCTACAAATTCCGTGGTACTTTGTCCCGGTCCTACGGTCCTAAATATTTAATCATTGATACCTCTGTTAGCTACCACAATCAAAAATTTTCGCACAGGAATTTTTTGGGCGTCTTATCAAAATGAAGCTACTCACGGAAAATTAGCTTGATAGTAATCAAGTGAAAAATACACCACGGATCCTGTACTATAACCCCAGGCTGAGTAATTTCATTTCAGAAAAACTGACACAAATTTTCGACCCCGGAAATTGCCGCATTGGTCTATTAGTACTTTTGGTTGCAAGCGCTGCGTAAGAACCGAGAGGTCCCCTCGGTTTTGAACATTAACATATACATAACTGTATATACTGTATAGCTGTAATGGGCATAAGTATGTACGTTTTAATTTGACAATATGTACATATGTATTTTTTATTTAGTACCTATTAAATAAAACCCTCATGGAACGGAAATATTTATTTTCTCAATAAACGCCCCCACGTGGTCGGAGTCGCTATCGGAAATCTAGTATGTCATATTTACAAACATGCATGCGTTTTGAGTTCTCATTAGTAGGCATCCGTATCTTTTGTGTTGATTCACATATTTGTATAGCCGTTGATCTGAATGGGTTGCAAACATCGATCCGTACATTTCTATAAAAAGAAAAAACGACCCGACGCGTTCGGAAAGGGCCAGCAACATGAAAAGTATTTTTAAATGACTTTTACTCTAATATTGGATGAAAGATACTTTTAAGTTATTTTTATTAGGCAGAGACAATAAAATGATTATAAAAAAATACATCAACTACAATAATTTAAACATAAAATAAAATACCTTCGGTTAGACAACACTAGTTTTGTTTTTCAAAAGAATATTAGACCGGTAAAGTTTCTACGTTAAGAACTCATCATCAAATCATATTTACAAAGTAATAAATAGAGTGATCTCATGAACCCAGGACCACTCCGTCTTTCTGCTCCGATTGCCACTAATACAAAACATAAAAAAGATAGTAAAAAAATCTACGGCAATTATCATCGGATAAAAATAGGGGTGAGAGCCATCCGCTCCGACAAGGTTACTCCAAGTCATCATCGTAGTCAGTTTTGCAAAAAAACGGGATAAACCACGGACAAAAGTATAACTTGCTTCAAAAATAACCTTAGGTAACATTTCTGGTCTCGGTCAAACGAATACACGGTAGCTATGGGCAGAGGTAATGACGCAGAATCTGTCCACCTGCGTTAGATCGCCCGATTACTGTCTGATGTATGGGACGTGTCACAGGGAACGCTAGAAGTCTTAATATTCGTACGATGATTATTCTGACTTGAACAATAGTTAGATAAGTCTACTGTGGGTCAGCTAATTCGACCCCAAATCAACAATAAATGTGTGAGTACACACATCGTATAAAATGCCCAAGATGCCTCAATAGAACGACCGCCAAGGAACTGGTTAATCAAAGAAGAAAATAAGTGTACGAGTTGCCTAAAAATTATGCAGGAAAAATACTCAAAGCAGAATCTTCAACTAAGACTTAATCGAATTACAAATGAAATTGCAAAATTCCAACTCCAGTTCGCGCTTGACCAATCCCACTCACTTGTTTTCTTTTCCCTGAGAAAACTTTATCAAATCGTCCTTGCATTGCGATTACGAAGTTTTGTTACGCTACGCTACAAATTTGCGAGCAACAAGTGCGTAACTTAACCCTAAAATGTCCTAACTTAAGTAAATTACCGTGATTTGCAACTTTACTAAGGGCCAAAGGAGTTTTGTACAATTTTTTAACTGATTTACTAAAGCGAGCCACGGTTTGGACTGTCGTTGGGTAACTTTTGTTTTCCAAGAATTTGTGTGATAAATAAAGAGAACTTGTCGCAACCTGAAACTCTTTTTGGTAATTTAGTAAGTTACGGTTCTAGGAGAAAATTAAGGAGTTATGTTTTTAAAGGTAGACTAAAGATTTTTAATCTGCGTATTCAACTGTAGTATAAAGAATGTCATCTACATATTAAACTAAGTTTATTATCCTATTAATATCAGCTCCCCCGCTTCAGGTATACCTACCGTATAATAAACAAAAACCGGTTTTTAAATGGAGGTTACCTCCTTTTAAATAGCTCTATCTACTAAAACATTTTTAAAATGGTTTACAAATAAACCGCATCACAATACGATGCGTAGTTATAAAGATTTAAGCAAACAAAAGGACGGACAAAAAGCGTCAGCGACTGTATATTATATTATGTAGTGAATCCTATATACACATCATCATCATCAGCCCATATACGTCCCCACTGCTGGGGCACGGGCCTACCCTAACCTAGGGCGATAAGGCCTTAGTCAACCACGCTGGCCAAGTGCGGGTTGGTCGACTACACAACCTTAGAATTTCTTCATAGGCGTGCAGGTTTCCTCACGATGTTTCCTTCACCGTTAAAGCGTCGAATGATGGTACCTACATATGAATTTCAAATTTGAAAAACACATTGGTACCTGGCGGGGTTTGAACTGGCGACCTCTCGCATCGCAAGCAACGACCTTAACTCGGCCCTCGACGCTTACATACACATAAAATACGGTTTCTATCAAACGTATTTTCGGAGTCAGTACCAACCTAATCAAAAACTACAAGGTAGGTGACCTTTAGCTTTTTATACAAATACAGATAGTAACATAATAAATATTAATAAACTTTTGTAAATACACAGTTTAATATACTTTTCCGAGTAATTTTAATTCGTTTACAAGTTGCCAGTTCACCTTTGGCTGATACACATGTATGTTTACCTACTCACTACTATCAATAAATAATTCATCACTTCTTTAGTAATTGGATGGGACGGTATGTCGGTTTAGATGAATGACTTACCAATAGGTATATTTATTATGTTCATAATTTACTTTCAACATTTTAAACACCAACATTTGACTGGCTCGGTGGAATAGTGGTTAGTTCCAAACCCAGGTTCAATATCTACGGTTCCAAGAGTCGTGGGTTTGATTCCCACTCGAGACAAATACATCTGTTATCAAATATATTAAAATATATTTGTGTATTCGCTGTTGATTCTGATAACTGTAACACAAGTGCTTAAGCTACTTACCACGGGATCAGATCAATTATATTTATTATTTGCCAGCGACTTAGTCCGCATTTTCCCACGATTTTTATACATTTTCTACTGTTTTTCTATTTTCTTTGCTCCTATTTGCAGCGTGATGTTATATAGCCTAAAGCTTTCTTCAATTTATGGTCCATTCAACACAAAAAGATGTTTTCAATTCGCACCAGCCAGTTCCTGAGATTAGCACGTTCAAACAAACAAACTCTTCAGCTTTATAATATTATTATATATAGTAATTATATAGATTACCATCCTTCAAAAGACGATTTCTTTTTCAGCGAAGTCTGCCTTCAAACTAATATAGCGTGAACAGAACGATTTCGTTTTAAAATTACATACGGCTTAAGTACAAAACTCAGCCACAGCTTTCCTTGGGGTCTTGCCTGACTACACTTTGTTTAATTATCAAATTAAAACTGTAGCCAAGTTTAGAACTCATTTAGAACACTTACAGACCCTTGTCCAACTGTTACCTACCAAGACATCAAGATTGTAAATGCGTACTTAGAAAATATTACGGTGACTTTAATCAGTGGACATAGAGAAGTTTGTGTAACCAATCTCTTAATTTGCTTTTGACCAAACCAATTGCTTAACAATGTATATTATAACATTGAACTAGTTGAGACATCGTTTTAAAATTTTGTTTAAATGTACGTACCTAACGTTGTGAAATCTAATGTGTTTACGGTTAATATACTTTTTTGTTGACGTGCTATTTGATATGGATAACATTCATATACTTGTCGTCTGTACGAATATGACAGTAAAAAAAAAGCGTCGATGGCCGAGTGGTTACGGTCGTTGCTTGCCATGCAGAGTGCTTAAGCTACAGTTCAAACCACGGGTTCCAGATGTGTTTTTCAAATTTGAAATTCATATGTACCATCATTCGACGCTTTAACGGTGAAGGAAAACATCGGTCTAGTTGGAGGAAACCAGCACATCTGAGAGATTTTTCAACGGTGTGTGAACTGCCATGCCAGAGGCCTACGGGCGGTTTATATACTTTGACACCAGGTTGTTTATCAACCATACGATAAGAAGAAGAAGAATATGGCAGTAACAAAGTACGAGTACTTAAGTGTTCCAGGAATATAATTTATCAAACGATTATGTACCAGCAGTTACATAACTATTGGCCTAGATATCTCTAGCAAAGGTAATGTGATTTAGAAAATAACTAAGTAAGAAACTTGTCACTGCTTGTATATCCAGCAAAGTAAAAAAAATAGTGCGCTTGCAACCACGATTGGTGTAACCCAGTCAAAACGTCGTAGTCCAGTCAAAATAGACATTTAACCCAGGAAAAATTCGCATGGAGCTGAAAATTATTTCATACTTTTGCGCGCGAGTGTAGTTAGGGTCTAAACGCGATAAAAGGAGCAATTACATAGCTACTTGCTGCCCGATAGTCCAGTCAAATTAGTATCAAAATTAGGGGTGGGTAGGTTGCATTAATTCGCATAAAGCTGAAAATTTGCATGAATGTTGGGAACACTATTACAAATAATCTGTCAAAAGTCCCCATCGATCCGACGAGTGCAAAAAAAAAATTCAAGGTCAAATGTCACAAATATCAGTTTAATACACTTTTGAGCGAAACGGTAAGCTTTATCATAAAAGTGGTTGGTAACTTTAAATTTAAACCATATTCATTCAAATCACACCAGTATTTAAGAAGATTAAATTAAAGAGTGAGGAAAACACAACACACACAACATTTTTCCATGTTTCTTAAATGGAAAAATATACCTTTAATCTGGTATCATTTCTATTATTCTAAAGTAGTTACTTAGTATTCAAGATCTCGTTCTCAAATCTCGAATCGATTGCAACAAAGTGATTCCAAACTTTTGCTCTCGAGTGTAGTTTTTAAAATAAGAACCACTTCAAACCCAAGGGTCGAAATGTACCAATTAAAATGTGTCCGTGTCATTATCAATTAAGCTCGTTCTAAGTTCGCTACGAGCCCACTTGCGGCCGGCCATCTGTTGCACGGGCCGATCGTGATAGAACCTCGATGTCTTGAAGCTACCAATGGGAAACCTTGACCCGGAAAGTTTGCCAATTGGTGTTAAAAGCGCTTATGACTAGTCTTAAAAGAAAATGTATATTGTCAAATAAAGATAATGACGAAACGTATATTACAACTAAAAGATATATATAGGTATATCTTTTAGTTGGACTTCTAAATTTCATTTTTTATTTTTTACAAAGAAAAGATTGAAGGGTGATTTTGTATAGAATCGTTTTCCGAGTGCTTTTTTTTTATTTTCTATTAGAAAAACTATTTTTAAAATATTTTTTCTTAAGATTACCTTGACCTAGAAAGTAAGAACCTGAATTTTTCGCAGCTCTACTAAACTATGGACAAATGTATTCAATATTGATTTTAAATTGAAACCTCCACAATCTACAGGAAAATGTTCCGATAAGCAAATAACTACGTATATATTATATACCTATACCTTGATAAACAGATGACACTTTAGTAACAGTTGTAATATTCGGAGTCCTAAAATCAAAAAGCACTGCAGTGACATTTGAAATAAAACTAATTTTACGGATTAAACTCGCGTGTAGACATAGACAATACCACTGCAGTGACTTCAACTTTTTTGCGAATAAAAGCTAAAAAAGCTTGTAAACATAACAAGCTGCACCTCACTATCAACAATGCGAATTACTCCACAGCTTCACATACAACGAATGATACCAGTGTTGCACCGAAAGCATCGCGACGAGTTTGTTATCAGCTGCATACAAGTTGCATTCAATGCATCACAATGAGCCGGAGTTTTAAACAGATATCTTTGTTAGTAACTAAATTAACTGGGACTCATTGTATTGGGTACTGTGATTATGTTTTTTGCTGGCGCATTTTTGCTTTATGTTGGACCGAGAGATGGCAACAACATCTGAGTGTTAGAAATACGTATTTAGTTCTTTGTTATTGTTGTGCTATGATATGATGGTCGTAGTTCAGCACAAAGACTTTTTCACGTGATGGCGGACATTGCAGGTCCTTATTTATACTACTTTTGCACTTAGATGTCAATAAATACTTTGACTTTGACTTATACCTAAAAATGTATGGCAAAAAAATCTATGTCCTTCCTGAGGTTGTGGACAATATGTATGCCAATTTAAATTACCGGTTCTTTTTTTTTCGTGAGAGCTTCAGACAAAGTTATTTTACCATTTATAATAAATAAATAAATAAATAAATATCTGGGACATTTCCACACACGGTCATCTGACCCCAAACTAAGCAGAGCTTGTACTATGGGCGACAGAGACTGATATACATACATATATATTTTTAAATACATACTTAAATACATAATCACACCCAGACACGGAACAAACACCGATGTTCATCACACAAATATTTGTCCCGAGTGGGAATCGAACCCACGACTCTTGGAACCGCCAGCCAGGGTCACTAACCACTGTTCCACCGAGCCAGTCAGAATACTAGAAAGGATTTGCTACTCAACCTTAAAGTCTGATCCTATATAATAACGCCCAATATATAAATAATTTAAGACAGGGCAAGCCTTTTTAATTAACTGTTTTCAATAAGGCATTAATTGAAGGCCGTTGATCGTTTGAACTAAAATCATAGGCTTGGATAATTATATGAGGCCATACTGTGCGATTGGTGAAAGTAAAATTATTCGATAAGTGAAACTCGGCAATATCATGATAAGATGAGGAATGTCGATAATTTTAAACTAAAGTAAGTTTTAGTATGTAGTAGCTATATATTACTCTCATTTACCTAGACAGATTTTCTAAGAAGCGTATACTAGAATAATATTGAGCTTACGATCAAGTTTTAAATGCATTTCAACCTGTTTCAAAAACCGATTAAACATCAGAAAGTGCATATTATACTTTTCTTCTCTAAAGAAAGAGCATTTACCGAGCGAGGATGCCTCGACTACGAACTTTGCTACGAAAATATTCGCTACTACAACGCAAGTTGTGCTACGAGACTACGATTAGCGTAGCAAGCAGATAGTAGCATTGATTTATTTATTTTATTGCACAAAACACAGGGGGAACATCGATCTCGTACGGCAACCAGTAAAATCACAATTCTACTTCTACTATATGTTTTTTTGTTTTGATAACTTGTGATTTTTTCTTCTTCGGGAAAAAAACAACTAAAATTTCACGGTGTAAGTATATTTGTACTGTTGATTCTGATATCTATTATATTCATGTACGTATTGGATCAGGAAATAGGTAAAATGTAACTACGAGTATGTGTTTGGGAAATAGCCACAAATCATATGTTCCATAAATTGCAGTTAAACAGAATATAAAAACTTGTTAAAATTGCTAGTCATAATGATTTGACGAAATTGCAGGTGCGCTCAGAATTCGAATTGTGTGCCCACTGCGCTTACCGTATCATTAAATCAACGAAACACCGGTTCAGTATTCAGTATCGATCCTATGTACAATACTAGTTGATATTGCATTCAGGTAAACGTACACTAATCCATTGGGAATGCATCAGGACAATATCTAATATCAAGATGTCGGTCGTAGCAAAGTTAGCCTCACAATGTAGAATTGTTGACAATGTTGCGTAGCTTATTTGTCAAACTTAGCGTTCCTAAGTTATTCCGGAGTTCCGAGTACTAGGTGCCATGTTATACTCGTTGTGTGGAAGTTAAAAGCACAGCTAACTACCTTTTGCCTTAAGACCGTACTTAGTTTTGTCCGTCCTATGTTTTGTTGAAACCCAAAAGGGTTAAAACTTATACTTATATGCGAGTACTTAAATTTTCATACATAAGTAGTATATTCGTACGTATACAATTTAGAAAGATTATTACTAAACTAAACTTGTGAATTGTGAATTTGTGAATAGTTGGCGTTGTTAAGTCCAACGAGAGAACTTATATGAATAGATGAACCAATTTTGAAATAACTAATTTTAATTTTATTTAGTAAGTACAGTTATTAAAAAACGACAAATAATGTCAAGTGACTATGTCCGAGTAGAGTCGTTTAATATCTTTATACTTTATACATCACAATCGTTAAGTGCTTTGTTGGTAGCAAAAACAACCATTGTTATAACCTAATATCTATTTAGCTATTTAATAAATAAAACAATTATGTTTATCATTCTAAATTCCATGTTACATGTTAAAGTTTATTTGTCTCTTTAATTACCTACTTGCAATACTAAGAAACTCTACAAAAGAAGCCGTAGGTGTTATCTTGACGGAACCCAATAAAGCAAAGTTCACACTGACAACGCGCGGTTGTTAACAACCGAACCGGTGCAGTAAAACCGAAGTGTAAACCGTAATTAGCTCACGTTCCCCGATACTAGTTGCGAACTCTATTATCGCGGGACACGTACCGAACCATCACTGAACACAAAACTTGCTGTCTGACAACTGATACGTCACTTATAAGGAGTCAGTTAGATGACTGGCTCGGTGGAACAGTGGTTAGTAACCCTGGCTGGCGGTTCTAAAAGTCGTGGGTTTGATTCCCACTCGGGACAAATATTTGTTAAATATTAAATATACTTCGCCATTGACTTTTTAATTTCGAAGTTTTAAAATCAGAATTGACTGTGGATAAATAAACAAATTTATAAATAACACACCCAGACACGGAACAAACACCTATGCTCATTACACAAATATTCGGAATCGAACCCACGACTCTATGAGTGTTAACAGAAAAACTTACTCACATTTTGCCAAAACTCGAACCGGGGACCTGCGCTGCGTAATGGCCGTTCCATTACTACCAAACCAGAGATGCAGTCAACAACTATGCTATAATGGTGGTATACGAAACGTCAACGAAAAGCTAGCAAACACATAATTGGAAAATGAACAAGTATTGATGTAACGGCAACTGAATTTTTAATCGATCCATGAAATAGGGGATGTGAGTACTACCGTCCCATTTGTGTTCGCGGCTGTTTAGTACTTAATTCTTGAATAATAGCCTTGTTACATACATTTGATGGCCATTAAATTGGTAGCTACTTATCATAAGAATACTAGAACTAGACTCAACATCAGTAGTTCAGTTTGTACACCAAAATAAATAAAAAGATGTACTCATTCACTTTGCAAAATCATTAAGAATATCCACTGATACCGAATATTCACTTATCTGTATTAGAAACTACATGACAATAGAATCAATTTGAAATACCATTCCCAAGATTAAAAACCGTGATCATCAAACGTCCTAAAAGACGGCACGTGGATACGAAAACTAAGTAATACAATAAAGAGGTAATCTAACTTAAATCAGCATAACAAAATATACAAACAGGCATAAATAAACCCTGTAGGCGTTATGTAAAACGAAGCACAACTTCCCAGAACTATTTACCAACATACATATGACTGGTAGGTAAGGCAACTATGCCTTATTGATATTCATAACAAATTACAATATCCACGGTCCATTGAGTCTTTCATCATTAAACGTGTACCGGTGTTTATAAAAGGGCAATGGAATCAAATGAATACATTACCTTTTAAAACATTTTAAACGAAATATGGAATGGCTATTTGAAATGGATCTGATGTATTGCTTGCAATACTGAATGCTGACAGGGCAGAACTGAAATACTGTATTCTGTGTGAACATTTATCGCCGTGTACGAATATAACATTGACATAAATAAATAAATGAAAAAGAAATATTACATAACAAAATAATTATTACATCGGAGAGGGGAATCAAACCCACGACTGTTGTGACCGCAGGTAGTGAGCCTAAGGGCCGACATGGTAACGGTAATGGTGCAACGGGCTGATATCCGCAACTCGACGTCAAGGCGCCTATTTTGCGTGGGGTGGGAATCACTTGAACCATCCCAGCTCGTTGAGGAAGGCCAGCAGCTTCTTCATGCTGCGGGCGGCCTCGCTGAGCGATCTTGGAGATCCAAGGTGTTTGGAAGGGCCGACATACACGGACAGCTTCAAGCTCTCCGTCCTGACTAGTTGAAACTGTCCGTGTATATCGGCCCTAACCACTGTTCGATCGATCCACTCAAAGAACGTGATATTATACTGAACGAATTACAGTCCAAACATTTTGTATGTTTGGAAAATTACAAGTTGAAAATTGGAAATTATTCAATTCAAAGTATTTATTAACACAGGTATTACATAACCTGTGCTTGAAAACAGCTCCTCGGGTTTACCATCATGATAACCTATACCTATTTTAAGTTCATTTATTTATTTGTGCTAATGAGTGTAAAGGTAATCAATAAATTATGAATTATTTTACAAAGTAAATTTTAGTTTATAATTAGCGTTAACGCGTATGAGAAATTCACTAGGTGGCAATTCAACTGCAGCATAACTGGTTATTTTTGACGCGACATTGACAGACATGTCAATATTCATCAATCATAGGTATTGCAGTTGGACCTAACGCCTACGTATTGCCATCTAGTGAATTTCTCATACGCGTTAACCTTCGTTAAATTAAAATTGAAAGAAGCTTTTTTCGTTAGCCTTTTGAAATATATTATAATTTATTGATATCTCATTCCATGACTTGAAGGCCAATGTATCAATTATTCGTGCATCTCTGATTTCATACGTTTCATAACAGTTGAGTGTCGTGACTTTGTGTAAGGAATTGTTTACTAACTAAAATAATAAGGTCACCCGTTCATTGCGACAGTGATACCAAAACATCTGATTAGGTACTGCCTAATAGGCCATCTATAAGTACAATGATTTAGAGTCCAATTTATTTTATGAATGCGCTTAAATTTCGTTCTAAACCAAACTGGATGACTTAAAAAAAATTGTATTTTTAAGACAAGGTTGTAGCAATAGAAATTTTGTCGTAACAGCTTAGTTTGAAAACGAAAACTAATAATGTTAAATTATTGTATGTAGACATGTTTTAAGATGTTCACTAAATTAAAACTTACTAAGCAATACGTCAAATAGTCCACTATGAAACAACGTAAGTGCACTTCCTACGAACAAAACGACACACATATTTTATTGCGCAATAAACTTGAGGGCGGCGGATCGCTTTAAACCCAATATTACCGTGTGAGGTGCAAATTTGCAAGCGACGGAAAATCTGAGGTGTATTTTAAACGGGATTAAATAGAAGATAGCGAGACTGTTGCATATTCAAAGATCGGTAATTTTATTTAAGCTTAAGATCCATCACACAAATGTTGGACGGTGTTTGTAATATAATGCGCCTACAAAGCGTTGTTTCATATCATTGAGAAAGAAGTACTTGGTGTTACGTTTGAGAAAATATACGGAAAACCGTAGAACGGGTCCTTAAAATGTTAATAATATGTCCAGTACATTTTAGACTTTTACGTTCCATTACACTAACTAAGACTCATATTTAGTATTTATTTATGGGTCCTAAAACGCGTTTAGACTCATAAAGACTAATATTTAATGTCCAGTACATGTTAAATGCCTACTTATTCCTTAGTAATATTATAAATAAGATAATAACTCTTGTCTGTTCGAATGCCGAACATAAATCATAAACGTTTTGTTGATTTTGCGTAAGTAAGTCACTTTATCCTTCCATTTTTTTTTCAGTCTCAAATGTCACACTGTATATACCTACGCTTATAAACATAACACGAAGGAATCAAGTAAATAATAATTACGTGTCCGTGACGTCGGCAAATTCGGATTTATGGCGGGATGTGACGTCAGAGCTCGTCGCTCTTATTAACACAATGCTTCTACTTTACGGAGGCATGTCGACGCTCATGCGTCGGGTTTAGAAAATACCCCCATGTCAATGTCAAGCTTTATGACCTTGAACTTACGGTTCAAAGTTCTTCACATGAAATATTTCCCATCTTCAGTTTACAAAAACACAACCATTTGTGAAATTTGTTACACTTCAGTGCCATCATAAAATATCTTCAATGTTACTACTACACTCACAGGCACAATTAACCGCCCACCTTTAAAATTCGCCTCCCTGATAGTTTTGGTTTACTATGGCTTATAAAGTGTTTTGTGTTTTGTTAAGTGGGTAGTCTTGCAATAAATTAAACACCTATACCCTCATTTGGTTTCGTTAATCTGTGACAATGACGGGTTTTTGGAACATAGTCGTTGTTTGACATTATTGCAGTTGTGTTACTGTGTGTTCATTTCCTGTTTTTTCTGCCGTAGTGTGTTTTTATTGTTTAATTTGGGTTTGTAGTGTTAGTTTGTTGTTTGTGACTGCAAAAATGCCACCCGATGCAACTGGTGTTGCCAGGGCAGTTGCCTTTACTGACGCTGAGTACAGCCAACGTCGCATCCCTCGTGCACTCGGTGTACCACGAACTGCCATACGGGATGCCATCAGACGATTTCGGGAGACAGGTTCATACACCCTCAGGCCAGTTCAAGGTCGACAGCGATGCACTTCGGCTCGAGAAGACCGCTTCGCTGTCGACAACGTGTTAAGAAATCACTTTTCCACCGCTACTGAAGCCCAAATTCGTCTTTTTGAAGTACGAAACCTCAGTGTTAGTGGACGTACGATAAGAAGAAGACTGGCAGAAGGATATCTGAGGGTGTTTTGTCCAGCTCGCGCCCCAGAACTGCTTGCACAACACCGTAGAGCTAAATTTGCTTTTGCGCGAGAATATGCTGAGTGGACTGTACAAGAATTGAAGGTCATACTGTTCTCAGATAAGAGTCTGCTCTTAAAAGGTCTGGAGCCTTAAAAGGTCCAGATGGATGCCAGCCTGTCTACAGACACCCAAATTAAAGGTTTGCTCCTTGCGCTATATCGGAAACAGTGGGTTACAAAGAAGGCTCTATTATGGTTTGGGGAGGCATCACTTACGAGGCTCGTACCGACCTTGTATTGTTTGACAGAGGCAGTGTAAATGCTTAAAAATACGTGGAAGAAGTTCTCCAAGGACATGTCATCCCGTTCGCACCATTTATTGGTGACAACTTTAGATTAATGCATGACATGCACGTTGCTATACCGCAAAATTGGTTACTGAGTACCTTAATGAGACCGAAATTCAAGTTTTGCCATGGCGAGCACGCAGTCCCGACCTCAACCCAATTGAACACATATGGGACAACTTCAAAAGACGTATTTGAGCGAGAGTACCAGCCCCAACGTCTATTGGAGAACTCAAAACGGCTGCGGTAGAGGAGTGGCACATTATTCCCCAATCAGATATCCAAGATGTCATGGATGGACTATCATACCGGCTCTAGAAGTCATAAGAGGTAGGAGGAGCAACGCCCATTATTAAATTTTAATATTGTTTTACTTTGACCTTCTTTTTTCTCAAAATTCGAAATTTACATTTTTCGTCGATACTTCGAAAATATCGATTTTTGTAATAATGCCCTATTAAACGACTTTTTTAAATCAAACCTTCGTTTTATTTTTTGCCTTAAATTAAGTTTATAACGGATCATTCATAAAATGTGGTTTATGTTTGGACATTTCCGAAAATTTAAGCAAATACAAGGTGGGCGGTTAATTGTGCCTGTGAGTGTATGTACTAAAAAATCCAATCGCTATTTTTTGTCACTGGCTTTGAAGCGATTGGCGGAGCTTTTCACACAAGTATATCTTATGTAATGGAGAATATGAACACATTTTTTTTTATTATAGAAGTCAATCTTTAATATCGAAGATAATACAACGAGATATAGCTGTTTAAAGTTCCCGGGTGGACAGAGAGATCCGATATGGCAGATGACGTCACAATTACACTACGGCCATACGTGATCCATAAAAAACTCCGTTTTGTAAGAAAGAGATAGAAAATTAACTTTAATTCCTTATAAATCCTTAGTTTGTGAACCAATTTTCATTTTTATTTCACATTTTAGTATATGTTTATGCCTTTTTTCATAAGTTGTTGAAAAATTCAAGATTGCAGATTTATGCATATTTCCTATTAGGCCAATTCTTTTTTTACAATGTTCGTTGAAGTCCAAGGATGGTTCTTACGGCGAGAAAAAATTGAATAATTGCCGGGAAAACCCTAAAAACAGCCCTTTTCTTTTCCTATTTTTTTGACAGGACGAAGTCTGTCGGGTCAACTAGTTCCTTATAAGTCCTTCGTTTGTGAACCGCTTTTCATTTTTATTTCACATTTTAGTATATGTTTAAGCCTTTTTTCATAAGTTGTTGAAAAATTCAAGATTGCAGATTTATGCATATTCCCTATTGTCTGTTATTTTTTTTATTAATAAGTATTTATTATTATTTATTGATAACGCTGTCAATATTTTCCGTCGTACGTGCTTCAAATAGTTTAAGTTGACTAGTAAAACAAATCGAGTTAAATAATCCAACATTCTAATAAAATTCTAAACCCTTTCCTGGTGCAATCGGGTGACATACAACAAAGTGTTGTACCTATAAAGGGTCTCCCCATAGTGTGTACCTTATAGAATCATGTACCTCTTGTTCTAATTCCTATCGCAAGTTAGGCCATAACTATTGACCAATAACAACGATGCACTGTGGACCGCAGAGTGCCTCAAACGGATATCGGTACGCCGAATATTCATTGGCACATCTTAGCGAATGCCCTACGGAGGAGTGGAATACACATTCCTGTCTGAAGGAATGGGGACTATAGCACGTGGCAGTAGACAGAGAATTTATGTATGTAGTTATATCTAATGAGTAAAACATTTCATTAAAATTGAAAACAATTTTTCCGAACAATAACCTATTTATCTAACACATTTTCTTCCGAACAAATAAGCTTTTTATCATACACATGTGATCCAAAGATATGTTATTGTTCACCGTCTCTTCTTAATATATAAGTACTCAATATGCGTTATATGTAGGTAGGCAGAATGGCGGCGACGTGGTCCACAACCCGTCACGTCACGTTTCCCACAGCGGTGAAAAGTGGATCGCTGGAAGTGATCTCTGCCTATCCCTCTGGGAAAAATGCGTGATTTTATGTAAGTTTATGTAGGTATTAGGGTGTCCCTTATATTCTGAAAAATTCCCGATGTATCTAAGATTCTAGTCAAAAAACTTTTTTTTTCAAATCCAAAAATGTTTACCCTCTTAAATTTTTGTCAATATTATAGCATATCCGTATGCGAAATATAGTTCTTCTATGATTATTGGTACCCGAGCCGACATGACGTCAAATATTATGAACAACCTCATATTATTTCACTCACATTTGGGGTTAAGTCGGCACGGGTTCCAATAATCATAGATTAATTTAATTTCGCATATGAATACACAATAATATTGATAGTCAGGAGATACCAGTCACAACCTTCTGTCCGGTGGTTGGTGAACGATATACGGGTAAGCGACTCCGGCTCCTTGAGCTACTATCGACGCAGTCCAAATCATTCGAGGCGATAGTATCTTTCCTTCCCCCGTCATATATCCTTGCTACTCGTGGGAACGCAATGACCTTGTTAAAACAATGCACAAGGCAGAATGGCGGCGACGTGGTCCACAACCCGTCACGTCACGTTTCCCACAGAGGTGAAAAGTGGATCGCTGGAAGTGATCTCTGCCTACCCCTCTGGGAAAAAGGCGTGATTGTATGTATGTATGTATGTATGTATGTATGTATGTATAATATTGACAAAAAGTTTAAGAGGGTATGCATTATTAGATCTGCTAAAAAGAAGTTTTTTTAACAAGAACCGTAGATACAACAGGTAATTTTCAGAATATAAGGGACACCCTAGTAGGTATATACTTACATTTACATCATAAGGATGATAATTTTTTATACTTACTTCACAACAACCATACTTTTCAAAATGCCCGATTCTGGGATATATAAATATCCAGTTTTTCTTTAGAATATTTTATTAACGGACAGTTCATCGTAAATCCCGATTTACAAACTAGAGTAACTATTATTTTCCCGCACCTTCCTATATACATAAAAAAGAATTGTAAAAACTCACAATTTCAATCTCTGTTTCAAGGCAAACATCAAATGTTATCTTTCAAAATGCTTAGATAGTACATATGACATAACAATATGACATGATATGCAATCACTACATAGTACAAGCAAACACACTTTCCTTCTGTCCCTATGTATGCTTAAATCTTCAAAACTACACAACGGATTTTGATGCGTCGGATGCGGAACAGAATCATAAAAAAATGAACACCACCGAAATGGTTGCCAACATACAGTTTAATCTCCGTATGTTATATTTCAAAAAGCTTAGGTGTACAATATGACATGAAAATATGAAAATCTTATAAATAAAAATGAATTGCTGTTCGTTAGTCTGACTAAAACTCGACAACGCCCGGACCGATTTAGGTAATTTTGGTTAAAATGTTCGTCGTAGTCCAGGGAAGGGTTCAATGAGAAAATATAGAAAAAGAATCAGTATTGGCGGTATGAAATTCGCCGGGACCACTAGTAATAAATAAAACTGAGCGTTGAACGCCGTCCGTGCTTAATGATACATCCTTACTAAGTATCACACTCATCATTCAACATTAGTATTTGTATGTAAATTTAGTTTTTGCGGACATCAAAAGCGAACATTTATGTTCAAATACTCGTGCAGTAATATGATTCTACCCGGCGTTATGTAGCTAAATCATTTACACTATAAAAAGAGAGTTAAAAATACTGCATACGATATTCAATATTACTAAAATATTAGCTGTTATCCAGAAATTGAAAGTCACGTGTCTGATATCAATGAAAGTGAAAGGGCATTTTGAACATTGCAATATATTTACCTAAGCTTGTAGAGCCGGCAGAGCATAACTGTTTTAAGATCCAGTTTCACTAAATGCCACAGAACTTTTTATAGCGGTCAGAAGGATTATCAAGTTATCTTGGACCAAACGAATCTAGGCTTTGGGCAGTCATAGTTCCTAGGACAATTTTTTTTCTTGAATCGATCTAGAATACGAATTTGACGCTTTTTTTTCCTAACTGACTAACGATGATGGCTTGGAGTAGCCTTGTCATCATCACCGGACTTGCGGGGGAGCGGATGGCTCTCACCCCTATGGAATTTGACGCATTGGCCATACTTACCAATATATACCTTAAAATTGTTTTATTAATATAAGTTTTGCGTATTTGGTATTGCTCGAAACCTGTGATTTTGTATTTTAATAATATATCAGCCACGTTTGCTGCTGATAAATTTCGATAAATTGATTTCTGTTTAAAAACTAGGTTACTAGTTTTTATACAGAAATCAATTCATCGAAATTTGAAATGTGTCCGTCATGTTTCCAAAGTAGGTATGCAACGGATTTTGATGCAGATTTTTTAAAAAATATGTTAGTTTAAAGTTCACGGAAACGACTTAGTAAAATACTAAAGAAAACACTGATCGTTTTATTACCATCATATTCATAGCGGGGCGGGTTATACACCGTGAAATGTTAGTGGTGTTTTAGTACTATCAAATTAAGCTTGTTATTTCGTGAAAAAAATTAACATATTTTTTTAATTTTTCATAAAAGTAATCATCAAACTCAAAAGCGTGAGAAGCAATAGTTCCTTTAAGTGATGCGACGTAATCAGATACTGCTTACCGCATGAAATTGATGATTAAAGCTATAGAAGCTATACGCCCTAAGCGTGCTTTTGAGTTTCGTTTATTACTTTTTTAAAACTGGTACTTATTATTTAAATAAAATAAGACTTGTAAAATCTGACAGTCAGGGGATACCAGTCACAACTATACGTCCGGTGCTTGGTGAACGGTATACGGGTAAGCGACCCCGGCTCCTCAAGCTACTATCGACTCAGTCCAAATCATCCGAGGCGATAGTATACTTCCTCCCCTTTTCCTCCCCCCGTCATATATCTTTGCTACTCGTGGGAACGCAATGACCTTGTTAAAATAATGCACAAGGCTGAATGGCGGCGTGGTCCACAACCCGTCACGTCACGATTCCCACAGATGCCTACCCTCTGGAAAAAAGGCGTGACTTTATGAATGTAAAATCTCTTTTACTCCTTTTTTATAATAGGCTAACAAGATGACCTCACTCCACCAGATGATAAGCGGTAGTGAGACCAAATATGACTACTAAAATAGAATCATTTTACTGCGTGAAAGCAACCACTAAACCTTCACGGTGTATACCCATGCTAAGTTATCATAAATAAGGTGTTATGCGTGACTGAATTTCAGTTAAAACAGACTAACACAATTAACGCATTGGCCGACGGTGCGGTTTCTATTATTCAGTGTCCCCAGCTCCCCTGTAAACCCGCTCATCCACCCGCCAGTCTTCATTTTGAACATTGGACAAACCTGCGGTGAACCAACCCTCGTGAATGGTTCAGTTCGTTTCTACAAACCACATTTATTATTGTCAATAAACATATTGGAAGCTCATTCATGTAGGACGGGCTAAATATTTGACTGGCTCGATGGAACAGTGGTTAGTGACCCAGACTCACTATCTACGGGTACATGAGTCGTGGGTTCGATTGCTACCCGGGACAAATGTTTGCGTGACGAACATCGTTGTTTGTTCCGTTTCCGTTTGTTTGGGTGGATGTTTTATAATATACTAGCTGTGCCAGCGACTTCGTTCGCGTTTCCCCGTTTTTTACACATTTTCCATTGTATCTTTGCTCCTATTGGTCGCAGCGTGATGTTATATAGCCTAAAGCCTTCCTCGATAAATGGTCTATACAACGCAAAAAGATTTTTTCAAATCGAACCAGTAGTTCCTGAGATTAGCGTGTTCAAACAACAAACAAACAAACTCTTCAGATTTATAATATTAGTATAGATTTAAGAATATTTGTGTATCTGTCGTGGATTTTGATATCTGTAACACAAGTGCTTAAGCTCACAACGGGATCAAATCAATGTATGTGATGTTGTGTCATATTTATTTAATATAAACTAGTTTGAATTGTATCTATTTATGCACATTTTATTTATATTGTTGGAAAGGTAATCCCAACATTACATTTAACATTTTTATAGTAAAGTTATTAAAAACTACACACTTGCATAATCATCGCTCTCTAAGTAAATTGTTTTTCCTAATTGACATACGATGATGGCTTGTAGTAGCCTCGTCCTCATCACCAGACTTGACTACGAGGGAGCGGATGGCTCTCACCCCTAAGTTAAGTGAAAGATGGGTCCAGAAAAGAAAAAAACCATGAACTGTCACCATTCGTAGATAGCAGAGTCCACACGGCAGTATCTTTTTCTCTATTTTTTATAAAACTCAGTAGTAGAAATGTAAAAAGATATTTAAGGTATACCTACGAATGCAGTCCTGACTGCTCAAAGGCTAAATTGAAGCCACAAGTCGGGGTTCGTTAAGTTAAAACACAAGAAAAAAGCGTACACTAAAGGCGGAAGTATGTACGAAGTTACAGACCACTTTTAGTAGGTAATAGGAATTGGAAAAGATACCTAGTACTAGTCTAGTACCCGAGAAGGGAAATCAAATTCTTCCTCAAGTAGAGACTTTTATAAAAAAAAAAAACAGCTTCGTTGGTCTATTGATGGTAAGGCCCGCGTAAGACTAAGGACTGAGTGGTCCCAGGTTCAAGTCCAGTGTCGGGATAAATAAGTTTAAGTTTCTGTTAAGAAATGTCTCAAAACGGAGTCTGGAATTATGAATTCCTACGGGTACGGTCGTTTCACAGAAAATAAGTTAAGCCAATGGTCCTGCGCCTGATCTCTCATCGGTCACACCGAACTATGAGAGTTACGTCTCATAGAACTATAGAGGTTGTACTTGTGTTTGTGCGCATTCTTGTGCATTATATCATGTACAGACTGATCTATATATACAGATCGGCCGGTCACCTTATCATTTCCATAAACATGTGTGAATCTTTAAACCCGAGATTATTCACGGTTACTGAATTTCATACAGGACTATATACATTTTAATATAAATTTTGCATAATATAAAAGCAAGGAACGTGCAACAAAAATATGGGCCAGGAGAAACAAGGTATACCCATTATCAACATACAGCTCTATTTAGTTCTCTGAGAGGAAATGTACATACATTTTTAGATGGCCATAACTTTCACCGGAAGTTGTATTACTTAATTAGTACTTGTTAACGGAATTGTACAGTAAAGTATTTATAAATCGAACGACTACAATATCGAAAACGTAACAGTACTTAAATATTATAATAAAACGCTGCTCACTACATTCATAGATATAACTATCCTTCTGGCTATCTTGGGTAAAAATAAATAAAATCTGGCCAACATATATAAGTATTTCTGTTTTTTTGGCACCCACATAAAACTCGTGATACAATTTTCACTCATATCACTACATAGTATAAAGCATAGTCGCTTTAAGCTCCCGCGTCTGTCTGTATATATGTATGCTTAAATCTTTTAAACCACGCAACGGATTTCGATGGAGTTTTTTAATAGATAGAGGGATTCAGGAGGAAGATTTTTATAATATACCCGAAGTGAAGCGAGGGTGGGTTATTAGTACTTAAACACAATACAAATTATAGAGAAAACAATGAATGACCTTTTTACAAGCAGTTATTTAGTTTTTTAAGTATCACTTTGCTAAGTTACAATTTGTAGCAAAAGCTCCCAGCGGGCCGAACTGCGGTAAGCTCAAGTATTCATAATTCTCTTCTAATATTTTATCGATAAGTTTGACAACAATAGTACGAAAAGGTACAAAGTATAAAGCTGGGTCAAAATAGATAAGTACGTTTTGCAAATAGTATCGTGATCGTGACTGAGTATTTATTTCTTACAGTTTAAATAAAAGTATTTTATTTAGCTTCTTCTTCTTATCGTATGGTTGATGAACAACCTGGTGTCAGAGTTTTAAACCGCCCGTAGGCCTCTGACATGGCTTCGCACACCGTTGTTAAAGAATTCTCAGATGTGCTGGTTTCCTCACGATGTTTTCCTTCACCGTTAAAGCGTCGAATGATAGTACATATGAATTTCAAATTTGAAGAACACTTTGGTACCTGGCGGGGTTTGAACTGGCGACCTCTCGCATCGCAAGCAACGACCTTAACCACTCGGCCATCGACGCTTTATTTAGCTGATCTGATTTTATTTATGTGATCACGCGCCAATCAGAGCGCTTGCTGGGCGTTTGTAGTCGCGGGTACATAAAAAAATGGTTTCTAATATTATCTTCAACAATATGTTAAAAATAAAGGGAACTATTATCGTAAGTCGTAACTAAGCACTAAGTTTTCGCCGAGAATTCAATTAAATTCGTCATTCATAAATTAATTTATATCACAAAAGACCAGTATTTGCTAGTTGATAAACTTACTACCCGTAAAATGCTGCTTCACGCATATGAGATATCTCAAATTAATTGAAGGTAACAGGAGTTTATTAAGTATCAAGTTCTTTTCCAGTAATTCTACCCTAATTTGAATAACAACTAGTTATTCAAATTTTAACGTAAAGTAAATCGATGGAGTACAATATCAAAAACGTAGGAGGTATATGGGTTTTCATTCCATTTTCTTCATTATGGAGGGAAGACGGTAAAAATGACGACTGCTAAGTGGATTTGCATAATATTTACTTGTCGACGTTTTTTTATGCAAACGACATAAATCTGTAGAACAAAATCTTTGATTGGTCTGATTCTATTTGCAATAGGACCTTGTGGAAAGCGATTTCATTAAAAAATATTCATTGTACCGTTTTCTTCTAGGACCAAATAAGCCTGGGTTACAGGTTTTATGGCCGAGTGGTTAATGTCGTTGCTTGCCATGGGAGAGGTCGCCAGATCAAACCACGCCACTATATATTTCAAATTTGAAATTCATATGCACGATTATTTGACGCTTTATCGGTGAAGGAAAATATCGTGAGGAAACCTAAGGTTATGTAGTATCCCCGTTTAATTTCTCTTCAGAAATGTTAAGAAACGTCAGAATTGTTTTTTTTGAACTGACATACGATGATGGCTTGGAGTAGCCTCGTATTCCGAATCTCCGGAATGAGGGTTTTCGCGAATGAGAAATTCACTAGATGGCAATACGTAGGCGTGAGGTCCAACTGCATCATGATTGGTGAATATTGACATGTCTGTCAATGTCACGTCAAAAATAACCAATCATGATGCAGTTGGACCTCACGCCTACGTATTGCTCTAGTGAATTTCTCATTCATGAAAACCTCATTGCGGGAGAGCGGATTGCTCTCACCCCTAAACTGTTTGATAAGTGTTAAACGTGCCCCCCTATGGAAATGTTAAAAAACTGATCAATATGCAATAACATACCGAATTATTATACTCATGAGGTGATACTCCAATGCACATTTTGAATGGCCAAGTGTATGTGTGATCCAATCTTCAAATACGTTTAATTTTCTGTGTAGTTTGCCCTATGACAAAAGTAGGTAATTAGTAAGTAAGAACGATTCAGTATACAAGACTTAAAACCAACAATCCTAAATCATGATTATTCCCCCTCTACATTCCGGCCGACTAAAACATTTCCCCTTTTCGAAGGCATATGTAAATGTAATAAATCATTGATTTCAGCGGGAAAATGAGATAAGGATACCTTCACAGCATGAATAAATGTGGCAGCCATTATGAACTCCGCGGTTGTATTGAAAAAAAAACTTATATCACCTATCTTTTTCAGGGTAGGGGTAATATTTTCGAGATGAAAGATGCAATTCCGACTCTTTTTCGCATGTAGGGCAATATGCCAGACAAAGCAGGACTTATATTATGCAGAAGATCTAATATTTTTCGCGAAACTATGGATGGTGTTGTAAACTCGTATTTTGTTTTGAAGTCTTAGGTTAAAAGTTTAGCTCACATATGGAAGAAGTGTATTTAGTAATATTATTATAAGAAATCCAATAAATATCAATGTTTAATGGTTTTTAAAAAATGTCACTAGTTCAATGAAATGGAATAAACGTGAGCAAATCAACATTTAGTATTGTATGATCCAATAATTAGTCTGCTATTAGCTATTGGTTTGCGAATTCCAAAGGGCATCTCATTGTAAAAGAAACCGGTGAATTACGAATCGATTGTTGCCCAGAGGGTTCTGGAAAAACTTGTACCTATGTTAAAATAGTATATTTTTTTAATTCAAACATTATTTCATTCAGAGAAAAAGAGTCTGGAATAGGGACGTTTAGTTTACCTTTCATGTGTTACCGCTAGACTAGTTTTTTTTACGTTTTTTCAAAATGAAATTGTGACTAAATTGTGGTTGATTTTTTAGGATAATATTTTTTCGCAATTATTATTTCCACGACTTGTAACAAAAAACTGGGGTGTTCCTAAAAGTTTTAAACGTAAATTGATGGCGAGGATTATATGTGGTAATAAATCCTTGTATCTCGTGTGGAATATGCGGCAACATTATTTATCGTTTTCGCTTGTTTTAGTAGGTTAATATGTGGCCCAATAAAATATTATAATTATTAAATCGTGAGAAAAGCGAATAAATAAGAATAGGTACCTTTTGCATATCTTTATGCAATAGGAATGCTTTTTTTTTAAGGTGAAATATTAATATGTTAAGATTATAAATTGAGATTAGATATCGATTAAAGATTTCGCTAACAAAATTTTCTGCATTTTAATAAGAATAAAAAAACGCGGTTTTTATTATTAAATATTTATTTAGTAATAAATATTTCTAATAATTCTTCGATATTATTACGACCACATAACAGCTGACATGATATTAAACAATGTTTTTTTTTAGTTTTTCAGGTAATTTACTTTTTTCAGCTAAACGAATAGCTTATTCATAAAATCAACAACATATTTATGTGTAGAATCTTCCGACCCAAATTAGATATACGTATTTTTCCAACTTTTCGGAAAAATTTAAAAAAAACTACTCCAAAGAGGTTACCGCTACATTCGCTTACCTTAGAAGTCAGCAGAAAAAAAAATGTCGTGGAGTCACCAAGTCCGCATAACTTTTCGCAAGTTCAACCGGCCACTGCGACTCAACTGGGCGCGGGAAACCACGAACTGATGCAAAACGCGCCAAAACTCCTGTACTTACGCGGCACGCCGGCCAATCAGAGAGCGCGCACGCCTCCGCGCCAACTCGCCGACCAATCACGCGAAAGGCGAACACTCAAAAAGTTTAATACGTTTTTCATGTTCGCAATGTTAGACTAATCGTTTTAATTACCCGGTTATTGAGTGATGATAAAACTGTGATAGTATGTAGACGAGCCCGATTATGCGTGATAGCGGGCGTTTTGAATAATAACGCTATTACGGATAATGCACATGAAAAAAGCCGTGAAAGTTATCAATGAAAATCCTACGCACAACCTAATACCTACCTAAATGGAAATTACAAAAAAGCGCTCATATTTTTCCTGGAATAACAGCAAACGGACAATCTGAAAGGATAATGAGGAATGGTTGTGAAAGGCGATCCTTCATTTATTTTCCGAGCAGAAATTACGCGTGCGGTTTTGTTCGAACTGTTTCTTAGATTTAATGGCAACAGTTGTGTTTGTAAATTGGTAGCTAAGGTTGTTGAAGTTATCAATCTTGGTATTAAGACTTGTGGGAAAAATCTTAATTGTTTAAATATTTGACTGACTCGGTGGAACAGTGGTTAGTGACCCTGGCTGGCGTTCCAAGTGTCGTGGGTCGATTCCCACTCGAGACAAATATTTGTGAGCATCGGTGTTTCTTCCGTGTCTAGGTGTGATTATGTATTTAAGTATACATTTATAAATATCTATGTATGTATGTCTCTGATGCCCATAGTACAAGCTCTGCTTAGTTTGGGTTCAGATGCCCGTGTGAAATGTCCCAGATATTAATTTATAGTTATTCCCTCAGAAAAGTTTTCTTTAATGAAAACTAACCTATTTTAAACAGTATTTCACCACGACCGGTTTCACAGCCTCCATAAACTATAGGTATTATGTATCGATTTTCATAGAACTTTATGTTCTTAAAATAATCAAATCAAATCAAATCAAATCAAATAATTTATTTGCATAATATAGGTAGGTACAGATACAGGACTTAAATATATTTAATATGTTTCACTATATTAGGCCTAACATAGGCATGCAAATTTTAAGTTTTTAAAGTTTAAGAGATGTCAAATACATTATTAAAGTCAAATTTATTATGTTAATTACAAGAATGTCAATGATATATTATTATTACATTTAAAATAAAAATAATTAATGACGCAAATATCATACATAGTTGTTATATTGAAACAGTTATAAAATACATATTTTATCTGATAAATATTCGTTGATAGAATAATAGGCTTTATCCACAAGAATATTGTAAAGTGTCTTTTTAAAAGTTACATCATTATAAGTTTTAATTAAATTTTCTGGAAGGTGATTATATTATTTTGGAGCCATACCGAAGGCACTTTTGTTTTAAAGTGCTGTCCTACGAGGAGTATTTATAATATTATGGTTATGTCTTTTGCTAACATAATTCTTAAACAGATTTAAAGTAAATGCACCAATTATGGACGGTTTAAGGATTTGTTTTTCGTTTTTTCTTCATAGTTTGTATGTTTTGCAATATACGTTCGCAGGGATTTGGAGGTTAATAAAAAGTCCTTTTCTTAATAAGTATTCGATGTTTAAAATCAGTTTTAAACTAGCTTCAATAAAATATAATTTAGGAAAAATAACCTTTGCCAATCTCCATTTATGGACAGGGAAGATCCAGTTATGGACACCCAATTATGGACGTTATCCAATTATGGACACCCATTTATGGACATTCTTCAATTGAATGCTTAAATCTATAACTCAAGAGTATTAGGGTTGAGTAAGTTAGTAAAATGAAATAAAAAACATTTAAATTAAATAATAAAATAATGTAATAGGTAACTCAAATATCAATCAACAAACAGTTATCAAAAAGTAATCGGCAAAGGCCAAAGCCTTTAAGCCAAGAAAAACCAAATAAAAATGTCCTCTTAACTAGCTAGTATTATTTAAATAGGAGACCCCTTCGTTGGTCTATTGGTAGCAAGCGCTGCGTAAGGTCCGAGAGGGCCCCGGTTCGAGTCCGGGGTCGGGCAAAATTTGTGTGAGTTTTTCTGTGATGAAATTTCTCAGCCCATAGTTAGGAAGCTGGCGGTTGAACGCCCGTGCCTCGAAAAGCACGTTAAGCCGGTGGTCCTGCGCCCGATCTCTCATCGGTCATGTCGGATTGCCGTCTCACCGAGTTATGAGAGTAAGGGAATAGAGAGTGCACTTGTGTTTGCGCGCGCATTTGTGCACTATAAATGTCCTGCGCACTTGGCTGATTTCAATTGAGATCGGCCGCCATGGCTGAAATCGGTCGGACGCCTTATTATTTAAATAACATTTCAATATAATCATCTTCTTCACTTCTCGATCTTTAAGCAAATTGGTTAAGAGGTTAAATAAAAATTTTAAAAAACCTTCACTATTTTCTATTCACTTTGCCAACAATAATCAAAAATCAAATGTCTTCTTACTAGTTTCATACCTATCAAAATCCAGCTATAATCAGTCTCAACAATTACTTATACATAAAATCACGCCTTTTTCCCAGAGGGGTAGGCAGAGATCACTTCCAGCGATCCACTTTTCACCTCTGTGGGAAACGTGACGTGACTGGTTGTGGACCACGTCGCTGCCATTCTGCCTTGTGCATTGTTTTAACAAGGTTATTGCGTTCCCACGAGTAGCAAGAATATATGACGGGGGAAGGAAAAGGGGAGGAAGGATACTATCGCCTCGGATGATTTGGACTGAGTCGATAGTAGCTCGAGGACCCGGGGTCGCTTACCCGTATACCGTTCGCCACCCACCGGACAGATAGTTGTGACTGGTATCCCCTGACTGTAATATAATTATTATGTATATTACCCTGTCTTAAATTATAAATGTAACATGACATAAAAAACACAAACAACTAAATAAAAATTTTTTTTTAGAAAAGTTATTCTAGTTATTATTTTCTAAATAGTGGATTTTTTCTGTCCTTTTCTCACTTCTTAAATTGCATTTGCCATTTGTTCTTTAGTATAAGCTTTTCTAGTCGCCATATCTAAAGTGAAACAAAATTTATTTATTTAAAAAATTTGAACCTATTTTGGACACCCATTTATGGACACAATGTTCATAATTGAATTATTAAATTTAAAGTCTTACTTTGCGACCGATTTAAAAATAAAGATAAAGGTAAACGATTGTACAACTATAAGATGTATGAAAAACGTATATTTGTAAAATATCCTTCATGGTCAAAATGTCCATATTTGGGTACAAGCTTACAAAAATATCCAATTATGAACATCGATAAATTCCGAGGCTAAAATTACTATGAGGTTTTAGATTAGAATATATAATTAACCTTTTATTATCAGTAATTCAATAAATAATATCATTTTTAACAACAATATTACACTTGTCATAAAAAAAGCTAATAAATTTACTTACATGCATTGCGCTCCTTATAAGAAATTTCAAATCTCGACACCAAAACGCACCGCACTAGTAAGAATCGTTATAGTCGAAAATAATATAGCGGAGAGCTGTCAAATCTTGTTTACATCAAATCTAGAATTTTGGTACAACCGATTCATGTTGCTGTTGGAAAAAAAATACCTACCGGTTTCTTATTATTGGAGGCATTTTTGAAAACTGTCCATAATGGGGTCCGCGTCCATAATAGGTGCATTTACCTTAGGTTCTTTCTCACATACAATATTGTTTCGTAAACATAAAGACATGGCAAAGTTAATATTTTTAATTCTTTGAAATGAGGCCTGCAGCTGTCGGTCTGTTTAATTTTACATATGGCACGGATGCATTTCTTTTGTGCCCTGAATATTGTATCTTTCTCAATGGAATTGCCCCAAAATATGACTCCATATCTGAGAGTAGAAGCAACGTAGGAATGGTACGCCATGAGCACTGCAGATTTGTTGACAACTCTGCCTAACATATAAAGGGCGTATGAAAATTGGTTCAGTTTACTACATATTTTATCGGCTTGTGATTTCCAGTCTAGATTGCAATCTACATTTAAACCTAAAAATTTTACAATGTCAATAGAATTAATCTTATGTCCTAAATAATTTATGTCAACAGTACTTTTATTTTTAAATGTCATAATATTCGTTTTCTCAAGATTTATTTTTAAGTTATTAGCTGTCAACCAATTTATAATGTCACTTAATGTTTTATTAATGTCCGATTCAAAATTTTTATTATTTTTACCATCAAATACTACCGTGCTATCGTCTGCAAATAAGACAATTTGGTCATTTATTTGCTTTGGAAGGTCATTTATGTACAGAATAAACAGCAGTGGGCCTAGAATGCTTCCTTGTGGGACACCGTATTTTGTCTCTTTATAATGTGATATGTAACGTCTTTCTGTTTTTGATTCTGGACAGATTTTTGTAACTTGAGTAGCTTGTTGCCTCTTTGTTAGATATGAATTTATTAGGTCAAGAACATTACCTCTTACTCCATAATTATAGAGTTTGTTCGCTAGGATATTATGGTTTACGTAGTCAAAAGCTTTTGTAAGGTCCATGTACAATGCACAGACTGGAGTATTACTGTCGATATTTTTTACAATAGTGTTTAGAAAAGTATATACTGCCATATTGATATTCTTGTTTTTCCTAAAGCCGTATTGCTCTTTTGTTAGGATATTATTCATTTCCATAAACTGCATTAAACTATTATTAACAATTCTTTCGAGTATTTTAGAAATAACCGGTATAAGTGCAATTGGTCTGTAGCATGTCATATTTTCTCGATCTTGTTTTTTGAAAAGGGGTTTAATTATTGTAATTTTCAGTTTGTCTGGAAAGACTCCCTGTTCAATACATAAGTTGAAAATATAACTAAGAATAGGGGAGATTATGTATGATACTTTCTTGAGTATAGCTGTTGAGATTTCATCGTAGCCGGTACTATTAGTTTTGTTTAATGATTGAATAATTCCGTCAATATCATAATGCGTTGTTGGTCGTAAAAACATAGATTTATCAGTCAAAGGAGGATTTGCGTAGGTAGTCAAGTTGTTACGGGGAGGAGGTTCAATTTGATCTATGAAAAAGTTGTTCAATTCTCGAGCTATATCTGATGGTTCACTAATTATTTTGCCTTTAATATTTATTGTGTGTATTTCCTCTGACGGTAGATTTTGTTTGTTATCGTTGATTATGGCCCAAGTTGCTTTTGCTTTATTTCGAGCTGTTTTTATATAATAGTCATTCCTTGATTTCTGAGTTAATTTAACAACGCGATTTAATCGTTTGCTATATTCTTTAAAGATTCGTATATTTGTTTCTGTTCGACTTTTCCTATATTGCCAAAGTAGGTGTCGTTTTCGTTTACAGCATTTTTTAATGCCGTTTGTTATCCATTTCGGGTGCTTGAGGGAAGTTATTTTAATGCGCCTTACTGGAAAACACAGGTTATAAAATAAGGTAAACAAATCGTGAAAGCAGCTAAAAGCCTCATTTGCACTTTTACATTCAGAGACTTCACTGAAGCTAAGATTGCAAAGACACTCTTTAAATTTATTTATATTTTCAGTGCTATAGTCACGTCGCTCTATAAACCAATATCCAAGGTATGATTTGGACTTAACAGGGAATGATATTAGTTGACCAGTATGGTCAGATAACGCAAATTCATATATTTGAGCTTTATATTTACTAATGTTATGCAGAATGTTGTCAATACATGTTTTGCTGCTTAAGCGAGTAGGTTTATTTATTGCCAATTGAAGGTTAAAGCTTTTACAAAATTGGACAAATATTTTAGAAGTTTTTGTATTTTTTAAAATATCTACGTTAAAGTCTCCACACACAATTACTTTTTTCCGTCTATAGCAGAATTTTGCCATTATTATGCCCATGACTCTATAAAATGTATCAAAATCTTCATTATTAGTCCTCGGAGGCCTATATACACATACGATTATAGTATTGTGTTCCAGAAGTTCAATTCCGCAACATTCCACTGAGTTAGTCACGCCTAGACTCGTTATATCAGATAATGTTTTGAATCGTAGTTGATTTCTGACTAGAATACATGATCCACCTCGTCTATTTTTCCTTGAAAATACGTCTCCGAGACAAAAATTGCCAATTTTAAGCAATTTCGTATCTTCTACTGTCATATTATGTTCAGTAATGCACAAAACGTCTACTATTATTTTGTTTGTGTTAAGCAATTCTAAATTTACAGTCAACAGGTCGCTTTTAGTTAAAAGACCGTTTATATTTTGGTGTAGTACACTAATTTCGCTAGGTCCGAAAGGAATGAGGTACGGTTTGAGAGAGATGGGGCGGAGTTAATAATTTTTGGTCATCGTTATATAGAATGTCAGGACAAGAGTCATCGTCAAAATTGTAATCACTCATCATTTCAAATAGGTCATTAAAAATTTGATTCATTCCGTGATTATTTACCATGCCAGAATATTGCCGAAACATATCGCAGTCGTAAGTTAGATTTAGGTTAGAATCTAGAATATAGGCATATTCATGTGTGTTACAATCCAGATATAACAAATTATTGAAGTTTTCTACTCTGCAGTTAAACATATTGGAATAGTTGTTAAATTTGTAAGTGGGCAAACAGATTACAACATTTGTGTTAGTTATATGGGTCAGGGTCTCTCTAATATCGTAAATTAAGTCGAAACTATTATTTGTTCTTCTAAAATCTTCTTCTCCTATGAGAATAACACAATAGTCTTGCATTGTGAAGGGTTTTAGCTTCTTCTCAATTCCATGCAAGAGCTGCTTTATTGTTCCAATTGGTTTCTTGTAGAGACATACTTCGGAATTCCTAAATTTGTCTCTGGAAATACGTATGATGTTATTTGTTTTATTTGAACTAATTATGCAGATTTTATTCTTAAATGTTTTCTTTGGTTTGTCCTTGGGTAAAGCATTGTTTTCCTCTGCCTTATTAAAATTGTCGAAGTTTGGCGTCGCTAGTCGAGTTAATTTTGGAGAGAGTGTATGTTCGTCAGACAGTGGGTAGTTTTTATTTTGCTGAGATGTGGAAGAATTGAGAATGTTATGGTGGTGAGATCCTTTTAGTTCATTGTGTGATTCCAAAGTAGAGGATGTAGATTTGTTCTCGTAAATATTATTTTTATATTTTCCCAATTCATCATTAAGATAGATATTTTCTGATTTTAGTTTTTCTATTTCTTTATTTGCCGAGAGTAATAGGTTTTTTAATTCTTCTAATTGCGTTCTTAGTCTTAATTCCGTATTTATTTCGCTTGTTTCGTCTGGGTTAGATGAGCTTGATATACTCTTCATTGTTGCATCAAAAATAGAAGGCGCTTCTTCGTCCAAGTTCTCAAATGTACTGTTGTTGAATCTTGACCGATCAACTGATTTTGATCTCTGCAATCGTCGTCTTTGGGTTATATTTTCCGTAAATGTATTATCTTCCATGATGATGACAAATAATATTACAAAAAGAGACTTTTTTGAATTTTGTTCCGAGGCAGATTTGAACCAACGTTTCTAAGGAACAAGCCTTGTACCGATGCCACTGTACTACGAAGCAATTAGAAGCTTTCGTGAAAATAAGCAATACTTTCTAACGTTTGGGTTCTGGCCTTGCAAGGATTCATAAGTCATCTTTTGTTTGTTCACCGAGTTCACTGTTGTCGGTGCGGGTTGAAGAATATGACTCACCGGTAGTTCGCTCGCGCTGTGCAGTGAATTGTCAGATGAGTTAGTCGTTATTTTTATTTTCGAAATGTTTTTCGTGATATCTTCGGTAGTCCTTGTTTGATTTAAAATATATTTTCACATTCGATCTATTGGCTTATTATCTTCACTGTGGTAAATAATAATTATTGAAATATTCACTTTTTTCTTCGTTTAAGATTTAAAACTACAGAGCTAAGAAGTACGTGACTGCTTTTGACAGGCGCCGCGCGCATCCTCCTCCCAATAATAACAATATGTTTAGATTTTTAAAAGTTCTCAACTTTACTACTGTAAACCTATATCTGAACCCCTTTGTGTAATCACAAATATCATTAGTCCTTTTATGGCTTTCATAAAACTGTTTGTTTTTCTTTTTATGTTCTTGACCGACATAGCGTTATAAGTTATTAATTGACATGTTCGAACACTGAAATTCAAATGGAAGTATTAACAATTTTAATAAGCAATACTCAAACTCCATATAAACTTGTATTACAGTTTTGAAAAACAAATTAATTACAAAATCTTCAAATCAGCGCTTGATTACATACCTAATATCGTTAAAGTATCATTATTTCTTCATTCCTCTGGGATATCTGGAAGAAGTCGCTAATAGTGTTAAGTAAGGTCATCCTGTTCTGTTTCTTTTTGATCATGTCTGTATATTCATTATCATCATCAGCCCATACACGTAGGCCCGTGCCCCACTGCTGGGACACGGGCCTACACTAAACTAGGGCGATAATACCTTAGTCGACCACGCTGGCCAAGTGCGGGTTGGTCGACTACACAACCTTAGACTTTCTTCGTAGGAGTGCAGGTTTCCACACGATGTTTTCTTTCATCGTCAGTGCGTCGAATAATCGTACATATGAATTTCAAATTTGAAAAACACAGTGGTACCTGGCGGGGTTTGAACTGGCGACCTCTCTCGCATGGCAAGCAACGACCTTAACCACTCGGCCATCGACGCTTTTTGTATATTGTAGTGGCAAAAAAAAATATCGGGAAGGTTAAGAAAACTCAAGTGTTTCTATGTACTCACACATTTTTCGAAACCAAAACAAAGCACAATCATATTATGAAAAATGCACATTATAAATAATAATTAAAACACTTTATAGTTGCAATAGTCACCAAAAAATCAAACTCGTTCTACCTAGTTTAGCGATTCATGTGACCAATAGTTGAATATTATAGGTATAACACCCAAACCGTCACCAATCCGTAGATCGGAGGATGACAAGCTTAGTTTAGGCATTGTCTACTAAATTAAGACCAGAATCAACAGGGCACCACAATCTCCAATTATATATGCACACGACCACCGCCCCTGCACGCATGCATTAGAGGCTATTATGCTCTGAGGAGCAAATGCACTCATTTGGGAGCATTGATTGGGGCGGTAAACCTGTTTGGTTAGAGTGGTCCGGTTAAGACGTCCATTATTCGGGATTACCGGGGAATTGACGGACCTGGACAGATGTCTTCGCTGGATGATCAATTGTGACACCGGGTGGAGTCTTAATTGATGGGTATGATGGCCTAGATAAGCGTATTGTATTCTGCTCTGGAACTGACTAACTGGAAACTTGAATAAATTAACAAATATTACCCAATATCATTATATGTACTTTGATCTGATCCCGCGATAAGTAGCTTAAGCACTTGTGTTACGGATATCAAAATCAACAGTGGATACACAAATATACTTAAATATATTTAATAACACACGGAAAAACACCATTGTTGTGACACAAATATTTGTCCCAAATGAAAAGGGAACTCACGACTCTTGGAACCGTAGCCAGTCGAGCCTGCCGAACCAGTATCTAATCCTGCAACGTCCATCACCAATACTAAGAATGAAAAATAATTTGTATGGTCCATCGGACCATAGAGTCCGAACTTATTCTACCTAGGTTAGTGGAAGATTTGGCGCTTTTAGCACTTCTTCTTGGTGTGATGATGGATGAGAACCTCGGTGTTCAGGGGCCTTTGTTTCATTGTAAAATTATTTAAAAACATGAATTCCCCAACAGGATTATGTGGCTTCCTCTCTCGTGTAATCCCGGGTTCTTCCGGTGGGGTGTGAAATGGCACCTAGCCAGCCTTCAGGGTGAGATCGATAGGCTTAATTAGTTCTTTTGTGCCTGTCGACCTTATTATCTGTTCCTCACAGCCGCTTACTATCATGTAGAGTGAGGTCATCCTGAACTTCGATTTTAATAATAAAATCATCAGTAATAATTAGCTCTTAGCTCTACATCAATGTTAATTTATCACTATACTACTTACATGATATTAATACTCACGCAGAGATATAAAACATACATAAAAATATAAGACATGTAGGAAGCGGGGATACAATATTACAACATACTGAATAATACGTCAGTTATATAGAAACCGATCTAATAATTTATTACTTTTCTTAATGAGAACCATATCCATCACTTATCACTTTTATCAAAGTATAACCATAGCAATTGTAGCAAATGCCTAAGACATAAACTACAATTAGAGTTTGATTTATTAATTACAAATTGCACAGCAGCAATTTTATAATTAACGATAATAATTAATTCGACAATCGAATTAATTATCCAAAGGTGTCTAGGATAAGCTATTGCAACTGTACAACGAGTGCACCGTGCCACGCCAGAGCCAAGACTGCCTGCACTGTTCAAAGTGAGCGCCTTTTATAGTCGAGTCGAGCGGCGAGGGGGAGTGACTAACGACGCAGCTGGTCGGTGACGTGACCCGTGCACGTGCAGCTTGTTACTCATTCTATAATGAAGGCGAGCGATGACTCCTGCCGACACGGCCAACCTGACTAGCGGTCGTCCTCGAACGCTTCAACTAAAGCATGTCTAGATTTCTGTAACAAAAGAATCGTTCGATCATCCTGACAAAATTAATTAGTCCGGTCTATAATGACCCTGCAAATCAATTAGTTCTGGTCTGGTCTACATGAACCCTTCAGATGTATTACAATTAACCCTTCAGAAATATTATTACAATTAACCCTTCAGATATATTACAATAGTTCTGGTCTGGTCCACATCGACCCTTCGTATATCTCACACTTTGCTCTGGTCCGGTCTCTAATTAGACCCTTCAGGCACTAGTATTGGTCCGGTTCTCTCTCCTTTTTTTTTTAAAGAACCCTTCAACACTAGCCAGTTTTGGTCCGGCCACGTGCCCTTCAAAACTCTGCTCTTTTTTTTTTTTACTTTACTCTTTTTTTACTTTACTTTTTTTTTTTATACCAGTTTTGGTCCGGCAAACAGCCCTTCAAAACTTTGCTCTTTTTTTTTTAACTCTCTTTTTTTTATACCTTACGACCATATAAACCCTTAAAAGACATTTCTTGTAACACATTTTTTTATTGACCAAGTAGTGGGTGTGGATCTCATCCCACTTCTGATGTAGGAAGAGGGGATACAATATTACAACATACTGAATAATACGTCAGTTATATAGAAACCGATCTAATAATTTATTACTTTTCTTAATGAGAACCATATCCATCACTTATCACTTTTATCAAAGTATAACCATAGCAATTGTAGCAAATGCCTAAGACATAAACTACAATTAGAGTTTGATTTATTAATTACAAATTGCACAGCAGCAATTTTATAATTAACGATAATAATTAATTCGACAATCGAATTAATTATCCAAAGGTGTCTAGGATAAGCTATTGCAACTGTACAACGAGTGCACCGTGCCACGCCAGAGCCAAGACTGCCCGCACTGTTCAAAGTGAGCGCCTTTATAGTCGAGTCGAGCGGCGAGGGGAGTGACTAACGACGCAGCTGGTCGGTGACGTGACCCGATGCACGTGCAGCTTGTTACTCATTCTATAATGAAGGCGAGCGATGACTCCTGCCGACAGACATATTACACAATATTTGTCCCGAGAGGAGGATCGAACCTGAGACTTCGGGTGGGAGAGACAGGGGTATATGTGGGAAACAAAACGCTAGAATCAACGCTTTGATGTGCTATTTCCACAAGACTACTAGAACGCGAATTTCACGAGTGTAGAAACTTCTTGTCACTTTTATTCTAATATAAGTTGTCTCTCTTAATTTGTGCGCGTCGGTATATTGGGTGCTGTATCTAGCCAACGAGCGTACAATTTTTTAAGAAGTGGCAGTAGGGTTAGTAAAAAACCACCCGTTCCCCTGCAAGTACGGTAGTGCTGACAACGCTACTCCAAGCCATCGTAATCAGTTAGGAAAGAAAGCGTATAATTTTACGCGCGTAGAATTCGCATTCGAATTCGAATCGTGGCTAGATTTAGCATGTTTTATGTTTTCATCTAGGTACTACATAAACAAATAAAACAAAGGTCATCGTTTTATCCTGCTCAAAAAACAGACACGACTATTGATTGATATTGATCGCCTAAACGCAGAGGCAAGCGAAATGTTTTATTAATGTAAGCATTCGATCCATACTTTCAATCCCTTGGCAAATATTTTTAAAATTCCATTTCCATTATATTAAGGTCCATTCCTTCAGTCGTCAATACGTATTTTAAATGTACATTGGGATAAGCAGTGACGTCAGAAACGATTGATATTGGTAATGCGTCTGAAGTAATATATAATTCAACATAGTATTTTTTTCCTAAATAACATACGACATTCCTAAATAACTACTTTAGGCACCAGTCTCTCACAAACCAGGTATAGTAAAATCTGTATGTAACTGTTCTACTTATTATAATCAAATGAACTGTACCTTACTTGTAATACGATGATGGCTTGGAGTAGCCTCGTAATCATCACCGGGCTTGCGGGGGAGCGGATGGCTCTCACCTCAATAGTATTATACCTACCTACTTAAGTAGGTAACGAGTTTACAATATTTACTTTGTTATAGATTAATGAATACAGTCTGAATAGATACAGTTATCAAGTACAAACGAGTAATAATTAACTATCGTCCTTAATACAACTCTTGAATAATGGACGAGACGTATAATTCAAACACGCATATTACGTGCGAAAAATAAAGTCAGCATATCGTAGAAACGTTTTGTCAAAACTAGCTCGATGGCGCATTGCATAGCGCCTCTGTCTCTTACGACAAAAGTCGTGGGTTCGATTCCCACTCGGGACAATTAATATTTGTGTGATGGATTTCGGTGTTAGTTACGAGTCTTGGTGTGTTGTTTATTTGTGTATATCACTGTTCTCTCTGAAATCCGTACACAAGTGCTGAAGCATTTTACCTACTTATATACTTCGGAATCGAAACAATGAAGGTATGTGAAGTTGATTGATATCAATAAATAAATAGAAATAAATATGTCACAACATCACATACATCGGTGTTACGGAAACATAAATATATTTAATAACACGACACGGAACAAACACCGATGTTCTTCACACCAATATTTGTCCCGAGTGGGAATCGAACCGACGACTCTACGAAACCGTAAGTATTGAAGCTGAGTCACTAACCACTGTTCTACCGAGCCAGTCATATTTATTTATCATTCTCAAATCTTGCTTCCTTTCTCTAAGTACATAAGAAAACCCATTATAGCGATCCAACTAACGACCCTGTCTACCTTAATGACAATCTACTTATGAAGGTAGATTGTCATCTAGGTATGTACCTAGTTTACCTAAACAGTGCAGTTTGCAACCTGTTGCAAGACATGTGCAAACAAGATAAGCACCTGTTCCAACATGCAACTTCAACACTCAATCAGCGAGCGCAAACTGCGGGAGGGCAAACTCAATCTTGCCGGCAATCGGCAAATATACGCCGTGATTTTAGATATAGTTAGATTTCTAGGCTGGAATTAAACTAGCGTAGACAAGTGGGTGTGCTTTTCAAAGTTTTGACAATCTTCACTGCCTTACTAAAATTATAAATGCGGATGTAACTCATACCTGTCGCAGCATCTTTCAAACCAAAACAACTGAACCCATTTAGATTAAATTGAGATAGTTACACAGATACTTGAGAGACCGAAACGGGTTTTAGGACACTGTTTAACCGACTTTGATTTAAGGGAATATGTATTATTAACAGACAAACAAGGCACTGCATCACGAAAGCTGATTACTTACTTAAATCGCTATGGAATTTAAACAAACCATCTAAGTTACCAATCTAGGTAGGTATGCGCAACTAAAACTAATGTAATCCTTTTTTTCCAGTCTGTTTCTAACACAAAAGGAAAATTGCTTTTGTAAAATGGAAGTCAATGATTCTAATTGTAAACAAATTGTTATCACAAAACGGAGGTCTAGATGTTATACGATGTCCTAATAACTTAACGCTATCTATCAGTACGACACAAGACTTGTGCCACCATGAAAAAGAAAAGCGGAAGTTGCAGATAATGTTCCTTTGTGAAAATGTTGCTAGAGGGCGCTAATTATTTTCTGTGATTTTGCGCCATCTAGCGACATTCATTGGATTTAACTGCTAGTTTTAATTTGTGTTGCCTACTTACAATAAACATAAAAATAATTTCAGTCCTATCGTCATAGTTAATAAAATAAAATAAATTCAAATCATTTAAAAAACGTAACTTGTGATCAAAAGATAATATCCTCTGTAACAATCATGAAAGTCTCATTCTTAAGAAGTACATTAAAATCGAAAATTATTAGTTGACAACATTTTTGTAGAGCTGTCAAATTTATCAGCCAGCGTCTTTTTGAGAGGGCCGCTAAGTTTTGTATTTCTAAATATTGTGAATATTGTGCTTCAATTGAAGAAATTAGCCGACTGTAATAAATTAGCAACTCCGCCTGCTATTTTATCTTGTTTTAAGGTAAGTTAGCCCCAACATTAACATAAATTTCGTTTAAAACATTGCTTGCGATATGTTTAGGGTTATCTTTTTGCTGTAATACTTTACAGCTTGGTAATATTTGAGCTAGATGGTGAACAATGATACAATTAGGAGCCTAGTTTCTATAACTTTAAGGATATATCTAGTTAAAACGGCCAATCCAAATAATAACACATAAAATTTATTGTTTCTAAGTGTGTGTGTTTCGGTTGAAAAACACATCTGGCAATAGCTTTAGCTATGCAAATTCGTACACTGTTACGTTTACTTTATTACGTTTCTTTCGAGGATTGAAGAATGTTTTGTGTTTCCTATTGTGTGTTATGTGACTCCACAAAATTCAACAACCATTCCAGAATGTCTCAAGACAAAGACGGTCCGCTGCCCGAGGGATGGGAGATGCGCACCAGTCGCTCCACCGGTATGACTTACTTCCTCAATACATACACTAAGAAGTCTCAGTGGGAGCGGCCGGAGGCCCCAGCTGACCCCGGCGAGATCCGGTGCAGCCACATCCTCGTCAAACACACTGAGAGCCGACGCCCGTCGTCCTGGCGCGAAGACAAGATCACAAGAACCAAGGAAGAGGCTCTTGACATCATCAGAGGCTACCGTAAGCAACTTGTTGCTAACGATTCAGGCTTCGCAGATTTAGCAACAAAATATTCCGACTGTTCTTCCGCAAAGCGAGGAGGGGACTTAGGTATGTTTGGACGGGGGCAAATGCAAGCTGCTTTCGAGGATGAGGCATACAAACTTAAGATTGGACAGCTAAGCAAACCTGTGGAGTCGGACTCCGGTTTTCATCTCATTCTTAGGACCTTGTAAGTTTCTATAGTTAAGTTAACATAAAATAACACTGTCTCAATGTTGTTGTGACTGAAATTTGAATACCAAATTAAATAATTTCATCTTATCTTGAAAGGGTACCATAGCTATATTTTTTAAATTTGAATATTAAGATAAATTCCTTTCTGTTTGTACAAAATTAAATTAATTTGTCTATTTGTTCACTAAATTAAAACTAAAACGAGCTATGCTGTTATTTTGCTTGTGATTTTAATGTGTATCATTGGTATGACCAATAAATAGTTAAGTAAACTGCTGACACAACTTTAATATAAAACCCATTTGTCAGTTATCACATTAATCTTAATCAAAAGCTGCTCAAATTACTTAGATGTATTTAAAGTCCAAATTGTGCTGGGAAATATATCTTCTACTGCCCATTAAAGGGTTCAATGTCTGTCCATAATTATTCATTTTGATACTTAAATTCTATATTTAGAAGTAACAACCCAAATTTTCCACCAATCTACTTTTATCATAGATGTAAAATTGAATATTTTAATGAAAAAACTCTGTAAGGTACCTAATGTTGATGTCTTTAGAGCATAAAAATGTATGTTATTTTAAGTATTAGCTGATCTGTTTGTCTATGAAACAACTATTTTCAATGCATTTATAACTCAAGCTTTTTATAAATATTAGAATATTCATGTTCATGGGTTTCAAAGTGTGGATCGCTTCATGTATAAAACATGAAATAAGATATTATTTGAACTTGTAAAAGAATATACCTTAAGGTAAAACAATGCAAAATGTGTAATTAATCAAATTTTAGTTAACTTTGTTCAGCAAATGAAGTGTAAATGAGCCTTATTATTAGTTCTATTTGAAATTTGTTTGACTTGAAATGATTGTTATATTTTGGATTGTGCATTTCTAGCTATAATACACACAATAAATATATTTTTTCAAGGATATCTTTTTTATTATTATTAACATCTTTGTTCACCATCAAATAAATGTAGCCAGTTATAACTTAATACTGTTTATTATTTTGCTAATAAGATAGCACAATAAATAAGAGTAGTAACAAATCGTCAGATTTTAGGTGTATCACAGAATTACAGACATTTGATAATGTATGTTATGTTTAGGAAGTAAAGTACAATATCTTGTTTGGCATTTTGAGATACACCACTTAGGTTAGCTTACACCAAATCAATTATATAAATAAAAACGTATTTTCTTCAAGAAAATTGTAAAGTTAGACTTTTTAGTCACCAAAGTATATAATTCCCTGTCTAGATGTAGGTCGAATAATTCTCAAATGTGGTGCAAGTCACCCAAAGACCCATTTCTTCGTTGGTCAGCGAATTATGTCAAGACATTTTACAGTGATTTATTTATTAGGTAATATCGTGCGATAATTCACTGCCCATTGAAGAGCAGGCGAGATCCGACGAAATATAATAAACAACAACAATACGATATTAAAATCAGTTCGTTAGTGTCCGTGACGAACCCAGCCAATTTCGTCAGGGACCAATGGTAACTCGCGAACTTACATTTTTTTAGTTTTTTTGTTAGTCATCCTTATGGCACCAATATCAATCTAAACCTAATTACAGTTACCATTTAGTCCTAAAGTTCGGGAGTTAGAACAAAAGCGGAGTTGTCAGCCGTTCCACGTTACAATGCCTTCGTAGGTTCCTCGTTGCCGTTATCGTTGTTCCGTATCAAGAGTATCGTGTTCAATGTGGACTCCTTGAGATCCTGAGGAGCAGGGGTCCAGATGGGTCCGATGATGGGCGGGGACCGCTTGCCTCCCCACGCACTGAACTTCACTTTCCTCTTGCCGTCCTTCTTCAAGTTAACGTCTAAGTACGGATGTCCAGGCTTGAAGATCTTGGGCAGCGATTCTAGGAACATCTTGAAGGGCAGCGCTTCTCGTAACGTCTTGTCGTCTACTTGCGTGCTCAGTGCGAGAACCTTGATCGGGTGGCGTTTGTCCAAAGACGGTATGAATTGGAAGCCGGCGAGGTCGAAGCGCTCGCCAGTCGGTGAGAAATTAGAGACGATACGAGTCAGCTCTGGTACGGACGTGGAGAAAATGATCTTTGATCCTTTAGATCCGGGTTTGAAGACCATTTGTCCTGATCTTTTTCCTCCCCAAGGGCTGAAGCGTACTCTTTTAGGCATACTCGGTTCCCGGATGCCGTCAGACCGCCGCCATGACCACATGTGTTCGACACTCGCCTTGCTCCGCTTGCCGCCCCAAGGGCTAAAGTTCTTCTTGTCTATGCTGTTAAGTTCTGTGCTGTTCTCGTCGACGGCTCCGGCGAGACTGACGAGGAAGGGGCTACCAGGTAGCTTGTCTCCGTTGCGGTAGTACAGCGTCTTGTCCGTGTCCACCAGGTTGGGTAGCCAACGTCTGGTTCGCATCTCCTCCTGCTCTTCAGCTGTCCGCCTCTTTCGTTGAAGGTCTGGCGGTAATTCTTGCTCGTTGGGTTGGTAGAACTGTAAAAGAAAATTGTAAACATTCGATCATTCGTAGTTGTGAAGCATGAGCACGAGAAAATTTTACAATTACCTACATTGTATTGTTCTGGAAATTGTTTATTGTTCATGTTTCGTTGGACAATGGATCACCTAAGTTTATCAACATGGATGATGCAATCATACAGCGTAATCGTTGGAGATATATGTGAGTATGCAATGGTGTATCTAAGCTCGCAGAATCTCAATTATCCGAAATGTCTTGACAGTAACACTAATGGCTTGTTAGAATCACTCCTGGGAATAGACTCGTTACCATCTAACGCATGGGGAGACAATATGCTATGCACTCAATTGTACCTAAACTCAATCGTAGAAGAATTTATTCTTCGGCACCGGGCTTGCCCGCGCCTTTCGGCCTAGTCTAGGTAGTCGTTTGTCGAGATTCGATGTGAATGGAACCCACGATTCCGATCTAATGTACACCTAATCGTATATAAGTCCAGTCTGGGGAATTGTTTGAAAAACCTTTCAAGAGCCTGGGAAGACATGAGGGAGTAAAGGAAGCGGATGGCTTTCACCATTGGATGAGACATGTTTACACCATGTGTTATTGTGGGTGTGATTGTCGAGTTGTATGACATAGGCGAGAGGATTTGACATAACACTCAGTGCATATGAGCCTAGTTAACAAAAGCGTCGATAGCCGAGTCGTTAAGGTCGTTGCTTGCCATGCGAAAGGTCGCCAGTTCAAACCCCGCCACGTACCACTGTGTTTTGTGTACGATTATTCGATATTAGGTTGTGTAGTCAACAAACCCGCACTTGGTCAGCGTGGTTGACTAAGCCTTTAAAGCTCTAATTTAGGGTAGGCCCGTTCCCCAGCAGTGGGGACTTATATGGGCTGAGTAGAACGCCTTACCTGTTGAAAGTTATGCGTGTCGCCCTGGTAGGGCTCTTCCCCCCTTCCCGGCTGCAGGTTGAAGTAGTGCGCGTAGGGGAGGGGGTAGTGCATAGTCGACTCCTGAGGGTCCAGCACGGTGTCCGCCCCAGGACCCCCCGTGTTGATGTACTGCAGGCTCGCTGACCCCAGCCAGGAGAACGTGAAGATGAGCCACTTGTGAGACATGCTGCTGGAATGGACATTTTTAGGTGTGAGAGCCATCCGCTCCCCCGCAAGTCCGGTGAAAGGCTACTCCAAGCTATCAGTTAGGAAAAAAATTAAGGAATGCACAATGCACATTTGTGAGGTTTAGCTCGTCCTTCCTCTGCAAGGTTTAACTCGTGTATCCTAATAGATTTTTTTTTCTAACTGACTGCGATAATGTCTTGGAGTAGCCTTGTGTTCAGCACCGGACTAGTGGGGGAGCCGACGGCTTTCTTTGGATGGATGGCATTTACTTTCGTATATACCAAAGTATACCAAAGTATGCCCATGCCTACCATGAGTTGGCTATCGTAAACTTACGTACGTTAAAAACCTATCGAGTTGTTTTTTCACATGGCCATTGTCATCTTCGCGTAACCACCAGCCAAAGCTGTACATGGACACTAGCTGTGACTTTGGGAGAACTATGTTTAAATGAAAACCCAATAAAAAAGCGACGTGTAACGATACGAAATTCATATTTATATAAATCAAGAACAGGTGTTTTATTGTCTCAACTTATTTACGCAAAATGTTTTTTGGAGTCTCCAAAAAGTCACTACATAAGATAGTTCGCGCTTGTCTGGTAATCAATAGAATACTTTATATCGTTTTCTATTGTATTACATTTACACATTAAAACAATATGCATTTATGGACAGCGGCAAGACAAAATATTATGTAATAGTGTGACTGGTTGGGAATGATGAAAGGATCTCCCAACGTGTCACAGTTTTTACTGGTTGGGACTAATATTAAAGTTCTCCCAACGAGTCACAGTGTTACCGGTTACAGTTTGTTACTTACGATTGGGAACAAAGGATGTTTTTCATAGACATATTTACGTAGTCGATATCGAGCGCGTAAGTTTTAAACTCATGGCCAACCACCCACAGGCCAAAAAATTGTTTTGTAAAACGTTAAACTTTATTGCACACAATGTCTTTGGTGGTCCCAGTTTGTCCCAAAGCTCAATGTTGACTTCTTCTTAGGCGACTATTTAAATGAAAATCTCTTATAAAAAAAGCGAACTGTAACGTTACAAAATTCCTATTTATATAATCAAATAATAAAGTATACGTGTCACAACATCACTACATAAAACAAAGTCGCCAGCTCAATACCAATGTGAGACTCCACACCTTGGCAATGGATTTGCTGCAGCAGTGGTTTTTTTCTATAAATACGAGGATTCAAGAGGAAGTTTTTCTTCTATATTGATCCGAAGCGAAGCGAGGGCGGGTTACTCGTTTATTACGTACGATTGAAGATGAAATATACTTAAGTTCATTGAAAGATATGGTTTATTGTTATGCCTGTCGATAACATATTTGGACCATAATGTCTACTTATTTAGTCAAATATTTTGCTTATACTAATACTTCTTAGGCGAGTTTAAAAAAATCTCTTATAAAAACTTAATAACTCTACATATATTTTTTTTACTGTGAACTTCATTTCCTCACTGATTCTCCTTTCATAGATAGACACTAACTATTGTCCTTAGCTTCCAAACTGATTAATCTTAGATCACATTGAATGCATGTGTGAATCGGATAGCGCACGCTCCATTAATTCCGCCAAGGGAATAATGATCGGGTGTCACTAATGTGATGATGCTACCTACTTAACAATAATACATAGTAATGTTGTCCAGTCGATTTCGGCTTAATGGGAATATGCCAACTGAGAACATACACCGTGAAATTTTAGTGTTTGCTTTCCCGCAGTATAATTATTCTATCTTAGGAGTACACTAGATTTGTGCAGGTTTTTTTTTAATTCAAATCAATAAAAAGCAGTTTTACGAAAGTGATCAACGAAATTCGAAAGCAAGCTCGAACCTCAGTATTTACTTTGGGCGTATAGTTTCCTTCGCTTTCATCATAGATTTTGCGCGGCAAGCAGTACCTGATTACGTCTTATCTCGTAAAAGAACTCTTGTTTCTCACGCTTTCGAGTGATATATTTTATATTTTTAAGAAATAACTAGCATGTTTCGATATTACTACTCGTAAATTAGAGAGAACTATAGTTATATAGGTAAATAGTTCATCTTCGGGAAAACATGCATTTGAAAGAAATTTACGCTTTCATATTGGACGACGAAATGATGGAATTTTTTTTTTAATTTTTTTTGAGTTGTGACAGTATTCGAACGGAGGTGCGATATAGGTAAATAGTTCATCTTCGGGAAAACATCCACTTAAATTTCAAGTGTGCCTGCACAAATGCACCCCCGTAGTTCGCAGGCGGTTCCTACTTTGACATAATTAATTTTTGGGTTCCTTTCGCGAAGATTGTCAACAGGATCCTATTAACATGTCTACGGTGTCTGTCTCTGCGGTTGATCATTCACAGACAGAGCTGTGGCTGATCAACCGCAATATCCATCATCATCATCTCAGCGTTCTCCCGGTTGCATCCTTGCGGAGCCCGGGGTCCGCTTTCCTGTCATGTAGGCAATTCATACAAAATATATCATACTTGTAGTTATAACAACAAATAGTCATCCACTACGACGTCAAGCCAAAAAATACATATTTAAAAAAACCTTCCCCTTCTGCCGGGACCCGGCGGTAGCGACAAATTCCGTAGACAGCAAATATGTTCAACCTAGTTTGCCTCGTAAAACATGTCCGTATAACGTAGATACTTTGATCAAACCAAAAATCGTTGAAAGATGTTCGACATGAAGGCTGCATCACCTACTATTTTTTTTACGCGATCTGCTCGCGTATACCCCGTAGTTATGAAAATCCAGCGCAGCATCTTCATCTCCGTGACCCGACTTTGTGCCGCTCAAGTATTGGCCACCGTTCACTGCCATATAAGAGAACAGGCCTAATGATGGATTTATAGAAAACCTGTCCCTATAGCTTAACCGGCATTTTAAAATGACGCCGCTCACCTCCCGCCATTTGATCCCACGCAGCAGCAATGCGTGCCTTGACGTCGGAGTCGATTTCGCCGTTCAGTGGGAGTACAGATCCCAGATATGGGGCCCAGCGCTCGACCGTGTCTTTTTTACTATGCGGAGGACATGGGATTTAGTGTTGCAGGTTCATACAAGTACTCTGTCTTCGCCACGTTGAGTTTCATCACCCCCGTTCTCATAGCGATTCCTTCCGAGTAACACGTTCACCAGCCGTCCCCTGTCCGAGTCCACCAGACGCGATATCATCAGCATACGAAACTATAAGTGGCTGCTCATGTTTTTGCCATCTGGCAATACGTCTAATATCAGGCTGAAGAGAAACGGACTGCAGGACGGAGCCTTGGTGTACTCCGACGGTTATACGGAAGGGCAAAGTGTCGCCAACAGCGAGTCCTAACTACAGAATCGAATCACAGTACATAAATATTTGGGACATGATGTCAACATACGTTTCTGGCACCCCTTTGACCTCACCACCAAATCATCTACAGTCGAAGCTTGTACATGCTTCCAGACCAATATATAGGAATAGATATTTATAAATAGGTCCTGTATTTCTCCATGATGATTCTTACAAAACCGGGGTCCATAGTCCCGTGACCGGGGCGGAAACCATATTGACATCCAGAGACAGTGCACTCCTGACGGATTCGAGAGTCCACTATCCGCTCGAATAGTTTCATCAACCGCAATATCCATTAAGGTGGGTCACGGTTGTATGGAGAAAAAGTTAATTCTTTGAAACTCACTCTAGTAAATTGTATGGGTTGTAGAACCAACATAAAAAAAATGGTGCGCAACGGATTACATCTTTTAAGACAACATCGACTTTGAAACCCCTGTAGTTGAAACATGAAATAAGTGATGTTTAGTCACTGAACGGATTCTGTACATAACTTTATTTCAGAATGTGAAAGCTTGCACAATATCTTTTAGAATGATTGCATTTGATAATTGAAACGGAAATGATAAAAATAAATCACAAGTTTTCTTATTTTATGTGATGTCAATATTACCTACTAGTGGTCCCGGCGAACTTCAATACCGCCAACTCATATTTTTTTTTTCTGGCACCCAGAATGAAATTAACGGATTTATTGAATTAACGCATGTGTATTATTATTCAATGGCCACGTGTCACCATGGAAACGATTGTCCTACGAGTATCAATACAGTGACAATAATGCTCACAGGTGTAGAACAGTGGTTGTGAGAACCAGGTTCTGATCTTACTTTTTCGATTATTTTTCCCCGTTGTAAGAGTCATGGGTTCCCTGACATATCACGAAATTTTAAGACTAAAAGTACCCTATTTAGTTCCGCCGTCTGGTCAATGTATGCGATGTAACGAACAGCAATTTATTTTTTTATTTGTCTTAGATTGATACACAAAATCCTTCTTGTTATGCAATGTTTGCATAAGTTTACGTCGATTCAATCTTGGCTTTTATAAAACCTTCACGAGCTGATTCTAGCACACCGGTTCGGAACGCAGTAACAGTTTTTAAGCTGTTCTTCCAATCTGTGTGTGGCAGGGTAACCACAAGTCATACAGTCTGCGTGTTTTCCTCCTTCGAACAAAAGAATCAGTTCATAAGTAGGTATTTTCATTAGAATAATAGTCTGGTATGGGTATACACGCTGTTTGCCAGTTAATAAGATCGTAATAAATATAGTTTCTAACTCTGGCACCTGAAACAGACTCGACTATCGGGAGTTTTATTGCGAGCCTTTAATCATCGACGCAAGACCGAACTTAACCATATGTTCCTACTTCCTCTAAAATAACGATAATGATAATCAAAAGAAGGAGAGCAAAGACAACAATGTTCAGAATACCATACCATAACAAATAAATGATATCAACTTCACCATCTTTGCGTGTATCTCAAGATCAAACCATACAAGAAACTTTGACCGCAACAATGTTACAAGTTTTCAGATTCTGATAATGAAATATAACGCAAACGCATAAATGAGTGACATCCCAGAATCAAATCAACATAATTAATGTGATGTTGCCAAGGCTGCGGTAATTCAATAATTGTAACACTCGTATGTAAACACTTATTTGAAGACTAGTTAAACGTATACTACCGGTTTAGCATATATATTATTATATGCTAACGATATATGTTTGGAACAGTGGTTATGATTACAAACATTATTCTAATATAAACTAAAGTTATTTTGGAGTATGGCTCGTATATATTTATTATCACTATTCATTGGCTTCATACACTTAAAACTTTAGTGTGACGAAAACTTCAAACCGATCCGGGGACAGTTGCACTGCACCGTGTGCAATCATATTATGGGATATAATATCACCCAATCACAACAAAGGTGTTTTGTTTACTAGGGATAATCGAAATCAAAAAAAAATTTTTGACCCACCTTAATATCCATAGTGCGCTAGTTTGCGGACTTGGCCGTGTTTGCGGTGTCCATGTAGGCAATTCATACAAAATATAGTTTTGCCAGGTCCGTCTGTCCTTACATATACAGGGCTTAGTAAAAACTATCGTAAGTCAAGGTTGAGTTCAATACCTATCGAGTATAACCCCCCATGTATGTTCAGCGATTTTCAATAGTTAAGTTATTGAGATTTTAAATAAAAATTTTTGTAAGATACCTTTCATCTTCACTGTAGCTTAACTATGATGCTTGCATTTTTCGTTTTTCTAGAAATAGTTCCAATAGTGTGGCGTATCACTTTAGGGATTTGAGTCATAACCCCATCATACTGTAGTAAAAATGAATAGGGTAGTTTCCTATTTTTTAATTGCTACATAGATGGATGAACAACACAATTGCAAAGCGTGTTGTTAAAAGACTGGTTTGATATTTGAAAACTCCCGGAGATATTACAGTTTCAATAGCACTATTTGGGCGAGCTCTTAACGTTCATACAGAATGTAGCGCGTACGAAGCTATGACGTCACCCTCTGTATACGAGTCGTGAATATCGTAAGAGCTGTTCAGCCATCAAATGTTGCTTTTATCTAGCCGACTTAGTGAAAGCTACTACTAACTCTTGATGGAATTATGATGTCATACTATCTTTTATTGAATTTTCACTTTAAAAATGGACTTTCCCACCTAACTTCAAATGCCTATTATTGTCTCATTTCGTAAGAAATTTTAATTTCGATTGTCATCGTATGTTAAATTGATTTACCCATATGTACGACTGATAATTGTGAAATTCAATTTAAAAGTTTTCGGACTTGAATGAAACTACTTATTATTAAGTATTATTAGAGACTACCAACTTTCGCTTCGCTACCTGAAAAAGCGACTTAGCTTTATACTATGTAACTTGATTTATTAATCAAAACTTAAAGTTTCTCAATCAATCAATGTTCAATTTCATACCGCTACTTCATCATCATCAGCCCATATACATGAACGCGAATTGCTGAGGCACGGGTCTACAATCAGTGATTTTATTTTTAGTCAACTACGCTGGCTAAAAATAAATGATATGTTTCAGCAAACCTTATGCTATGTTCAGTAACATTAGTAGCAGTAATTTTACAGAATGTTTGCAAATTAAACCGTAATCAAACAAAGAAAAATATTACATAATTTTTGTTAATGGTCTTTTTTTTACAGTGTTCGCAATTATTGGCTACATAAACGAGTACGACACCAGTATTTTGATGTTGGCACCTAATGCTAGTACTACTTTTGCCTTGTCACAATTTGGGCCCCTGAAAAATTCAATTGACAAAACGAAGCATTACAGATTTATATAGCATTAAGAAGGTTTTTAGATAGCCAAACAGATTGCCCATAAAATGATACTAAAAAATTATTAACAAAAATGTAAATTTTCCTTTGTTTTGATTTTCACCCTTCAATTTGCAATTCTGTAAAATAATAGACAGTGACATAAATGTTACTAGTCATAGCACTAAATTTGTTACATATCGATTTGACATTTTTAACTTTTTACAATTAAAGTTTTACATGAAAAATGGCACAATTATTTATGGCACCTAGTGCCAACCTAGTTACTACAACTATCGTTAATTGATGCTCTGGCAGTAGTCTTCTGATGAATTTTCAGGTATGACTATCCATGGAAATGTAGGTAGTTATTTAAAATAAGTTCTAGAAAACAAATCACCGACTTGTTGACTGGAGGCTTTGAAAGTTGGTAGACACAATTCGATTCGTAATCAACTAGGTGGTTGTGATAGAAGTTATTTTTTTACTACAGTATGATAGGGTTATGACTCAAATGCCGCAGTCCAACGTAATTACCTAAAGACCGGCGGTGGGTGGGGACTACTCCTAGAAAAAAATCATGCATTGCAGATCGGCTGTAGTTAAGCTACAGTGAAGACTTATACTGAATTCCAGCTTCTACAAAAATTTCACAAAAATCTCAATAACTTTGGAAGCTATTGAAAATCGCTGAACACGTGGAGGGTTATATCGCCAGTAGGTGTTGTGCGTGAAGTCCCCATCGATTGTACTTACAAGGCCAAGTACCACCCCTTGCACCACCAGTAGGCGATAGTAAAAGTAGAAAAATACGCCGCGGAGTTTATTTAAAACAAAATAATAGCCCTCATAAAACAAAAAATTGCAACTTAGCTCGAAGCAGCTGCCGGAAATCGCAATTATAAATATTTGGGACATCTCCACATACGGCCGTCTGACCCCAAATTAAGCGAAGCTTTTACATGGGCTTCGGAGATCAATATATACCTACATAGATATTTATAAATAGGTACATACTTAAATTAAAATTGACACCCAGACATGGAACCATTACAAATGTTTATCCCGCTTGGGCGGGGTCAAACCCACGACTCTTGGAACCGAACCCAGGGTCACTAACCACTGTTCCACCAAGCCGATCAGTTGACTCACTCAATAAATTGCCTTTCTAAGAACATTTCTGTACTGTGCGCAACTACAGCTTTAAGACAACATCAAACCCCCTGTATAAACATCTTAAGTGAGATCATGACGTGAAAGCTTGCAAAATATCCTTGTAAATTGGTTACCTTTTCAATCGTATATACGCAGTTCACTTACAACGCTCCTTTTCGTTTGGGTCAATAAAACTCATATTTTAGGGTTCTGCACCCAGTTGAAACTGTAGCGGTGCCATGAGTTGGCTATCGAAAACTTACGTACGTTAAAAACCTATCAATTTGTTTTTTTCATACGACCGATTGTCGTTCTTAGCGTAACCACCAGGGGCGCTGTTCAAGTTTTTCATAGACATATTTACGTAGGCGATATCGAGTCCGTAACTTTTAAACTCATGGTAGCGCTACTGGAATGTCACTAAAACTTCACTGTCACCATTGTCCTGTTTTGACTGGCTCGGTGGAACAGTGGTTAGTGACCCAGGTCACCTCACTACTGACGGTTCCAAGAGTCGGAGTGTGGGTTCGATCCCACTCGGGACAAATATTTGTGTGACGAACTTCGGTGTTTGTTCCGTGTCTGGGTGTATCGTTAAATATATTTAAGTATTATTGTGTATCCACTGTTGATTCTGATATCCGTTACACAAGTGCTTAAGCTACTTACTACAGGATCGGGTCAATGTATGCGATGTCGTGTAATATTTCTTTATTTATTTAAATAGACAATATTTCATGCAATTATAAATCGTCACATTAGTAATAATAAGATTCTACCACCGGTTCGGAACGCAGTAACCCTTAATCGTTAATAATTTTTAGCCCAAAGTTTTTCCCGAAATTATAGAGCCAAGTCATACATGTATATAGTGTCTAAATACCCAGCAAAGCACCAGTATACGTACCATATACTATATCCATAAATATTAGTTTATATGGGATTACACGCGATATTAGAGTAGCAAAGTAGCAAAAATACAGCTACTTAACTGCCCGAAGTTTCGACTGGATTACACCAACTATCGCGAGCGAACTCAGACCCATATACGTTTATATTTTAGGTATAATGATAACTCAAAAGAAAGTTTTAAATAACAACAATGTTCAGAATACCATACCATAACAAATAAATGATAAATACCAGAATGTATCTCAATAAATCCATACAAGAAACACAACAATGTTTTTTTTTCTGAGAACCGTAACGCAAACGCATAAATGAGTGACATCCCAGAATCAAATCAACATAATTAATCGGTCCTATTTCAATGCAGATTACATTTATGATCATGCATGATTGGTTTGACAGATAGTGTACGTATACTACGATCACTAACATATTTGACTGGCTCGGTGGAACAGTGGTTAAAAACCCTACGGTTTTTAAGAGTCCCGGTTTCGATTTCCCATGGGGACCAATACGTAACGAACATCTTTGTTTGTGCCGTGTCTGGGTTAAGGTCTTGCCATATTCAAGGGGGCTCGCCAGTTCAAAACCCCGCCAGGTACCGATGTTTTTTCAACAAAATTGTGTACGGATCCCTGTGTAAACAAGGAACCCATATAGTTTGTCCGTCTGTCCTTCTGTCCGCGGCTTAGCTCAAAAACTATTAGTGCTAGAAAGTTGTAATTTACATGAGTATACACATAGATCACGCGAACAAAATAGTTAAGTAAAATCTTTAAAAAAAAAATTTAAGATGCCTTTTCATCCCCACTTTAAAGATGAAACATTTTTTTTCGTCTTTTCCATAGTGTGGCGTATCACATTAGGGATGTAAGAAAGTAGTAAAATATAAAAGTATTTTTTAAATTGCTACAAAACCCTTCGAGCACGAGTCCGACTCTCACTTGGCCAGTTTTTTTTTTTTAGTTAAAACTATTAATACTTAAGGTTCTGCAGAAAGTAGCGCGTACAGACATACTGGGAAACTGTTTCAGTTAGTTTACAAAGGGCCGTCTTTGATGTAGCCGACTTATCAAAGCACGAAACTCTTGATGGAATTATGACGTTTAGTTACATCTGTTTATTCACTACGGGAGCCTGCGGCTTTGTCCGTTTTTAAACGTGTTTTCTTCATTGTAACAGTATCGTATGTAAACTTTTTGATCCTCTAATGAAATAAGTTGCCACATGATATTCACAATATGCAAAAATCTTTATTAGTGACCCGCCCTCGCTTCTCTTCCTCCTGAAGCGACTTTGAAATAGAGCGTAGCACTTAAAAGTTAAAGTTTACATCATCATCAGCCCATGAACATTAAGGTATCCACGGGTCTACCCTAAGCAGGCGATCTGATCTGGCCAAATTTGCGGGTTGGTAACTACACAATACATTTTTCATTTGCAGATTTCTATAAGTGTTTTCCTTGACTGTTAAACCGCCTTGCATTATATTGATAGATGTTGTTGTTGTTGTTGTTGTTGTACTACCTATTCTAATTTAATTTCATTTTCAGCCAAAAAATACTATACATGTACTAACTAATGGTCCAAGATCCCAGAGCTGCCAGACGTCACTTATTTACTAATGGACAAAATATATACGAGTGAGTAGTGGTGGGGTGTACTATGATCATATGACTACGGACTCTTGGCCAGGCGGGGCCATTATTCAGGCATAGGCCATTACTCAAGGGTGAGATTAACACTGCTCACCTCACTTACCTTGATGGCCGGTCCACCTCATATGTGGACATCACGACCAGGATTGGTACACATGCAGGTCGGCGGTTTTACCTTACAGACGCTTTAAAGTCTATGAATAAATTATTAAGGTCACTTATTTTCTGATGCTTGATTTTTATATATTTTATTCAAACAACTATTTTATAAGAGCTTTCAGCATTTGGCATGTGATAAAAATTCCCCCAATTGAGTTGACATTTCTATTGTTAGTGAGATAGTTTAATTATTGCACCAGTATTTATGTACGTATTTCTTACTATACCCATAAACATAAGGATTAAACGCGTAACTAGATAAAGTAGCAAAAATACAGCTACTAACTGCCCGAAGTTTCGACCGGGTTACACTAACTATCGCAAACAGACTCTACGTTTATATTTTAGTGTAAATGGAACTCGAAAGTTTTAAATAACTTATGGCTTTTCTTTACTGTGGTTCTATGTAAGATGTGTCTTATAGTACATGTCCTATCCAATCTGATTTGTAATCCTTCCGTTATCAGCGAAACGTTGTCACGGGAAAACTAGAGATATTATATATTATGATTATGTTTGGTTTGACAGATGTGTACGTCACGATCACCAACATATTTCAATCAGAAAACTACAGAAATACGTGATTTATAATAGAAGCTATAGCGGTTCTGTAGATAAAGCTTGGTGACAGACAGACTGTGAAATCTTAGTAATAGGGTCCTCTTTTTATCCTTCCGGTACGGAACCCTTAACAACTACTAAGTCCATTTCGGATCGGAACAAAGGGATCAATATCATTACATTTTAATCATATTTATTTCGTGGCATCATAGTGCAACTTTTTGATCCTCTAATGAAATAAGTTGCCACATGATATTCACAATATTCATAGATTGGTCTCATTTGGCGTTTTATTCGCTGCATAAAGACCTAGAGCGTGCACTTGTCTTGCGCGTCAGGCAAAGTATCGTTCGAGATTTTCATTTGGGGTTGCTATCCAAAATCGATCATTGAGTAGGATAACTAGTCCGAGGTTCAAACGTTCGTGCCTAGGCCCTAAGCACGTTAAGGCATAGAACGCCCATATCCAGCTCATTGCTGTCTCATTCCCGGATTCTGAGAGGAAGTGAAACGGCATAGTGTTTAAGATCAAAATGTCCTCAATAGGGTATATTGTGCCTGTCGACTCATAGATCAGCCGCCATGGACATCAGATGTCGGATAAAATTTGAGAGTGTTTAATAAAAAAACTTACTAAAATCGTCTTAAATTAAAGCTTTCCATTTGGCATGTGATAAAAATTCCCCCAATTGAGTTGACATTTCTATTGTTAGTGAGATAGTTTAATTATTCAGTTAGCGGTCGACAAGAGGCGGTCTCCCTGGGATTAAGAGGCTTTGTGGGCCGATAATGTCGGATAATATCAATTACCAATGCAGGATAACCGATGTAATTGCTAATGAATAGGCCTTATTATCAGCTGTGACTTACAGAAACCAATAGTGGATACAGTCTTTTTTAAGGAATAGATTGTTTTTTGTCAGCGAAATTGTCACAGGAAAATAGAGATATATAGATATAATGTGAAGGTTTTCGATGTTAGTTTGGTGTTCAAAACAATAATATATGCTACAATAATAACTGTAAAGTTTATACACCAGATGACCCGTGGACATGGAGGTTGCAACAGTGGGAATGGTATTTGCCCAGCAGAGGGACATCACAAACCAGATTAAAAATATACAATAACTAATATAACTTTTTGGTCTTTTTAAATATAATTGAGTTGTATAATTATTCATACTAAATATCAACTCATGTTAAACATTTATATTCCGATTGTAGTGTAAGTTAGAGATGATAACATATTTTCTTTACTACGAGCGACTGTAGTTTATGTTACTCACTTTAAAATAATATAAGAATGTTCAATCGTATTTTTAAGCATACTGATAAATATTTATGTACATTACCTTTTGTTGATATTTGAATATGTTTTCATACTATTCTTGACTTTTATGGACAAGATATTCAGTTTTTCTTATTTTAAGTACTAGTGAACTTAGAAATAAAAAATAAAATAATAATTAAAATAAAAATACATCCAAATAGAGAATAAAGCAAAGATAGGAAAAAAGAAGAATCTAACTTCTATGTATAACTAAAAATGTTTATGTTATTGTAAAAAAGAATTATGAAAACCAAATAACAATCCTACGCAACGAAACTTAACAGTTAAATCTATTTGATGGAAAATTTTAATTATAATATAAATGGTAATATCTCTCACCTTAGCATAGTTTAACAAATTCATTAAAATTAATTTGGGCGAATGGAATTTTTGGCCCCTAATAACTGTTATTGAATGGTACGAAATTATTTAAAATAATCAGTAATCTAAATATAATATTATTAATGCATGAAAATAAATATCGAATTTGATAAGTTTTGATTTTATTACTTCTGAATAAAATCAGAAGTATTTTTACGAAAGATACTCGGGTGTCAGATATTTTTTTCCAAATTCGGTGTAAAGTTACTTTAATTCAAATGTGTAGTGTTGGCGAAATTAATAGACAAATAGATACTACTGATACATAGTATAACTTATAAATCAGTAACTGATCGGTGTCACATGAATGTATTAGAAAAACGTCATAGAGATTTTTACATTTTAATTATATATTTAAGTTTAATGAACAATTGAAATAATTATTATCTTATCTGTACTTTTCTGCACGGTATTTGAATGAGGTTTCAATAATGCGGTTAGCTCATCTTAAAATTAATTGTATGTTTCATTTAACCGATTCATAAATAAAAAAAGTTATATAAATCTAAGTTATAATAATCACGCAAAAACTACTGAACTTATTTAAAATAAATTTTGTACAGATATAGGATAGAACACCGGAGAGGAAATATGCTAGGTTTTTAAAATTCTGCGAAAACTTTAAGTTATTATCGACTTGCGGAATAAAACTACATAAATCTTATAATTTAATTATTTAGAACTAGCGACCCGGGTGTTCGGGTGTACTATGGGTCGTATAAAACTGTATATAATTTATATAAACCTTCCTCTTCAATTGTGAAAAAAAACACTATTTTAGAATCCGTTACATACTTTTATTGATTGACTAAGCCCTGATCGCCCTAGTTTAGGGTAGGCCTGTGCCCAAGCAGCGGGGACGTATATGGGCTGACGATGATGATGATTTTAAACATCTGGTCAGACATAGGGACAGACAGCCAGCACGAAACGACTTTGTTTTATACTACAATAGTGGCCCGCCCTTCGCGTGTGTTATACATAAAAACGTTCCTCTTAAATCCCTATATCTATTATAAATACCGCATCAAAATCGTTATGAAGTTTTAAAATATAAGCATACATAGGAACAAAAAGCCAGCGGGAAACTAGACTTTATTTTAAACTACAAACTGATTAGTAGGCCGTATACTACCTAAACCTCTTCTAGTACTAGTACTCTTCAAAACTAAACTAAAAAAAAACTATACTGAACCTTACCTGTTGTTAGTAAAGCACGTCACTATTCACTATAACACTGGGCGCGGAGTTGCGCCGGTAGTGTGGGGCTAGCTACGCGCGCGGCCCTTATATACGCGCGAGACCATTGCGGTAGCGATAGCAGAGAAGTTATTAGGCTTACAACTACTATTAAGGATGTAGAGGACGAATATTTCGAAAAAACTTAAAAATAGAATGTATATCTTCCAAACTCGCCGTTGTATTATGGATTAAATTACTCGAAATTTGATAAAAACTATTAATTAGGTTTTTATCGCGTGTACGTCCACCACGCGGTATCAAATAAAAAACAATATCAAACACATAGCCTAGCCGGGCAGTAATTAGCCATGTATTTGCTACTCTTTTTATTATTGAGTTAGTTAGACCTTTAGTTTATAGTTTTATGTGTAATAGAACGGAAAGTGGAAGTCTAAAATCCTATGTTACATACTTGAAATTTAACCTTAAAAGCCAGCTTAAAACGACTATTTACCATTAATTGACGTCATCTTTAGCTTTTTATATTTAACTTGATGAGGCTGGTATATAATATAACGAAATCATAAACGAAATTTTACCGTTTATGATTACGTGATAGGTCTAGTACCTATCACATTAAACTTCGAATACCAATAGTAGTTGTATTAAAGTAGATAATTTATATAAGTAGCATGTAACCGATTATTGTAATTTTCTTTGGAGGATTTCGGCAGCTCTTACAATAGTTTGTTTAATTTCTTTTAAAAAAATACAAATAAAAAATCTCAAATACAAATGGTCAAGACGCAGGTTTAGAGTCTAAACATCGGTAAAAAGCCCTTGTCTTCATTTATATCCTAAAATAAAAAATTGTGATTGATTTTTTTCTTATCATCCTAACTAACAGGTTACCCTAAATAGTTTTTTCTGTGTAGAGTCTAATCGTATAATTATTAAACTAAAAGCAATATTGTAACGTGTTTCTGTCGACGCTACGCACGCAGGCGACCAACTGTTGAATTGCAAGAGGACATTTGTACCGCACTGTAGGACGAAACGTCTCTGTTGTCCAATTATTTTATATTCATTACTTTCCCGTATCATTTCCTAGTGTATACACCCTACACACGTCACGCGCCTCACCAAGGAAGAATAAACCTTATTTTCATGGAGATAAAAGATAAAATTATATTTTAAAATTGTTTAAAACTCCAAAGGTTTCAGAGTATCAGTGTTTGTTACAAAGTCTGATAGAACGGAAGATATTGACATTGAATTATTTCTAGTAGTGAAGGCTTGCTGATTATATTGGATTTTTCTACCACCTAAGCTTTTTCTTACTTTTGGTAATCGCGAATAAACCTTTTAAGTGATTACTTACTCGTAGTAATATTGTGAATCATCATGATTTAATCGTTGATTTCTTCTTGATCCAATTCAAACCAATAATTCCTTTATTTGTGTGCTGTGCTTTGAAATCAATTCGGGATAGGTGTTAAAATGTTTTTAATATCTTTGATGCGGTCAATTCTTTAACTAAGACATACCTAACATATAAGTTACAGAAAGATTAGTACGTGTAAATAATAAAAGTATTTTTGACTGGTTAAGAGTTTTGACGGCAACATTTACACTACTTTACAAAATATATTGTGACATTAGTGCGTACACGACCTTACGTAATTTAATTCTAACTTTGTCCTTGTTTGCAGGTGCACCGCTAAAGCGTCAAATAATCGTGGTACGTTTCGAGGTTTGAACTGGCGACCTCTCGTGTAATACCTTAACCACTCGGCCATCAACGCCTTTTACTACCTACATATAAACATTGATATAATTAATCCCGCTGTCTGCCGTCTCTATGTATGCTAAGATGTTTAAAACTACGCAACGGATTTTTAATGCGTTTTTTTATAATACTTAGAGTGAGTCAAGTGTAAGGTTTACATACATTATATATCCAAAACGAAGCGAAGGCGGGTCACAAGTTATACATAAAGCACCAGACTTGATCTCTTAGCGGCGTACGCAAATAGCCTACATCGGCAAACGAGGCTTAACAAGTAAATACGCCTATTACCTACGTCAAATCTAAACCGCTACATTACTTGCTTATTTTATTTTTTAAATCTTGCGGCTCATTGAGACCGCAAAGCACACTCGTTAGAAACTCAAAGCTTGTGTAAATAAAATCGTTGGCGTTTGCACAGACGGAAAACATGCCGAGTCTTTGAAGAATCTAAGCGTACATGATGCAATGGGACAACATTGGCGAAAGTGTCATTTCAGCTAACATATGGATGAGTTGGAAGCCGTTTGAGCTGGTGCTTTAAGTGGGGTAAATAATCGCCTAATTAATTGATAAATATCTCACAACATCGTGAACATTGATCGAGCATTGACCATAGCGGCCCAAACAAAAATGAAGATCAGTCAACTGCATTAGATGTCATCATCATCAGCCCATCTTAATCGTCTGCTGGACATAGGCATTAGATGTATTACAGACTAGTGTGCGCGCAAACACGAGTGCGCTCTCTGATCTGATCCCTCTGAATTCTCGGAGTTCGGTAAGATGGCAATCCGACATGATCATTGAGAGAGACGAACTGCTAAATATTCAAAAATATCAATAACACACTAAAAATTCATAAAAATAAATTATAGGGAAGATGACATTATTCGATTTTGCATGTTGAGTTGTCGTTTACAAGTGGGAATTTAATAATTTCCACTGGCATATATAAATTAATTAGAACTATAAAATTTATGACGCGGTTCGTGATTAGGTTCTATGTGAACTAATCACGAACCGCGTCATAAATTTGTTGTTAGACAATATCTTGTTTTAAACTATATCTAAATCTTTCGGTATTAAATCAAATTCTTTATTGCACACATGTGGTTAAACAGATGACATAATACAGTAATAAAATTACAGTTCCAAGACATGAACCCTGAAAATTTCAAATTTGTATCGCGTTGCATACTCTAGAAAAATGAAAGTGTCCTGGATATATACGATGTTGTTTTATTTTAATGAGCTCGCGATATTTTGGCACTGTTGCAAGCGCCATGATCACGGGTGAACTACCCCAAAACTACACCCGAAATATCGGGAGCTCATTAAAACAAAACAACATGGTAAATATCCCGGACAGTTTCAGTTTTCTGATGTGTGTGTGTGTAACCATGACAGTTTAAAATTATATATCGTTGCATACTCGTACAAATAAGAATTGACATCATAATTATGTCACTTTTTGTATAGATCGTTTTTTGATTTTGAAATTGCAATATTTCGGCGAGTTTTAAAGACACCCAAAAAAGTTCTAACATTGTTTTTATTATTGTGTGGCTCACCATATCCTCGTACATCCAAATTATTTTCTAATTGGTTGCATGTCAATCACAGGAAGTTGAATTTCATAAGATCATAGGTAAGGTAATGTCTTAATTATTATGGTTTAATAGGCAATTTGCGGATGTTGACATGGCGCTTACACGATACCGATTACGTTAAAAATCTCTCGGTTTTCCGTGTTATCAGTTTGATAATTTCACCGATTTTTTTTATCTCGTGTACGGAATAAGGGGCAATATTATTTGTTGTGAATTTGCACTCAAAGATATCCTCAGATTATTACTGTTATGCAGACAATAAACAAGATAATTAAACTCTTAAAACCAAGTTCATGTTAAAGGAAACATAAAAATTAAAATGGATAAAATAACTAGAAATGGAAACCAAAAAAACACACTACACTAGTCGACCAACCCGCGCTTGGCCAGGGTGGTTGACTAAGGTCTTATTGCCCTAGTTTAGGGTAGGCTCGTGCCCTAGCAGTGGGGACGTATATGGGCTGACGATGATGAAGAAAGTAGGTAATTAGTGGTGCTGTTTTAGGTGAACATTAGTATTTAAAGGCATGCCGTTAGTGTGTGTTAGAATAATACATTTTATTATATTTTCTAGTTTGTTATGGTTGTGAGTTTAGCCATAATTACTTATAGATTATGAGATAATATTTTTAGAGATTTCTTTTTATTATCAGGAATTGAAATTGTAAGACTAATTTGTTATAATGTTTAGATTAGCTTTAGTAGGTAGTAGTAGTCTACGAGAGTTAATCAGTTAAATTAGATTTATTTCAAAATTACTCTACACATCTAATTTTACAGATAATTAAACAATATTTATCATGAAATATAATAAATAAATCGCGCCTATAATATAATAAATCGCAAACTAAATATATACCCAATGCAATTATATGAGTGTAAGAAGGCTGTGACTGAGTGGCTCTCCACTCTCAGTTACGCCGAGGTTGAAGACATTTTATTAAGGTCAACTTGAAGGTCTACCTATACTTCCCTTAATATAAAACAACAGACACACACACACATACACAAACACACACACACAAGCAGACACACCCACACACACACACACACCCACACACACACTCAAACACATCCACACACACACACACAAACACACACACACACACACACACACACACACACACACACACACACACAGACACACACACAAACACACTCACACACACACCCACACACACACACACACTCACACACGTACACATACACACAGCAGCATATTACTCTTTTTTATTTTGTTACAAACTTTTATTTAATTTTATTCCCTTATCAAGTTACTTTAAAAATATTTTAATAAATGAAGTAGTAATGTATATCTGTAATAATCTAAATTGAAATGAAATTTATATGTTGTAAATCCAATTTGTTAAGTCTACTACGCAAGAGCGAGGCTTTCCCTCCACAAGTATCTTCTGATTACTTTCTGGGAAGCCCCGGCATTTTTATTGTAAATGATTTATAGAAATAAATACATTTTATTTATTATATTATTATTTATTTATTCAAATACTACTTATAAAAAAAATTGCGTAAATCAGTAGCAAATACATAGCTACTTACTGTCCGACGTTGCATTTGCTACTGATCTTATCGCGCGCATAATAAGTGGTATTAAAAGTAACGTCGAGAGTCTCAAATCATAAGATACGTCATGTCAGTCTCGCCAGTTTACCGATGAACTGTTCAGCTTCAGTATATTTATACGGCGGGTGTCGGATGTGTCGGCAATGCGTGCTATGTCCGACAACTCGTGCGCATTGTAAAGTACTCGATATAGTTGACAAACATGGCGACTGTGTCCGCTCCGAGACGCGCGTCTTACTGAGAAACAGCTGATTGGATTAGTATGCTTATTAACTTGCTTGTAACATGCAAGGAAACACGTATTATGATGTTTGGAAGTAAAATTCGTCGGTTTATAAAATAAATACAACAGTCACATACTTGTACTTTGTTGTGATTTGTTTTGAAATGTTATTTAAGCACTTATGTTACGGAATGAAATCAGAATCAGAATATGAACTAACACAAGAATTATTTGTCAAGGGGATGGGGAATCAAGCCACTAAGACTCGAAGGCACTACCAAAAGGACCATCGATCTAGTCAATACCTTTAATTCTAAACAGCAAAAAAAAGCATTGATGGCCGAATGGTTAAGATCGTTGCTTGCCATGCCAGAGGTCGCCAGTTCAAACGCCGCCACGTTTAGCTGTGTTTTTGTCTGAAATTCATATGGTCAATTATTCGACGCTTTAACGGTGAAGGAAAACATCGTGAGGAAACCTGCGCAACCTACGAAGACTTGGGTTGTGTAGTCAACCAACCAGCACTTGGCTAGCGTGGTTAACTAAGGCCTTATCGCCCTAGTTTAGGGTAGGCCCGTGCCCCAGCAGTGGGGACGTATATGGGCTTATGATGAATGATTTAACAGGTATTTTATATAATATTGTGTATTACTTGTGCGAACACTACACATCTTCTTATGAATAAAAATGAATTGCTGTTCGTTAGTATGACTAAAACTCGAGAACGCCCGGACCGATTTCGGTAATTTGAGTTTTAAAATGATCGTCGTAGTCCAGGGAAGGTTTCAATGAGGAAACATAGAAAAAGAATCAGTATTGGCGGTATGAAATTCGCCGGGACCACTAGTTTGAAATAAAACTAATTTTACGGATTAAACTCGCGTGTATTGTTATTCTAAACATATTATTTAGAGATCTAACGTTTCGAGCTCTTTATAGCGCTCTTTACAGCGCTCGTGGTCACGGGAAAGACTCGCCCGTCTTAGTTTTATTTCTAAAGGTATTTTATAGTTAGCGTCAGACAATCAATCGAACTATGGTACACGTGATTGAAATCATCATCTAACTGAACTCCTTACCTATAATCACCAAGTAGCCTTCACTCAAACCGTCGCTGACCCCTAATTACATAACTCCGCTGACGACTCGTGACCCCATGGACCCCACTCCAGTTTAATGCCGCCGTCTGTTTTCATTCAATCAATTATCGGGACCAGGTGCTTCGCAAGAGATCAAACAAATTGTTCCCGGGCGGCCATCTTGGTTATCTAGACCCAGTTTTAAAAAAAACTCATAGAGGCGTTATGATATAGTGATGACGTTATGATCATTGTTTCTACTTCCATTTATGCGTTTTTTTATGTCTTAATATTCAAAATTAAAAGTTTTAATAGGAATCTACACTAATATTATAAAGAGGAAAATCAAATATAAAAACAAACACTTCGTTGTCGTGGGAAGGCAAGGTATTATGATTACTATCTATTCTTATAGATGATCCATAGATATGTTTAAAATACACACCTAATAGTTAAACTGTAATCAGTTTATTTATATTTCCGCATTTGTGAGAGGCGAATTTGTAAAGAAATAATGATTAAACTGTAAAGAAGGAGAACTTCACGAAGAGCTAAAAAAAACTGAAATATTGGGGCTACCAACTACACTCGGCCGCAGTTAATACATTGAGTAAGAGACAGTAACTGGCTATTTTGATGCTGGGTCACTCTTTCAATAGTGTCATTATGATTAGCAGTCTCGTGAGTTACAGCGCCTACCACAACATATAAAGAATTAATCAGAAGGTGTATTTATATTGTGTCTGTCCCTTCAATTATCTTAATAAGCAGATTTTGTCTCTTTACCACACTCTTTATGTGTGAGAAATTTTGCTATAACATGCCTGCACTCACTATGTAATCATCATTGAAAGGATTTTTCTATACACCGTAGCAACACGTAGCACCGCCGTAGCATTTCGTAGTCTCGATCATTCGTAGCACTGTAGCACGCGTTAAAAGTAGCTCTGTGGTAGGCAAGAAACGATTTGTTCTATTTAAACAATTGTAAAAGTAGATTCCGCAGTGGTCCATTATAATTTTATGAATATTCAATATTTTTACAGCTATTGATACAAAACATACTTTTTTTTCATATAGTGAGAATAAGGTAAGCCTTCACAATCTTGTCTCAAGATGGTTTAGAATGGGAAATAAAACAATTCTGCGATAATTATATATTAATAATAAAGTTTATAAACATAATAAAGCATACATTAATATTATAACTATACCATAGATTTTTAATTCTAAATCCTGTAACTGTATTAAGTAAGTATACAACCTTGCATTTGATAAAAATGAAATCGCATGATGTTTCTAAAAACGAAATAAAACATGGATCTGCCTTGTCATCTTCACCGGACTTGCGGGGGAGAGGAAAGCTCTCATCCCTAAAAATATGCCTTCATTTGTTTGAATGTTTATTAGAGATATCTATTTTTAAAAAGAAATGATCCATCCAATATGGCGGGTAGCGGTATCTATCTGCCGACGGCTTAGCCATTGTCCCCAACATATTAAACTTGCGCAGTAGTGTTTTATCACCGAGATTGCTTCCGTAGTGTTCCAATAGAACTTTAATGATATTCTGTTTACGATCGATAATTATTTTCGACTAAAAATGTGAAAGTGGACGGAGTAGAGGTGAACAGGTAGAATACAATACAAGTGTAATTATATCTTTAGTCGAATATTTAAACTATAAAAATATTTATACATTTACTAATGTTTTAAACTATGATGTTAATATTTGTAAAGATATAGCTGTATCCTTAAACCTTAAACATACATAATATCATAGATTGGTGATCACACCAAATCTCGTTGATTCTCTCTGACCGTCTGGTAGTTAGGGCTAAATTATTTTAATGAAATAAGGGATCAGATTAATTAGTAGTACGGTAATGCGACGTCAATCTATTGGTGGCAAGCGTTGCATAATGATCAAGTGATTCCAAGTTCATGTGCAAATGTTGTGAGCTTTTCTCTTCAGAAATTACTTAGTGTGGAGTCAGGAAATTGATGGGTTAAATGCCTAGATTCTATAATAGCTCGTTAATCCGTTCCTTGATCTGTTTAAAATATTCATAGAACATACAATTAGTATGTCATGATAACCTACAACATGTAATGTAATCAAGGATTGACATTCAGCTACATCGTTTGTTAAACTTTATTTAGTAACAGGATGAGGGTGATACTTAGCTGAACTAAGCTTCCAAGTTTTAGTAATTTCTGTTACTGCCCTTCAGGGTACAATATTTAGTCAGTAGACAGTTGTCGAAACCACGAGATATGAGTTGACATCATAGTTTCTTATGTTTCTGACAATATATTATGTAATATAAGTTTTTTTTATCTGTTGTTTTAGCTCTAATGTATATTTTAGATTTGAAAATTTGCATTAACCTTCCAGGCAGGGGTCATAAATGCTAATTTTGGAAAGTTTTATAATTTGATATTATAAGTTTTGTTCATTTTTAATCTTTGAATTCTAAAACAATACTACTTTTACGAGAATACTCGTGTACATTATGGTAACATAATTATTTATAACCTGATGTTTCTACATGCCTTCAATTGCGTCAAAACCATATGAATATAATTTACTTTCTATCGTATAAATATATAACCTAACTAAAGTTTTATTATAGAGAAGAATGGAAATTCGTCCACCGATAAGAGCAAAGCTCTCAAATAAGATAAGTTTTAGTATTCACGATAGAAGAATACTTAAAAGCAATGAAGTATATTTAACAAAAATGTTTATTGAAATCCTAAGTCTGACATTTGTAGTTATTCGTAGGTAGCATGATAGTGAACGCCAGTTGTTGGAATTCGCGAAGATTTTCGGATAATTTCAATGAAACCCGGTAAGGTAGACTTGATTGCTGGAATTTTCACTGAAAAGGTAATTTTAAATTAAAACTAGAAACCCTGTTTATTGCCTTGTCAAAAGTAAATTATGCAATAAGCAAATGTAAAATCAAATTATAGTAACTAATTAGATGACCGGCTCGATGATACTGTGGTTAGTGGCCCATGGTCACTATCTAGTGTTCCAAGGTTCGATTCCCATCCGGGACAAATATTTGTGTAAAGAACATCGGTGTTTGTTCCGTGTCCGGGTGGTTTATTAAATATATTTGTGTATCCGCTGTTGATTCTGATATCTGTAACACAAGTGCTTAAGTCGCACCACGGGTTCAGATCAATTTATGTGATGTTGTGTAATATAATTATTTATTATATGTTAAATTAAACCTAATATATCGATAAATTTAGCATAAAGGATATTACGTCTGCCAATAGAAGAATTAAACGGATAAACTTCTTTATTAGTTTGTTATCTAGTGTATGACCCACTGCTTGGCAAAGGCCTCCCCCAATGTACTCCATGCTAATAATAGTTTATTGTTCCAGAATTTTTATACTGAGTTACATGATTCTCTATAAGATTATTGTATGTCTACAACCATTTGATTTGACTTGATATTCTGTTTTTAACATTAAATAATTATTTAATGTTAAAAACCAGAAAACTTGATTTAAGTCAATAGATAATAATCTATTTACTTAAATCAAGTTTTCTAATACCTATGCTCCAAAAAATACAAGAATTTTATAATTCTAATACTTATACATCCCACTACTTCTACCTACAACAACATGGACAATGAATCCGCCCATTGAAAACTTATGTACCGTTCGGCCATACGTAACGGGTTTGCTGTCGCCAATTCTGATGCTAATGTTATCTCCTCTGTTACAGTTAACCCTCTGCTGACGGCGGCATGGTGAGTACTTTAGTTTATTGTGGGGGACTGGAGCGGACTTAGGGAGGTAGGGTCGGTAGGCACTTGGCAGCATTTTAGGGCCCATACTCCTTTGAAGCCATTTTGGATGGGTATTAAATTTTTGGTTAAATTTACGTCGTACTGTATTTCTTTTTGCATTTGTTAAAGTTTGTTTTATATTTGAAATAATAGTTTATTTCGGATCACAGTAGTCTGTGTGAAATTATTACTTAAATAAGATCCAATTTGCAAAATAAACTTAACAATAATTAAGATGTTCAATTGGATTATGTAGGTATGTTTAATAAAAAACCTAATTGACTTACGACGATGGTTTGGAGTAGCCTTGACATCACTAACTTTAAAACCTAACTGACAGTATGTTTTATGTTTTGAATTTTTAAAGAAAACATAGCGTTCGCTTGAAATTAATCTTTAAATGAAGAATATTTTAAACGACTAAGAACATTTTCACGGTTTCATCCATAAAATTGGGTTTAGTTAAAATATTATATTTTTAATTAATATTTCCAACAAATAATAAGTTTCCAGGTGTAAGCCCTTTGGTTTGCTTTGACTCTAGGTCCGGCCCCGTAAGTCTAAAGGCAAATACGGGCCTGGACATGATAACTTATCTCTTGGAAACGTACTGAATAAGGTTGTGAGTTGATAATATAATTAGATTGACTTATGGCACATTTGATAGAGCTGCTGTCTCTTGAGCCAGAAGTCGTGGGTTCGACACCCACTCGGAGTAAATATTTAGGTATGTAGGGGGTTCATATCCTACTACTTGCCAATTTTATCCCCGCGCCCCGCATCCATCCACGCGTTGGCCCTAAGAGCGGTTTCCTACGTCATACATCTGTAGCGATGTCGCCTATGTAAATATGTCTATGAAAAACTTGTACAGCGCCCCCGGTACCGCTAAGAACTAAAATCGGTAGTATGAAAAAAACAATTCGATAGGTTTTTAACGTACGTAATAACGTTTTCGATAGCTAACTCATGGTACCGTTACTGTTCCGAATTCGTATCAATATGAATTATAGGTATAATATAACAAGAAATCTGATGGCAGAGATCGGTTCTAGAATTTATACGATATAAATACTTAAACTCGTACTACTACTCCGGACCGTAACTTCACGGTGCAAGATCGGATTCGGATCGGACGAAATTCGAATTAGCTCTAAGACCCTCTTAAATGGCACGAATGATGACGGGAACGTAAATAGCCATAGCTTTCTTTTAAAAGCAAAACTTTCTTTAAAGATGTCTAAATCAGGAATGCTGTTTTGTAGCATATTGAAGTCGAGCTGTATTCTGTAGGTAGATAGGGGACAGAAAACCAAGGTTGGTCCTAGAGACGAGAGGACTAAATATTTTTTTGAGTTTATGCCTGGGGTTATGGACCATAACCATAACTTATGGTATGGTACACAGATGTTGAGATTATGCCTGGGGTTGTGGTATGGTAGACAGACGTTGTGGTGCTATGGATGCTTGATTCTTATCCGTTCTCACGGCACCACCAATGGCAGAGGCGTCACACCGCGGAGTTTTAGTGGGTAGTCCCCTGAGTCACCTTCTCAGGAGCAGCTTGTCGGAAGTACCAGTCTCCGGCAAGCCGGGAGTCCCACACACCACCCCGGGCAAACCCCTGCCCGGGTGTGACGGTGCATTAAGCGTTTCTCCGCGAAAAAAATGGTAGACAGACGTTGCGATTACACCTGTGGTGGTGGTATGGTACACAGAACTCAGTACTCTTGCCTGTCTGTTGCAGAAGTTCAAGTTCTGTTCTGATGGCGACTGCCCACTTTGGGCGCTGGCTGGTCTGCACGCGCTGGGCAGCCTTCCCGCGCCACTGTTCCGCAGTTTGGTTGCACAGGTCATGGACGAGAAACCGGTGAGGACCTAGGAGATACAGTGATACTAAGATACCAGATTGCTGGTGGTGATAACTTATCTGGCCAACAAATCAGCTGTCACGCTGTAGGTACTTCATCATCAGCTCATATACGTCCCCACTGCTGGGGCACGGGCCTACCCTAAACGTGTGATAAGGCCTTAGTCAACCACGTGCGGGTTGGTCGGGTACACAACCTTAGAATTTATTCGTAGATGTTCAGGTTTCTTCACGATGTTTTCTTTCTTAGACGACGAATGATCGTACATATGTATTTCAAATTTAAAAAACCCATTATGGTACGTGGCGGGGCACTCGGCCATCGACGCTTTTTTTACCTTTTACTAGGATACTAGAATGCTGAATACTCAATACTCAATACTTTATTGCTTCTATAAGTGTTTACAAGGTGTTGGGGTGCTAGTGGTGATAACTAGCTAGCTAGCTACTAGTCCGGCCAACAAATCAGCTGTCACTATGTAGGTAGTTAGTCGGGCAAATTAAGGACGAAAAGCCGGCAAGGACATAAGGAACTAAGGTCTACAGTTTTACTAGGATGTGAATAGCAGTGTTACCAGGATACTTAGGTTACCAGTAGTCAAGTTAAGGCCGATCCTAGGCGATACAATGATACAAGAACAGTTAATGCGACAGGCATGATGCCTAGTTGCCAACCAGCATAGCGTAAGAATCCTTAACATGTTTTTCGAAGCTCCTACGTGCATCTGTCAAATCCGTGAAAATCCACCGGGTAACAGGCCTAACTCTTAGTCATTTATTTTCTGAAAACATACAAAAGAGCCCGCAATTCAAGGGTCTTTACGCAGCGTTTACGACCAATCAATCGTCAAACCCTCGACTATTATTAGAAAAACACTTAACCATAAATCTCTCAATATTTTCCGTAAAAAAATATTTATAAATAGGCCGGAAATCTTTATGAATGAATGATAGTATTCAGTTTGGTACTTGTCCAAACTATTTTGGCAATCAGTTGACGGTGACAGGTCTATACAAAACCCAGCTCAAGTTTACTTTTTAAGATACACATCGTGTTATTAAGTCTTTGAATAAGACTCCTCTTCTGATCTGAGTCTATTGAACGTCTTATTTATACTTATTTGATCCAAATGTTACAAAACGTTTTCAATATATGAAGTAATTTTTTTTTTACGTGAAATATCAAAATGTGTTAATAAATAGCCACATCTAGCAATGATTTTCGTTCCAATTACATGTAGAACAAAGTTTGTTGATTTAAAGGAGTGACACAAATATAGGTAGGTACGTAATTTTCTATCATATAACATATTATTCATTCTTCCTTGTGTGCTATTGTACTAGCGTTCTGCCCGGTGTATGTAACATAGTTTAACACTTGTAAGTTCTTAATTATATCCATGAAACAAACAAACAATAGTAGTTTATGAGTTAGAATAAACTTCAATCCCTTAAAGAATAGTTAAAAATGTATTTAAACAGAAGCAAATAAAAGCTTTTACAAATAACACAATATGACTTCTCTTCAAGAAACTAGACATGTTTAAACACCTACTAGATACCCTTGAATTTAACATATTTCTTGTAGCGTTGTAGAGACATTTGACAAAATATCATAAAATAGTCACGTCTCGGTAGGAACGACGCACATACTAAATTCAATAGTTCAACATAAACTTGTTATGTAACGATATGTCTCGCCAAGTCATATGTAAAATACTTAACGATACTACTGTACTATAAATAATATGTATAATAATATGATTCCGTCTTATATGATGATATCTATTTGTTTCATTTTTAAGTTTTGCCAATTAGTATAATTTACATGCATAAAATCACGCCTTTTCCCAGAGGGGTAGGCAGAGATCACTACCAGTGATCCACTTTTCACCTCTGTGGGAAACGTGTATACGCGTAGTATAATTTACTAATTTATTAACATTATTATTTGCCAATGGTAAATAATATTGATCAGTTAAAATATCTTTATTTATATAGGCAATTTACATGCACTTATAAATCGTCACATATGTAATAACAAGATTCTACCACCGGTTCGGAACACCGATTCTATCGAGAAGACGCCGGCAAGAAACTCGATAGTTACTCTTTTTAAGCTTATCATGTTACACATTGTAAATGAGCCAAGTCATACAGTCTGGGTGTGCCATAGCAAAAAGTACCATATACTTATTTACTACAATTAAAAATAACGTTAAAAAGATCAACTGCATTATTTATAGAATCCGCGTTTTAAACCCTTGGTAGAGTCCCAGTTTTGAAAATAAGACGATTTATGGGTCCTGGATAATATATATATATATATGTTACCGGAAATGTATGTAATCCGTCATTGTATACAATTCCTAGGAAATGTATGTAATTCCTAAAATCGCACGGAAATGTGTGAAATAAATTACACATTACACATTTCCTAGGAAATCTATACATTTCCTAACTAGCAATCGGAAATGTAAAAAAATTAAGATATTAGTGAGTACGCGACAGCGGGACGAGGGGAAGGTATTGCTTCGCCTGATCGGGGGATCGCGAAGTTCCTTGTAAATTGATGATGAACTCTATGGGATTGGTACCAAGAGACCGTTATCTTAAAACAATTATATTCTCGATCTCAGAATAATGAGTGTTCAAAGTTCTTCTTGATGCAAACGATGTACCGAGTACCGAGATTGCACTACGGTCAGTTGCCAACTTGTAATACACTGGAACCGGCCAGGGATTTAAGAAGTGCCTTTGCAATACAAGCTGTGCTACAACATGATATCTATGTTTACAAAAAGACACTTAACCACGCTTCTATTGGTGCACGTAAAAGTCAAAAATAAATAAAGGGTCGTTCAAGTTGTCTGTATTTCTGAGCTGAGGTGTAAACTATGTGCTTTTAATTATTATATTTGATTGTAAAAGCGCGGGGCGCTGGAAAAGGTAGGATTCTTAGTATACCTTGCTAAGAAATCAAGTTAAGCGATGTTTCAGGAAGCAGGTTACAGAGATCGGTGCTTTAACTAGAGTTGCAGCACGACTAGTAGGAGGCTCTACATTCAACAATCTGTTCAAAATACCAGTCAGCAGTGAAAAAATGTACAGTTCTTATTCGTGTATTTGTTAACAAGAAAGTCTTTCTTGCTTTTACAATCAAAAATTATAATTAAAAGCACATAGTATAGTAGCATAGTTTACATCCCAGCCCAGAATAGAGACAACTTGAACGACTTGTAATTTATTTTTGACTTTTACTTACCAGTAATATAGTGTTTAATACATTTTTTTTAAACTTAATTTATTTTACACTTTATAATATTTGCTCACAATATTAAAATACCTTTCCAACAGTCCAAATAAGGCTATGATACGATCATCCATCAAAAACTTCCAGTTCATATCTTTCGGCTCCATTATCAGATCAGCTCGACAGTGTCATGTTATTGTATTGTCATCAAAATCACATACGACTGTAAATTTTCATAAACCTCCGATCATAAGAAGATGTTTAAATTTATTTTCTTATACATACATACAGGTCAATCTAATGAAAGCGGGATTTTTTAAAAATTAATAACGTGTTTCCCTATAGAAAGCATTTACTTTACACATTTCCTAATACAATATAGGAATTTTAGACAATTCCGAGGAAATGTACACATTTCCTAGGATATCTATGCATTGAATAGTTTTTCAAACAATATTTTATACATTTCCTAAATAGTTTAGGAATTGTACACATTTCCTAGGAATTGTATACAATTCCTTGATTTCATACATTTCCGGTAACATATATATATGTTATATTAGTGAGTACGCGACAGCGATACGGAAGGTATTGCTTCGCCTGATCGGGGATCGCGAAGTTCCTTGTAAATTTCCTCTTATTGGTGTAGTTTGGACTAAAACAGATGATGAACTCTATGGGATTGGTACCAAGAACGGTATCTTAAAACAATTATATTATACTCCATCTTAGAATAATAAGTGCCCAAAGTTCTTCTTGATGCAAACGATGTACCGAGTACCAAGATTGCACTACGGTCAGTTGCCAACTTGTAATAACTGAAACCGGCCAGGGATTTAAGAAGTGCCTTTGCAATACAAGCTGAGCTACAGCATGATACCTGTGTTTAAAAAAAAGACACTTAACCACGCTTCTATTGGTGCTCGTAAAAGTCAAAAATAAATAAAGGGTCGTTCAAGTTGTCTCTATATCTGAGCTGAGATGTAAACTATGTGCTATTAATTATTATATTTGACTGCAAAAGCGCGGGGCGCTGGAACAGGTAGGATTTTTAGTATACCTTGCTGAGAAATCAAGTTAAGCGATGTTTCAGGAAGCAGGTTACAGAGATCGGTGCTTTAATTAGAGTTGCAGCACGACTAGTAGGAGGCTCTACATTAAACAATCTGTTCGAAATACCAGTGTTGACTGGCAGTGGCAAAATATAGAGTTCTTATTCGTGTATTTGTTTACAAGAAAGTCTTTCCTGCTTTCACAATCAAAAATATAATTAAAAGCACATAGTTTACACCCCAGCCCAGAATAGAGACAACTTGAACGACTCGTAATTTATTTTTGACTTTTACGTGCACTATTTAATATAGAGTTTAATAGTGTTTTTTTACACTTTGTGTTTTTACACTCAGTATTTGCTCACCGTATTAAAATACCTTTCCAACCAGTCCAAAATAAGGCTATGATACGATCATCAATCATGAAGTGCCAGTTCATATATTTCGGCTCCATCATCAGATCAGATCCACAGTATCATATTATTGTATTGTCATCAAAATCGCATACGACTCTAAATTTTCATAACCCTCCGACCTTAAGAAGGTGTTTCAATTTATTTTCTTACACACATACATACAGGTCAACCTAATAAAACCAGGTAATAAAAGCGGGATTTTTTAAATTAATAACGTGTTTTACTATAGAAACCACTTACTTTACACATTTCCTAATACGATATAGGAATTTTATACAATTCCGAGGAAATGTACACATTTCCTAGGATATCTATGCATTGAATAGTTTTTCAAACAATATTTTATACATTTCCTAAACAGTTTAGGAATTGTACACATTTCCTAGGAATTGTATATGTTATAGGCAATGTGTATAATGCAGGCATTCTATACAATGCCTAGGAAATGTATAGAATGCCGAGGTTGCTTAGGCAATGTATGAAATGATACTCAATGTTTGAAGTATTTCACACTTTACCTAGGAAATGTATAGAATACCTAGGCATTGTATAGAATGCCGGTTGAAGCTTAGGTAATGTATTTAATCGATTTGTCTTCTCCGTAATTTGGTTAGTTAGATAGGTACCTACTGATCTTTTGAGAGCTTATCCTAATTTTAACTGTCACAAGCAGATAGCGCTGATTAAACATATTGCATTTTATCGGCTGCCGTGTTTTTTGCGTATTGAGCGTTTGTCACATAGGAGTTCTAGGACAAACTAGTTTGGCCTAAGCTAAACTAGTTTTTCCGTCACAGGTATATATGGGTGGTTTAAAAAAAATTAACACAAATAGGACTCTTTTTTTAACTCAGTCTAGGGTGCCAGGAAGTCCTGAGCTCGCAAGTACTACATAGTTTATCCAAGGCCAAACGAGTTTGTCCTGAAATCGGGTTTGTCCGGTAACATCTAAATATATAAAAGGAGAAACTGACTGACTGACATATCGACGCACAGCCTAAACGGCTTAACGTAGGCACTTGAAATTTGGAAATAACGTAGCTAAGGTACCGTAGAGGTGCACTAAGAAATTAATTCCCGAAATTCTTGCGGGAACGGGAATTAGCGGGAAAATCTTTTTGTATGAAAAATCTAAACCACTTAAGTTAGATGCTTTAAATTTGGCATGCAGGTACCATAGTAAACTTAAAGCTTAGTTGGAACAGGATATTGAAAAAAATCTTACGGGAACGGGAGTAAGCAGTAAAAAATGGACCAAGATCCCGGGGCCGCCAGATCTTCGTCATTTTAGCAAAGCTAGAATTTCCATGACTTATAGTCTAGTATGTACTTCATGATTCGCGTGGACTATAGAATTTAACATACCTACATTTTTGTTTGGAAATAGTACCACGTAGTTATATATGTCAAATTTAGGCTTTCTAAAATGACGTAGTTTGCCTCTGTTTTGGGACACTTTTAATTCGCGCTACCTGTAAAACAGCCCCGCTTTCGAGCAAGTGAGTACGCGTACTCTCCTAAGTACATACTAGACTATAAGTCATGGAAATTCAAGCTTTGCTAAAATGACGCAGGTCTGGCGACCCTGTGATCTTACTCTAAAACTTTTGTATGAAAAAATCAAAACCGCGAAAGAAAGATGATTGAAATTTGGCATACAAGTACCTTAATAAACGAAAAACTTACGTGCATGCGATATTGAAAAATTCTCACGGTAATAGGAGTAATTGGGAAAAACCTTTTATATACAGTGAAACCTGACTAAGTGGGACCTGGATAATTAAGAAACCTCCATATCTAGTAATCTATCGGGGTCCCAACACCTAGGCACTGTATTACCTCTGTTAGTGAGACGAAGCAAACCTCTATATCTGGGATTCATTCTTTAATTTTTTTTTCTTATTTGCCTCTGTATATACAAAAAGTACTTGGGCAATAATAAAACGTGTATGTCATTTAAATAAAACGAATAAATTACCGGACATATCTAACTTACTTAAAATTAAACCATCTCCAGCGGAATCTTTACATCATGCTAATGACTTCTTTGTGAATGTAGGGAGAAGACTTGCTGAAAAAGTCTTACATAATTTGAATACAACACAAGCTGATTTAGTGACTAATTATAAATGCAACAACGTTCCTGCTAGTTCTTTTGTACTTCTAGAAGCTGATTTGACAGAAATAATTAATATTGTACATTCTTTAAATAACACAAACTCTACGAGTTGGGATGGCATTTCTTCAAATTTTCTTAAGAGGTTTATTGGCCGTTTAGCCGAGCCTATCACATATATCTGTAATTTAAGTATATCAACGGGTTCGTTTCCCAGACTCTTGAAGGAATCAGTTGTTGTACCCTTATTTAAACAAGGTGACGTAGAAGATATATCGAATTATCGGCCAATATCGCTTCTTCCAACTCTAGCCAAAGTTTTAGAGAAAGTTGTAAACTCAAGACTTATTAGTTATTTGGAATCTAATAAAATATTATCAGTTAATCAGTTTGGCTTTAGACAAAAGAAGTCAACAGCTGATGCGGTTGACGATTTGGTTACTCACGTTGTAAAGAGCCTAGATAGTAAACTGAAGTGTTTGGGTATCTTCCTTGATTTGGCAAAGGCCTTTGACACCGTTTCGGTTCCCCTGTTGCTTTGTAAACTCGAAGAAATTGGTGTCAGAGGTCTTCCATTAAATTTTTTAAGGATTATTTGACAGACAGGTCTCAATCCGTTAAAATTGACACATTGAGTAGTCCTAAGCAGGCAATAAATTATGGCGTGCCGCAGGGTTCAGTGCTTGGCCCAACTTTGTTTTTAATTTATATTAATTCAATTTGTAATGCTAATATCAATAACTGTAGAATAATTACGTACGCAGATGATACAGTTTTACTCTTTACCGGTAAGTCGTGGGATGGTGTTAGGTTAGATGCTGAAAAGGGTATGCAACATATTATGACCTTGCTAAACAATAGCCTCCTGACACTTAATGTAATGAAAACAAAATATATACCCTTTTCCATAAAATCTTCACCTTTGACACCTAATTTTTTGTTTAAAAGTACATTCTTGTAATGGTTCCTCAAATTGTGACTGTTATTCTCTATCCAGAGCCTCCAGTATTAAATATTTAGGCGTAACCGTTGACGAAAATCTAAACTGGAAGGAACACACGAAAATATTGAAGGGACGTATACGTAAATTAATACCTGTTTTTAAAAAAGTACGTAACCTAGGTGACATGCAGATAGTTAAAATTGTATATAATAGTCTTTGTAAATCGCTTATATCCTATGGGATTACGGCTTGGGGAGGTGTACCTAAAACTACACTTATTAAAATAGAAAGAGCTCATCGAGATATATTAAAAGTTAGTTTATTTAAGCGAATTACATATCCCACTTCTGAGTTGTACAATGAATTTCAGGTACTCACAATTAGACAATTGTTTGTCAAAATGGCTGTTCTTAGGCAGCATTCTATTTGCCGCAACATTAACTCGGATCGTAGGTCATACACCGTTTATCAGGTTCCATATTGCAAAACTTCTTTTGCTCACAGTTTTTCATATTTTCTTTGCCCGTTTTTGTATAATCGTATAAACAAAAAAGTTACATTAGAGAACAAGTCAAAATATTTATGTGGTAAGGCACTTGATGAATACCTTAAAGCGTGTGACTATGATATGACTGAAATTCTTATTAAAACTATAACTTAGGTAGTCATTAATATTATATTTGTTTCGTACTTAATATTCTTTATATCACATTTATGTACATATATATACATATATCTTTGCAAGTATTACTTATATTATATAAATATGTATTATGACTAAATATATATAAATATATAAATATGTAAAAATATTAGACAATACTATGTTTGAAAATTTATTAAATTTAATTTTAATACCTATATATATCTTCTATATAAACATCTTATCCACTTAGTTTTTTTTAATATTTTTTATTTTTTTATTTTTTGTTTTGATTAAAACAGTTCAACTTAATGTATAAAAATTAATCGATATACTTAATAAAGAAATAGCGCTTTGTTATTATTGTATAGACGTAAAATGTTTTGTCTACATTTCTTGCTTATACTATGCTGTTTGCTTTACGCTTCAAATCCAGTTTCTTACAATGTAGTCAGCCGCGCAATATCTACGTGTCACTCACATAATTATGCTCCTTAAGTGCAAGACGATAATCATTACTTTGCCGTAACACAGTCCTAGACTAGTACAGGAAGTAAAGGATTTTTTGTTTTAGTACCTTCACTTTCTAATTGTTAAGCTGATGTAAAATAACTGATGTTATTGTTAAGTTATTAAACTGTTATTAGTGTTTGTACTAATTTTTAAGCTAAGATGCACAATAAAAATATTCTTATTCTTATTCTTATTCTGTTACTGAGACAGCGAGTGTATTTCACATCTACAAACCTCTGTTACTAAGATAAAATCGTATTGTTTGTTTGCTTACTTATTCTACCCTCAAATTTCAATGACCTCCAGTTTTAGTTTCGCTTTATTATGTTTGTTTGAAAAATGTCAAAACTTAAAATAAAATGTTTATCATTTCGTGAAAAACTGAAGTAGAGATATCCGTTTATGAAGTATTACGAAAACTGAAACGTTTACGTTCATCAGAATATTTTGAACTTGAACAGTGTTGCTAGCTTGAATTAAGCATATTCGTAACATAAACGTCCGATAAGTAGATCGATGATGATTAAAGTTGATTTAGAATGTTAACGTAAAACATTTTTTAAATAATCGCACCTCTATATCTGAAATAACCTGCTTTATAACCTCTGTTAATGGAACCCTCTGTTATTGAGACAGATATTTATTTATACCTGGATATCTGAGACACTGGGTAAGTGGAATACCTCTATAAGTGAAACAATATTGCTGGTCCCTGGATGTCTTACTTAACCAAGTTTCACTGTATAATATCTGTTGTTCACAAGAACGAAGTCGCGGGCACAGCTAGTGTATGTTTATGATCAACAAATTGCAACTACATATCTAGATATTACTGTTCTTAAGTTAAAGCCTGGTGACAGATGGAAGGATGGACCATTTATGAGTGAATGGACGGACTCAAAACCAATGCTACCTAACCCCTAGGTAGCAAAGCAATAACATATTATTCAAAATATACCGAGGTTATGGTTGTTTAACTCTGTCTGAATAATAAATAAATAAAAATGTTTAAGGTCCTACCCGTGGTCTGTCTTTTATACACATTACCTGACGCACTTCGGGCATTTTATACAATACCTAGGCAATGTGTGAAATGAATCGTATTATACAGATTGCCTGAACGTTTTAGGCATTGTATAGAATACCTAGGTAATCTATACAATGCCGGATTATACACATTGCCTATAACATATACAATGACGGATTACATACATTTCCGGTAACATATATATAAATATTATATTCCTCTCATGTTGTAGAATCTACTATTGAAGATAGATATCTCAAAAGAAATGCATGTCCATATGAAACTAAATACATCACAGTGTAGAGGAAGTAAGTAGGGTTTTTCTTCTATAGAGAAGATTTGATTATCTTACATAAAAGAAAAATTCCGGCCCACTCGAGTTGAATTTGTGCACAAAAGGTTCCGTACCAGTATAATTGAACTTTAAATTTACTAAAACCTGTGAATACGAGTAGTGAAAGCTTCTACAGGTAATCCTTACTAATATTATAAATGCGAAAGTAACTCTGTCTGTCTGTCTGTTACGCTTTCACGCATAGAGTACTGAACCGATTTAAATGAAATTTGGTACAGATATAGTCCAGAGCCTAGGAAAGGATATAGGCTGACTGCGCTATAAAGAAGTATTGTTTTGCCCGTTAAATGTCTCTACGCGGACGAAGTCGCGGGCGGAAAGTTAGTAAATATATATGGCGTCCGACCGATTTCAGTCATGGCGGCCGATCTCAATTAAGATCAGCCATGTGCGCAGGACATATTATAGTGCACAAGTGTGCGCGCAAACACAAGTGCACTCTCTGTTCCTTTACTTTCATAGTTCGATGAGAAGGCAATACGACATGACCGATGAGGTCGCAGGACCACCGGCTTAACGTATTTTCCGAGGCACAGGCGCGCAACCACTAAGTTCTTGACTCCGGTCGGAGTAATTTCTTTACAGAAAGACCCAATGCAAATTTTGCCCGATCCCGGACTCGAACCGGGGATCTCTCGGTCCTTATGCCTTGTTAGTCTATTGCTTGCTACCAACTACCAATAGACCAACAAGGCATTTTTAACAGGTTTACGTTTAAAAAGTCGTTACATAATAGTAACAAACAAAAAAGCACATAAGTGTTTTTGGAAGTTTTCATGTTTGGTGGAAAATTCAACTACATACATAAATAACTTCTTTCAGGTGTATAATTATGAAAGTTCACGAAACTTCGCGGCTTCAGGTTAGCGCCGACGTTACTGATTTATGAGCAAGCTTTAAAGTATAGCAAACTTGTTTTCAGTATACTCCTTCCTTTTTATTTAAGTACCTACCTTAATTTTTGTTAAGTAATGGAACATGCAATGGGGAATATGCACACATTTTTTTTTATTATAGAAGTCAATCTTTAATATCGAAGAAATATGAATGTAATTCTATTTTTCAATTTACTTTAACGACAAGCGAGATATAGCTGTTTAAATTTCCTGGGTGGACAGAGAGATCCGATATGGCAGATGACGTAACAATTACACTACGGCCATACGCGATCCATAAAAATCCGTTTTGTAAGAAAGAGATAGAAATTTAACTTTAATTCCTTATAAATCCTTCGTTTGTGAACCGATTTCATTTTTATTTCACATTTTAGTGTATGTGTGTGAAAGTGAAAAAAGGCTTAACCTTTTTCATAACTTGTTGAAAAATTCAAGATTGCAGATTTATGCATATTCCCTATTTGAAAGGCGTTGTCATATTTACCTCGTTTAAATATTGACCACATAAAATCGTGGTAGATGTATAAAATTTTATACTTCTTGCACCTCTGTTTTATTTGATAAAGACGGAAATCGAGCCTCTATATTTCAAAATCAAGCCTTTATACGAGTATTACTTTATTTAGACTAAGTGATATTTTAATTTACAATAAAACAGGGTCAAACATATTCAACATTGAATGTACATATTTGAGTACAAAAATAACTGTGCTGAAAGGAAATTGTGATTTCATTAAATAATTTCCAAAGAGCGATATTGATAGATATTCCTACAATAAGTTATCTGTAATAAATTTGATTTACCAGGACTATTAATTGGTAAACTCGGTTAGTAGGCTTACATTATAATATGATTTTGAAGAGAATAGCTGAGCCAATAATTAATGTCGCTTCCGGATGAAAAAATAAATAGATTTTTTAGAGTTTCGTTACCAAAGAATAAAAACGGGTTTAAAGATATTGTTATATAAGGTTTACTAGTCATCTCTCAACGAATTTTTAACCTCTCAGTTCAATAACAGTTTAATTAGCCGATTTGGCGACGTTTAACAACAGACGAATTGTTTATCTTTCAAATATTGTTTGTAAGCTTAAATTTTAGATAATGAATGTACCTAATCAATGACCGTTACAAAGTGTAATGTGTGAAATGTATTCTGTATCCATTGCATCACTATAAAGGCGTCCGACCGATTTCAGCCATGGCGGCCGATCTAAATTGAGATCAGCCAAGTGCGCAGGACATATTATAGTGCACGAGTGTGCGCGCAAACACAAGTGTACTTACTACTACTTACTACCATAACTCGTTGAGACAGCAATCCGTCATGACTGATGAGAGATCGGGCGCAGGACCACCGGCTTAACGTGCTTTCCGAGGCACGGGCGTTCAACCGCCATCTTCCTAACTCCGAGCTGAGTAATTTCAACACAGAAAAACTCACACAAATTTTGCCCGACCCCAGACTCGAACCGGGTACCTCTCGGTCCTTACGCAGCGCTTGCTACCAATAGACCAACGAGGCAGTTATATATATATATAGTGCATCACTATATATATATGATAAAATATGATTGTATTACTGTCAATATATCCCTGCAGTGATATATTGTCCTCCCACTGCTACCCATCAGATATAAACCGAGGAAAAGCTATCCTCTGGGTCGCCATGTTCAATGATCAAAGTGTAACAATATAACATGGACGTCTAAACCAGTGGACCCGAGAACGTTGCTTGTAACTACAAACTCCTTTTATAATTGAATCCTCATTTATATAGGCGTCTTAGAGATTTTGGCCATGGCGGCCGATCTCCATGGAGATCAGAACATATTATTGTGCACTTGTGCGTGAACACTTGTTTACGCACAAGTGCACTCTCTGTTCCTTTACCCTCATATTTTGGTGACATTAATGGACAGTGTTTTAAGTAATCAAAGTACTTAGATATTATATTTAGGCTAATGACTATGCTCACGTAAATCTATTTTGCATTAAAGATTCAGTTAATTTCATACAATGCTTTCCTATAATCTCACGTCTAGCTGTATAAAGATACCCACAAGACAACACTAAATATGATTAGCGATCTTACAAAGATCTTCCTACGAGGAAAATTATGTTTGCCTCGGAGCCTTAAATAGAGTAAATTGTCAAAGAGAACATTCGTTTTTGCGGGTCAACTAATGCACGCTAGGATACAAGGATCTATTATTATGGCATTAGATTAGGAGGAAATAAACACTGACCTCTCTAAAAGTAGTAGGTACCTTGTACTTAGATACGAAAGGTTATTTCATTCATAAACTAGCTCGGTGGAACAGTGGTTAGTGACCTACGGTTACGAATCTTGGAACCGTAGGTCCGATTCCCACCCGGGACAAATATTTGTGTGACCAACATCGGTATTTGTTCCGCGTCTGGGTGTGTTATTAAACCTATCTGTGTTTGATTCTTATTTATTTTTTGCTGCTTTTTTTCTGTTTTTTTAATATTAGTATTCTGTCAATTGTGTTTGTATCTGTGGTCAATAAAGCTTCGTGTTCTATATTTAAGTAAGTATTTGTATATCCACTGTTCATTCTGGTAGCTGTAACTCAAGTGCTTAAGCTACTTACCAAGGGGTCAGATCAATGTATGTGATGTTGTGTAATATTTATATTTATTTATAAGGTGCAAACTCGTCTCTGCATGACCTATAGGTTTGAATGACTCGATTACATATTTGTCTCGTAGGCCAGGAGTAATTGGGTTCGATACTTACCTGGGACAAATAATTATGTGAAGAAAGATTGATATTTTTCATGTGTCAGGGTGGTTTTATTTATACTCGTTTATTTGTCTATTCCTCTGTTTATCCTGATTTTCGTAACACAAGTTCTTATGCTACTTACTTAGCACGGAATCAGATCATAGTGTGTGATGCTGTGTGATACTTATTCATTTAAAGCTACTATAGTATGAGGGCTGAGTTATGCTAACATTGTGTTTGTTGATTGCAGGATGATGGCATTATGGAGATCCTCAAGGATACCAGTTTGTGTGAGTTTCTTAACTGCTAAACTTCAAAATATTATAACCACGAGATTTCATATATTTAAGCCAGTCTCCATTGTATCGCTACTTATCCTTACATAGTATAAAACAAAGTCGCTTTCCGCGTCTGTCTGTCCCTATGTAAGTTTGCCTAAATCTTCAAAACTACGCTACGGATTTAGTTCTTTTTTTATTGATGGAGAGATTAGAGTGGAAGGTTTTTATGTATAATTTACCCGAAGTAAAGGCGGGTCACCAGAAAGATACTGGTATATTTGGCAATTACAAAATACAATTACATGCCTCGACAGTAAGGGCGGAATTATCACCTTTACTTTACGGAGAACTCTTTAGAAGTCGTTATTTTAACTCGGGTGAGAGATAGTCTAAATAGGTCCCTAATAACTAAGACGATTGCTGTCAATCTTCCATTATTCCATTTGGTGAATAGGATATCTGGTGAGTCCGACTGGCACTTAACTAAGGTGTCTTAGCGGATGGTTCTCACCCTACGATAATGGCTTGGAGTAGCCTCGTCATCATCACCGGACTTGCGGGGGAGCGGATGGTTTTCCCCCCTACGATGATGGCTTGGAATAGCCTCGTCATCATCACCGGACTTGCGGGGGAGCGGATGGTTCTCACCCTACGATAATGGCTTGGAGTAGCCTCGTCATCTTCACCGGACTTGCGGGGGAGCGGATGGTTCTCCCCCCTACGATAATGGCTTGGAGTAGCCTCGTCATCATCACCGGACTTGCGGAGGAGTGGATGTAACTAACCCTAAGTTAAGTAAAAGATGGGTCCATAGAGAAAAAAAACATGGACTGTCACTATTTTATAGGTAGCAGAGTCCACAGGGCAGTATCTTTTGGCTCTCACCCCTAAAAACCATTAATGTCTCTTGCTAGCGTCTCGCGAGGAGTGCGCGCGCGCAGCGGCGGTGATCCGCTGGGTGGTGAGTGCGGCGCGGGCGGGCGGGTGCGGCGGCGCGGCGCTGGCGCGGGACCTGCTGGTGCTGGGCGTGCCGCGCGCGCACGCTGCAGCGCTCGCCGAACGCGCCATACCGGAGGGGGAGCCGGGGAGTTCACTGGTGAGTGTCTTTTGTTTCAGATTCTCGGCGCATGATGGCGGCCATTTTGTGATGACGTCACTCAATGGTGAGTGTCTATTTAGCTTCGCGGACAGCTGCGGCGGCGCGGCGCTGGCCCGCGACCTCCTTGTCTTGGGCGTGTTGCGCGACCGAGTCGCGGCGCGAGAGTGTTCTGTTTTAATTATGGTCGAGCAGGGACGGAGAGACGGAAGAGTTCGGTAGTGAGTAGCGCGAGTGTCTTTTGTTTCAGATTCTAGTCCGGTCGCACGGCGCATGATGGCGGCCATTTTGTGATGACGTCACTCACTAGTGAGTTCGGTGTCTCCTGTGTATATTAGCTGCGCGGGCGGGTGCGGGGGCGCAGCGCTGGCGCGGGACCTGCTGGTGCTGGGCGTGCCGCGCGCGCACGCTGCAGCGCTCGCCGAACGCGCCATACCGGACGGGGAGCCGGGGGAGTACAGTGGTAAGTGGCTGAGTTCAAATCGCGGCGCGAGTGTGTTTTGTTTTAATTACGGTCGAGCAGGGACAGGGGGGCGGCGGGGAGTTCAGTGGTGAGTGCCTGAGTAGCTTTGCTTTTGTTTGCGTACTGGCAGTAGAAGACTAGATCCAGAGTCCCATGACGCTGCCAAACGGCGATGAAGTACACCGCGGTGTTATAGTCGGTAAAATCCCTAGGCATTGCACCCCGCCCAGGAGCCGCGGCTGGCATTTACCATCTCCTCGCCAGTCGCTGGTGAGTCCGACACACCACTGGAAGACCCTCTCCCAGTGAAGGTGCGAAAGCATTTCGCCGCGACAAAAAAAGCTTTGCTTTTGTTTAGGATCGGCCCAGTGAACATTGCAAGTGGGTTTTGTTTAGGATGCCGCTCCACATTTAGTAGTGGACATTGTCAAAATCAAAGTCAAAATTTCTTTATTTATATCGGTATTAACTCGCACTTTTAAATCGTCGGTACAGTATAAATAACTTAAACTTAACTTTTAAGATAAATGTTCGGAACGCTGTTTCTACCAAGAAGACACGCTGACGAGATAGCACGAGTTTTTGATTTGGATCTATTTGCGCAAACCTACTCATTTTTCTGTAACTTATTACCTACCCCCAACGGTTTCACTGGTGTCTTCATGTACCTTACTTGGCCTGACACGCTTTAGAGTTTGTAGAATTAGCTGGTGCCGAATCGAGTTATAATAAGCCCATTGACAGCTGTCACGTGATCATCATCATCAACCCTTAAACATCCGTCCCCACTAAAATATGTCTTTATGGGTCTACACGCGATATTAGGAGTATCAAATTACATAGCTACTTACTGCCCGACGTTTCGACTGGGTTACACCAATCGTGGCCCACTGCTGGGGCACGGACCTACCCTAAACTAGGCGGATAAGACCTTTTTTTTTTTTTAACGCGGAGAATGCTTGATGCACCTTCACCTTGGGCAGGGGTTTACCCAAGGTGGTGTGTGGGACTCCCGGCTGCCGATGCTGAGATGGAAAACCGGCAGCTGCTCCTGGGCTATGGTGCAATGCCCAGGGGTGTACCCACTAAACTCCGCGGTATACCTCATCGCTTAAGCGGCGTCATGGTTCCTAGCATAGCCCAACTACCACAACGCCGCCAGCGTTCCGCCCTTTAACGGGCTCCACCCAAGTCCCCCGCTGAGGGGGGTGACAGGGCGACTCGGTACACGGAGTCGCTCCCGTCCCTCGACGGAGGCCTGTGCAATGCAGGCGGCGGCGTCCCCACGCCTGCCGCCTGCTGGTCTCCGCTGGAGTGCGCTGTCTGGCGCTGGTAAATGCGCCGCGCGCGCCCCGGTCTACGCCTTCTGATCGCTGGCGCTGAGGGGTCATTCTCCCTCTCACGCTCCGCCGCCTCCTTCTGCAACATGACGGACTCGCAGAAGGAAGCAGTTGCCATCCAAACTTCTCGTCTCTCTACCATCCCACTAAGTAGTTGGGGAAGAGACAGTACTTGGCCGACCACAGATGTAAGGGCCGACCTCTCCTGGGACCACGACGGACACTCAAAAAGCGTATGGTCCGCCGTATCCACGTCCGCTCCACATGCTCGGCAGATAGGTAAGTCCTCCCGCTGGATGCGATGCAGGAATTTACCGAAACAGCCATGGTCAGTCAAAACCTGCACCAGGCGATATGTCAAAAATCCGTGCCCCCGCTCGAGCCAATGTTCTAGTATTGGCCCAAGTGCATCCAGCAGACGGCGTCCTGACGGTGCATTTGCTATTTGCACTGACCATGCGCGAACAAGATCGTCGCGCGGCTCTTTAACAAATGCCCCACGCTCCTCAGGAGCAGGGCGAAGACCTCGATCTTTTAAGTCAGCCTGCCAACAGTAAGTTTGGGCCATGACGTGGGCCTCTAGTTCCCATGGTGGTGTCTCTGCCAGGGCAATGGCTGCTGCAAACCCTACAGTCCGGTACGCGCGCGCCACACGACAAGCAATTGCTCGCTGAGGTCTACGGAGTAGGGCGGCATTTCCTCTAAAATGAAGGGAATCCGCCCATATAGGTGCCCCATATAGGGCCATGCTACGAAGAATGCCGGCATATAGCCGCCGACATTTGGCCCTAGGCCCTCCCAGATTTGGAAGAAGCCAACCCAACGAATTTGCCGCCTTTAGGAGGCGCGATGACAGTCCGCTAAAATGCGGGAGAAACTGCCACCGCGCGTCCAGGACCAGCCCTAGGTATTTCATTTGGCGCTGGATCGCTACCCGGGTTCCCCCAACCGAGATGTACGAGTTGGGGGGAGGTCCCCTTCGAGGTCCATGGAAGTATACGGCCTCGGTTTTATCCAACTTGGCGTTGGACGCAGGCCCAAGAGGCCAATCCGCTGTACAACCAGTGCACTTGCTGCCGTAGCTCGACGCGCTGCCTCTTCAAACTTTATCCCTCGAGCAGTGACAAGAGTGTCGTCGGCGTAACATATGACGCCCGTCCCCGGGGGAAGAGCACCGCGCAGCAACCAATTAAAGCCAATGTTCCATAGCAAAGGCCCCAATACGGACCCTTGCGGAACACCAGATTCCACAGCATGACTTACAAGTTCGCCGGAACGGTTGACAAACAAAACCCTCCTGCCAGCAAGATAACTACCTAACAGGGCCCTTAGATATTGCGGGACCCTGTGAAAGATAAGGCCTTCCGTGATTGTCGAGTGGGGAATGGTATTGAAGGCATTGGCGATATCAAAAGACACCGCCAGCACTCCACCTCCACTTTCTGTTTGTTCCCGGACTAGGGTCTTAAGCCTGAACAGAGCGTCAATAGTTGACCGTCCAGACCTGAAACCAAATTGTGCCTCAGAGAGGTCCGGCCCCGATGTCCTCAGATGGTCATTAATGCGAGCCGCAATGATGCGCTCAAAAAGCTTACCAGCCTCGTCTAAAAGGACGATCGGCCGGTAAGCGGACGGGGTGTCTGACGGGCGGCCCTCTTTTCTTAGGAGGCACAATTGACCCTCTTTCCATGTTTGCGGGAACCTTCCGGTCGAAAAACACCGATTTAACAGGTCCCGGAAAAAATCTTCCATCTCACAACATGCCAAAGCGAGAATGCGGGCTGAGACTCCATCTGGGCCTGGCGCCGTTTTCTTAGCCCGAAGCGGGAGGACGGCTGCGTCAAATTCCTCTGAAGTCAGCGGCGGAGTGATATCTGGCTCTTGGATGGTCTCTAAAAAGTTATCCATTCGCGGTGGCTCAAACTCTTCAACTTTGGGAGGAAAAAGCCCTCGGACAACCTCCATAAGAAATGATGGCTCAAGAGTTCCAGCGACTGGGGGACCTATAGGGCGCAGCTGTTGGCGCGCAGCTTTGTATGGTCTCCCCCAGGGGTCATCATTGAGGCTTCTGAGCATCTCCTCCCTTGCAGCGTCTTTTGACACTCCGATGGCGGTCTTAAAGGTCTTCCTGGCGGCCTGGTAGGCCTCGTAAAGGCGTGCTTCGCCAGCGGGGTCTCTTATCCTGCGGCGACGACAACGCTGATATGCCCGGCGAGCTGCATAGCAAGCACCCTTAATTTCCGCTAGCTCGCTCGACCACCAATAGACAGCACGACGCGGCGTTGGACGACGGGACCGGGGCATGGACGCGTCACAAACCTCCGTCAGTGCTTCGCGGAGTTGCGAGGCTGACACATCTACATCCTCCACTGACGAAGCAAACCACCCCTGCACGAATGCGGCCTCCCGTGCGATGCTCCTATCCAAGCGGGTTAGAGCCCACCTGGGAAAAGGGGAGTGGCCCAGCGAGGACGGAATTACGCTAGACGGGGAGGGGATATCCCATCTTATAAATCGGTGATCCGAGAGGGTCTCCCCCAATTCCACCCTCCAGTTCGCCACTCTGGCAGCAAGAGCAGGAGTGGCGAAGGAAATATCCACAATAGATCCTCCCTGTTGACGCACGCATGTCTGAGTGGTCCCCCGGTTTAAAATAGAAAGACCAACGGATGATGCCCACTCCGCCAAAAATCGGCCGCGCCGATTGCAACATTCTGTAGGGTTGCCCCAAAACTCCGATTTGGCGTTGAAATCCCCAGCCAAAATAATGTGCTGGCCCCTTACTCGTCCCAAAACTCCTGACAAAGCATCCAGGAAGTCTTCAAAAGCCTGGAAAGGGCGCGATGGCGAAAAATACACCCCGACTACGACAAGATCTCCCCAGGCCACCGCCACGTAGCCCTTTCCCCTCTCTAGAAGCGATATCGGAATCGTATTAGAAGCAACGCGCGTTCCTACACAAACCAGACCATCCGAGTCCCCCAACCAACGAGGAGGCACCCAGTAGGGCTCCGAAACAATCACTAGATTCACCAACCATTCTGCCATGGCCTGAGACAGCACGTCCTGAGCCGCCCGGCAGTGGTTGGTGTTCGCCAAAAGGAATGTCTTTCGCTCACTAGACATTACTGACGATATCCATGTCCTCCTCTGCAGCGACTGGCGTGGCCTGGCTGGCCTCCGGTGCTGTAGTTGCTGTTGGCTTGGTTGGTTGCCTCAGCTGGCCTTTCTTTTTCGGGGGATTACACTTTGATCTCCCCATGACATGGTCTGCCGGTACTCCGCTCTCTGCGCATACAGCGCAATGCGGTTTGGCGGTGCAGGCAAAGGCCTTGTGCCCCTCGTTGCCACAGCGGAGACATAGACCAGACCTTTCCTTTGCTGACGGACACATAGCTATAGTGTGCCCTAGGCCGTAGCACCTGTAACAACGTAATTTTTGCTGTTCCTCCGCCTTCACGAACGCCGAGCTGAAACCCACGAGGAGACGACCGCCCTCTAGTACTTTCTTTGCTGCGACTATAGGACACTTGAGGCGGACTGTGCCCACCCCTCCGCGACCTGTGCGAATCTCGCCAGATTTAATGAGCTCTGGTGCACAATCCCCGATCGATGCGACTTTAGCCACCACCTCTTCTTTAGTCACCGAATCGTCTAAGTCAGCGACGACTAGATCCACCATCTTTTGCGGCCTTGACACGATCGCAACATCAGATACCGTCTCTCGTAGTTTGCTAGCCAAGAGGTCAGCCTGCTCTGAACTTTGTGCACCGGGAAACTCAAATTTGCGAGCCCCGGTGGCAGTTTGCCTTACACGAGCTGGCCCCACCTGAGATGATCCCATTGCCTTTCGCGCTCTTTGGAGTACCGACCCGTACGTCTCGCCTTTTGTCAACGCGTCTGCTGTAAGTGTGACAACGACGGCTGCGCTTTTAGGCGGGACCAGTTTTCTCTCCTTTTTCTTCTTGTTTTTATTTTTTCTCTTTCTTCTTTTCTTCTTCTTTTCTCCCCCATTTGCGACAGAGTTTATAGAAGGGTTTTCAGCATCCTTTTTTTTGCGGTGGATCCGGACCGGACTCCGCCGGTAGTGTGGACGCCGAGGCTGCTGCCTTCTTACCCTTCTTCTTTCGTACCACTTCCGTCCAAGGCTGTCTGGCTGGTGTGGTCGATGGAAGAAAGTAATCCTCCGTTTCGGTATTGACTGGCAATGGCTCCGGCGCTGTTGAAGGCGGTGCAGTCATACGGGACTGCGAACGCGTCACCCTCAACGGGCAAGGCGATAGACTCGCAGACAGAACTGGAGTACGTGACCCTGATGTTTTTTTACCGCGTTGCTGTTTTGGCACCTCAGGTGTCTTAAAGAGGTCAGCATCCTCTAATTCTTTCTGTTTCTTTGTTGAGTTTCTCTTGTAGTTCCTCTCGTTTGGCCGCATTGACTTCGCGGAGCGCCGTCGCTCTGTCACACTGCACAGTTACCTTAGGGGGTCTCCCTCTTTGCCTTTTCTTAGGTCGCTTGGACTTCCCGTCCGACTGCTCCTTTTCCGATCCGGAGTTCTTCCGCTTGAGGTACTCCGAGCGTCTAGACACCCGGTTCTCTCCAGACAGATTTGTGACGGTGTCTGATTCCGCACTCTCTGACTCAGAGGCGTAGATAAACTCTACATCGCTGCCACTTCTCACACTCATCGACGACCTCGTTCTGCTTAACCATGGTGTCGATGAAGTCCTCTCTAGACTCGCTGACAGACTTGCCGACTGAGCTGGCTCGACCATCTGCGTTAAATCGACGTGCGACTCCCGGCACGACGCCGACAGCCTGCCGGACGCCCCCAGGGTCACGCCTAAAATTTCCGGGTTGCTAAGCCCAACTTCCACAGCGACGTCCTCCTCCAAACTTCTACACGGTGAACCCACCGAGACGCACAAGTTGCCCCCCCCAGAATACGTGGGGCAACTGTCACCCGAAGGCGACAGGAGGGATTCTCCAGCGGCGGAGCCACTGGTACCCTCCTGGGGTAATATCTGTTGACCTGTTGCGTTTTCCATGAGTTAAATTTTTGCTCCAGTTAGAGGGTAGAGCTACCCTGAACCCAATCCCCCCCAGGTTGGAATTTTTAGTGAGGTTTACTCCTCTTGGGGTCGTTTATGTGAGTAAACAAACCCCTCTACCCCTAGCCGACCCGCAATAGACGACCCAGATAGGAGCAGATTGCCCGACAGGACCGCATATAATGCTATCCCGCCGCGCCGCGAAGATTCTTCGCCATCCATCGTCAAAAGACTCACAATACAATTTTCGCCCAAAATAGCGAACATTAGCTATTCGGTAGCGACGTAGAAATAACACCACCGCCAAACAGCACTACCAGAAATCAGCCCAAAACAGCTCAATCTAGCGCTCTGCCAATTGACAGACACAAAGAGACATTGGCAGAGCGCTAGAGAAGCGCAAAAGAAAGAGAGGTTGAGAGAGCGCGTGTCGCCGTAAACGGCGTCAACGCCAAGGGAGAGGGGTTGGACTCCCCCCCCCCTGCAGGTGTCGGGACATTAGCCGTCGGCTAGCAAGATCCTCCAAGATCCCACTGGAAGAACAACGGTCACTTAATTACTGATACCAACACAGTCTACTACTCTGGGAGTGAAAGTGAAAGCCGAAATGGAGGTGCTTTACTTATTCCAAAACTTCTGTGAAATTGTGTACTTGGTTACGCACCGGTAAGCGATCTCATAGTCTCTATGAAACTCAAAGCTCTACCTGTCAACTTGAACATCGTCCAAATATATGCGCCTACTAGCCACTCTACAGATGAAGATATTGAGAGGTTCTATACTCAGTTGCAAATTACCATTGAGAAAATACCCAACAGAGAGCTACTTATTATTTTGGGTGATTTTAATGCAAAAATAGGTGCCAATGCTCGACAGTACAGTGATTCAGTAGGGAATTTCGGACTTGGAATGAAAAATGAGAGAGGTGAGAGATTCATGCAATTCGCAGATGAAAACAACCTGGTAGTTACCAACAGTTTATTCCAGCACCATCCTCGTAGATTATATACTTGGACATCGCCTACAGGACACCGCAATCAGATAGACTACATCCTTATCCAATCGCGTTGGCGCACATCCGTCCTCAATGCGCACACAATGCCCGGTGCCTGCTGCGGCTCGGATCATGAACTTCTGATCATTAAAACGCGATTAAAACTCAAATCTGCCAGAACTCCTAAGAAACAAAAAAGGATCGTAGTTACGGATATGGAGAAATTCACTTCCACAATCGAGAATAACTGGTCAGAATGGGTAGAAACAAAACGCAGTAGGCCAAAACCAAACGTCATGTGGGAAAAGCCAAACAGCTTATCCAGCACGCATCAACAGAGTCCAAAACGCAATCAAAGACGCATAAACGGCAACACTGGATGACCGACGGCACTCTTGCTCTGGTTGAAGAGAGACGTGAAAAGAAAGCTCAGGGAGCAGATATGAGGACTATCAACAAACTGTCTGCTGAAATCCAAGCAGCATGTAGGCGAGACCATAACAACTACCTTCATGCTGTCTGTCACGAAATCGAGTCTCATTCTGAAAGACACGAATCGAGAGACATGTACCACAAAATTCGTGTGATCACTAAAACTTTACCATCTAAAACCTGGGCTATTGAAAACAGCGATAATCGTGTGGTAACAGAGTTAGATGAAATCTCCGAAACATGGAAAGGGTACTGTCAGTCGTTGTTCCTGGACCCCCACTGCCGCGATTTCCCGAGTACAGTCCCTAATAGTGAGGATCTGGAACCGGACATTCTCCTGTCTGAAGTTAGAGCTGCTATAAAACACCTCAAAAGCGGAAAAGCCACTGGAAGAGATGCCATCCCTATAGAAACCATAAAAGCTCTAGGCAAGTATGGTGATGAAATTTTTCACGCCATCTGTAACGAAGTATGGAGGACTGGAAATTGGCCGGACGAATGGACTCACACCATATTTGCCCCCTTACACAAGAAAGGTTCTACAAAGAAATGTAACAACTACCGCCTTATCGCTTTGATACCTCACGCCAGCAAAATTTTGTTACATATTCTCAATGAGCGTCTGAAAACATACCTGTCCAAGGAGATTGCTCCCGAACAGGCCGGTTTTGTGAAGGGGAAGGGCACTCGGGAGCAGATTTTGATTGTTCGCCAGATCATTGAAAAAGCGCGAGAATTCAACAAACCGGTGTATATTTGCTTTGTGGACTTCTCAAAAGCGTTTGACTCGGTTAAGTGGCCTGTGTTATGGGACACATTATTGCAAATGGGCACGCCTGTACATCTGGTCCACCTTTTGAGACGGCTTTACGAGGATGGAACAGCCTCGGTACGCACAGAAGACGTCTTGTCAGGAAGCTTTCACCCCAGTGCCGGAGTACGCCAAGGATGCATTATATCACCGCTCTTGTTCAATGTATACACTGAGTTAGTAATGCGTATTACTCTAGAGGATTGGACAGACGGTGTGAAAATTGGTGGATACAAAATTGCCAATCTGCGTTATGCTGATGACACCACCCTCTTTGCAACTAGTATCCAACACATGGAATATCTGCTCCAGAAAATGGAACGTGTTGGCCTCCAGTTCGGACTGAAAATAAATCGCAGCAAGACGAAGATGATGATTGTTGATCGCGCAAACAGTAATTCGCCAGAAGTAACTAGAATTGCGAACTGTGATGTGGTCCAATCGTACATTTATCTTGGCGCTCTGATTTCGCATAACGGTGGATGTATCGATGAGATAAAGCGACGAATGGCAATCACTAGATCGGCAATGGACAAAATGAGAAAAGTATGGAGGAATCGTAACATCACAAAGACCACAAAAACCAGACTGGTGCGCACGCTTATATTCCCCATATTTTTTGTACGCTGCTGAAACGCGGGCATTCCCAAGAGTGGCAACGAAAAGGATAGACGCCCTAGACATATGGTGTTGGAGCAGAATGCTTGGTGTGTCTTGGACAGAGTTCCGCACTTACGTCTCGATACACCAAGAACTCGGCATTAAGCAGCGTCTATTTCCCATAGTACAATCTCGCATTTTGTCATTCTTTGGACACGTTTCAAGGAGAGACAACCGATCTATAGAACGGCTTGTTGTCCAGGGAAAAGTGGAAGGCTCTCGACCGCGCGGGAGGTCACCCATGCGATGGACCGACCAAATAAAGTCCGTGATTGGCGGTTCACTTAACGAGTGCAGCAGGATGACTACCAGCAGGGAGAAATGGCGGGACATCGTAAGGCGCACGTTGGCGCCCGTCTCCAACACTACATGATGACCACGACCACTCTGTCAAGAGTGATACGACTAAGAAGAAGCAAGATCCTAAAAAGGACGTCACTAACCGCCGTTGCCCGGGGCACACCAGGCTTTCCACTCCTGTTCCCCTGTGATCCTCAAGGATTACCAGGGACTGGGAGTTAGGGAAGCACACGCGGAGGTTTCCCGACCTAGAACCCCAGAGCGATAAGGCCTTAGCCAACCACACTGGCCAAGTGCGGGTTGGTCGACTACACAACCTTAGAATTTCTTCGTAGGTGTGCAGAGTTCCTCACAATGTTCTCCTTCACTAGCGTTAAAGCGTCGAATAATCGAAATGAATTTCAAACTTGAAAACACAGTGGTACGTGACGGGGTTTCTACTCGACCATCGACGCGTAATGTGTTACATTATACAGTGGTTTTATTGTATAAGTTTTTTAGACATACCTAAATTTTGAAGACAGCCATAGTCAACCATTATTAAATGATTTTATTTGTTTCAGTAAACAAAGTGTCAGAAGTATCAATCTCCCCCGCGCCGGAGGGGGCGGCGGCGGCGCTCTCCCTGCGCTTACGCACTGAAGACAGCAGCGAGTCGGTGGTGATGACGCGCGCGCAAGCCCACGCACTGCTGACCGATCTGAAGAGTGTGTACGCTCGTATGGAGCAGCTAGAGGGGTGAAATGGACTCAAGAGCAGGCCCCTCTTTCCCACTGGGCACTATGAGCACATGCCCAGGGCCCCGCGATCGAATGGGGCCCCCTAGTTCCTGCCAGATTATCAAATGATAACCTTTATTTAGGCATTACCGAAAAACATTAATTTTGAAGAATCTAATTATAATAATGACTAAATAGTGTTTTATCAAGGTTAAGGTGCCCCATGATCCTAATGTGCCCAGGGCCTGAAAAAGTTTAAGGCCCTGCTCAAGAGAGAAGTACCTATATTCGATTTACACAGGGAATAATGAAAGCTTCGGTTACGTTTCTTGGATACTCGTGTAAATTTCGTGAAATGCAGAGCCTATGTTAGAAGAAATTATTGTTGCGCTTGGCGCTTATGCGTATGTCAGAGCAAGCCCCGCCCCCAAAACGTAATTCTAACCAACAAATCTACATCGGGACGCAAATTGCAACTGAAATACGTAAACAATGGGTAATTCTCACCAAATATCGAAATTCACTGACGAAAAATAATTAATAATGAGAATGAAAAGAAAATAAATTTGCCCACACATTTACCCCATACACAGATTTTCTTTAAGTGCTTTATCTGTTCTAAGTAAAAAGTGGGCGGGCCTAATGCCGTTTAAAGAAATGTGTTTGCAAAGTGTACTACCGGGAACTTTGCCGATAGTACACGGGGTATACAGACTTGTAGTTAAATTATAGTAAGTAGTAAAGCAAAATATAATCTTATTGCTTTCATACATTTAAGCATGGGACTAGTTACTATTTAATTTAAAATATTTGTATTCATAGGTATAGCATTAAAAGTTATAATGTAAATAATTAATATAGATTGTACCTAACTATGTATCTCGTGTTTCATTTACATAAGTGTAATACTCTGTGAGCAGAGTCTACGTGTGCATATACCGGTCCCATAAAGGTGACACCGAGACAACTCGACTCTTTGACCATCTGAGTCAGGCGGCAGACATCGCTCAGGCGCGGTTCCCCAATAGCGAGCTGGTGTTTTTAGGGGACTTTAATGCCCACCATGACACCTGGTTGGGCTCCTTAAACCAGACCCTGCTGGCCGGGCCGCCCACGCATTTGCTCTCACGCATGACCTGACACAACTGGTACTCCAGCCCACCCGGATGCCTGATATTGTCGGTCAAGCGCCCTCCCTGTTGGACCTTCTGCTGACGAGCCACCCATCGGGGTACCTAGTGTCGGTTTGTGCCCCACTGGGGTCCTCCGACCACTGCCTGGTGGGTGCAACAGTGCCATGCACCGCTCCCCACAACCCGTGGAGGTGACGCGGAGACTGTGGCGCTACTCGTCGGCAGATTGGGATGGTTTGCGTGAATACTTCGCATCCATCCCTTGGGGGCAGAGCTGCTTTGGAGGAAGTGATCCCACGGAGTGTCGCGGCTATTGCGGGTGAGATCAGTATTGGAATGGAGTATTACATTCCATTTACTGATGTCACCAGCGGTCGCAAAGATGATCTCTGGTTCAGTCGTGAGTGCGCCGCAGCCGTTGAACTGAAACGGACGGCGTACCGCAACTGGGCCAGGGCTCATGCACTCCGGGATCCTAATATTACTTCAATCAAAGCAGCCTATAACAAAGCCACCAAGGCCACCAAAAGGGCCTACATTAGAGCAGATGCCCAGCGAGTTGCACGTGTTGGCCAGGACCTTATTAGGCATCCCACGGGTAGCCGCTCCTTTTGGCGCCTGGCTAAACATGTGCAATCCAACTTCTGTCTGCCTTCGTTGCCCCCGCTGAAATATCCTAACGGTTCACTAGCTCATCAGCCGCAGGAGAAGGCAGATCTGCTTGCCAATCTTTTTGCGGCCAATTCCTGCATTGATGACGGTGGAGCACAGCCGCCTAAAATTCCAGATTGCGGTGCTCATATGCCTGAGATCCGAATCAGGCAATGTGATGTACGTGCTGAGTTGCAGTCACTTGATGTAAGGAAAGCTAGTGGCCCAGACGGTATTCCAGCGTTAGTACTTCAAATTTGCGCAGCGGAGTTGTCTCCAGTACTCACACGCCTGTACCGCCTCTCATATACCTCGGGCATCGTGCCCCGGGCTTGGAAGGAGGCGAATGTTCAGCCTGTCCCCAAAAAGGGGACAGGTCTGATCCTGCCAACTACCGGCCCATAGCTATAACCTCAGTACTGGGTAAGGTGTTTGAGCGGATTATTAACGCCCAGCTCATCCGCTACCTAGAGGATCACTCGCTGCTGCATGACCGTCAATACGGTTTTAGACCAAAACGGTCCACGGGTGATCTTCTAGCGTACGTTTCGCACCTCTGGGGGGAGGCTATGGAGAAGCACGGCGAATCTATGGCAGTTAGCCTTGATATCGCTAAAGCGTTTGACCGTGTATGGCATCGTTCGCTTCTCTCCAAGCTCCCGGCATACGGTCTGCCACCTCGCTTATGCGAATGGATTGCGGGATTTTTGGAGGGGCGCAGGATTCGTGTCCTCTGTGACGGACGCACTTCCTGTTTCCACCCAATAAATTCCGGTGTACCTCAAGGTTCCGTTCTGTCGCCGACATTGTTTCTGCTGCATATCAATGACATGTTGTCACTAGGCAACATTCATTGCTATGCAGATGACAGCACTGTCCACGCACGTTATTTTGGAAGACCTGGGGTAAAGCAGACCGAAACCGAGGAAAAGAGGAACCTTCTTGTCGCCGAGCTTGACGGGGTCTTGGACCGCATTTCCGAATGGGGCTCATGCAATCTTGTCGAGTTCAATGCCAAGAAGACACAGGTGTGTGTTTTTCTAGTAAAGTGTCTCCTTTCCTTTCCCATCCTACTCTTCAGAGCACCCCCTTACCAATACAGGATAGCCTTAGCATCCTTGGCATAGATGTTCGCCGCGACCTGAACCAGCGGGATTACATCGAGAGCGTCATTAGAACAGCCTCCCGCAAACTGGGGATCCTGAACAGAGTGCGGCGATTTTTCACACCGGTGCAGCTCTGCCTTCTTTATAAGGCACAAGTTCGCCCATGTGTGGAATATTGCTGTCACCTCTGGGATGGCTCCGCAAAATACTTGCTCGACGCTCTCGATAGGTTGCAGCGACGTGCTATCCGTATTGTCGGTGATGTAGAGGTGTCCGAAACTCTGGAGCCTCTACAACTACGTAGAGACATTGCCGGTCTTAGTGTTCTCTACCGTCTCTTTAATGGGAATGCTCTGAAGAGCTATTTCAGCTAATCCCTCCCTCCCTTTCCACTCCCGAACGACACGTGCAGGACAGCGCTGCCATCCACATACAATGCAGTCGCTGGTGGCTCGGACTAAGAGGTTCAGCTCTTCATTTCTGCCCCGTGCCATTAAGGCATGGAATGCCCTTCCAGCTCATGTTTTCCCTCCCTCCTATGATCCCGGGCTCTTCAGGCGGGGCGTGAAACGGCATTTAAGCAGGCCTTCAGGGTGAGTGTGACAGGCGCAATATGATCTATTGTGCCTGTCGACCTCATATTTGGATCTCACTACCGCTTACCATCAGGCGGAGTGTGGTCATCTTGTTTGCCTATTATAAAAAAAAAAAAAAAAAAAAAAAAAAAAATACCTATATCACTATACCGTTGCAAAAACAAACAAAGCTCGAATGAAATCGCATTCTTCATTTTATTGAAAACAGTTATAAAAGTACTTTAATATATTTTAACACATACCTACAAAAATCAAGAAATGAGACCCAATAAAACAACCAAGATTGATTAATAAATTACATTTATTTCAGTCGTTTCACAAATTACAGAAATAATTTATAAGTACATTACACTATTTACAGAATGAATGGATTGTTTGTGATTTGGTTCAGTAAATTTGAAATACTATAATCTAAAAATATGATTGAATAAGGCTATGGAATATAGAAAAAGAAATATGGAAATGGTTTTTTTAATTATTTTTTAACAGTTGATAACAGTTAATTTTATATTTAAACAACTTAAAAATACTATTATTTACATATTAGTTAAAACAGTACGGTGGGTAAGATTCCAGCTTTCGTTTCGTTATTCAGAACTAAATGTCTTTCTGTGTTGTATGAATAGCTCTAACAAATTAAACAAACTTCATTTAATTCAGTTCATTTACAAATAATAAAAGCAGGTAGAAGGATATGGATCATGTTTATTGTTTTAATCAATGTTGCTGCTTATTTCAGATTTTAATCATGAAAAAATATAATTCAAATACCCTATTATGCTCAATTCTCTTCTGGTAACATTACAAATTGCTATTTCACATAAACTTAACTTCACTTATCCTTAATCTGCTTTAGTAACTTACCTATATCTTGGCTCCCCGCCGGCGGGGTGGGTCTTTTCAACTTATGCTTAGCCGATAACTTAGGTACTATACTTTTTATAGGTGGTCTAGTGGGAGGTACCGGAAAAGTGTCTAACTTAGAATGGCCTCCAAGGCCGTCGTACGATATATTGAACTGTGAAATGTTCACGTCTTTATGGTCCGAGAGGTCTATCTTCGCTGGTTCTTTCTTGTGGAAGATACTTAGGTGGTTGCTCTGGCTGTTCGATGGTAAGTTCTCTCCAACTTTCTTGGTTATGTTTTTGGCTGCGTTTATTAGAGCCAATTCTGAGGGCTGGAAGGGAAATTTATTTTAGTTAATTATTGCAATCTGTGGGTTTCCTGGAAGATCGCTAGCGCTAAGTTCGCCTAAAATGTGCTAATTTAATAAAAAATATATTTATTGATCTCAACAATAAATTTTCCTTATTACATATAAGTGGGTCGACTTGTACGGGAAAAGTAGAATAACTTTTCAGTTCGCTCGCGACCACGATTGGTGTAACCCAGTCGAAACGTCGGGCAGTAAGTAGCTATGTATTTGCTACTCCTAATAACGCGTGTAGACCCATAACGACAAATATTTAAAGTAGAATAACCCTTTTAAAATTCACCTAAACCAACTTAGGCAATATCTTTTTTAAGTTACCATCATAATCATCAGCCCATATACGTCCCCACTGCTGGGGCTCGTGCCCCAGCAGGCTCGTACCTACCCTGAACTAGAGCGATAAGGGCTCAGTCAACCACGCAGGCCAAGTGCGGGTTGGTCGACTACACAACCTTAGATTTTCTTCATAGGTGTCAGGCGTCAAATAATCGTACATATGAATTTCAAATTTGAAAAACACTGGTACATACGTGGCGGGGTTTGAACTGGCGACCTCTCGCATTACAAGCGACGACTTAAACCACTCGGCCATAGACGTTTTCCGAATCCTAGTCGCAGTGTATAGTGAACTAGCGACCCGCCCTCGCTTCGCTTCGGGTATATCTCTATATAATACATAGCTGTGCCAGTGACTTCGTTCGCGTTTCCCCCGTTTTTTACACATTTTCCAATGTATCTTTGCTCCTATTGGTCGCAGCGTGATGTTATATAGCCTAAAGCCTTCCTCGATAAATGGTCTATACAACGCAAAAAGATTTTTTCAAATCGAACCAGTAGTTCCTGAGATTAGCGCGTTCACACAAACAAACAAACAAACAAACTCTTCAGCTTTATAATATTAGTATAGATTAGCAATATCAGTAGTCTAAGTTATCATCAGCAATAAACTCTCTTCTTCCTATATCAATTCTATCATTTAAAGGTGTTCCGTACAAGCAACGACCTAAACCACTCGGCCATAGACGCTTTCCGAATCCTAGTCGCAGTGTATTCGCTATGTGCGGAGTGGGTGGTGGGGGACGGCAAATCGATCGAAGCGCACGATGTGTGACAGAAATGTGATATAATTCTGAGCTTTCATGTGTCAAATTGCTTTAATTTTATAAATTCCCTTGTATTTGTAAGTAAAAACGTTACGTACGTAAAGTAAACGATGCAAATTCAATACTTATAATAATATTAATATTTTTGTGAAGTAAGAAAATCACTTGGTACTCACTTTATACAATTTTTGTTTTTTGTGTTGAAAAACTAGTCGAAAATCTTTATCAAAACAATAGCAACTACATTGCTATGATATGACATATCAAAACATCTAGTTGCTATGATATGACAGATCTCAACTCCAGAATAGTTGTAGCCACTAGGGGCGCTATCATCGCGCACATAGCGAATAGTGAATAGGGCTGGTCTGTATGTACGTACCTTGAGTCTGGCGTCGGGCGGCCGGTGCTGCGGCCGCTGCTGCAGCGCCGTGAGAGCGAGGCTGCTCTGCTTCAGGGACAAGTATGGAGAATCCGATTGCTCGATCCGGTTCACTAATGTGTTCTGCAAACAAGACGGTTTGTAAAAAAAAAAGATGTGGCCAAGTAGCACGAAATACACAAATTTAGCGCCTGTTGGTAGTAATCTTGCTTCTAAGGGCTCACTTCGCTTCTGTCCGTCCGTTCGACACACATCTGTATCTGAAGAATGGAGATAGCTAGGAGAGTTAGCATAATTGAAATTGTCACAGATGCTGGGAAGCGTTCAAGTATTACGTAACGCAATTTGTGGGGGAGGGGGGGTCTCGCAAAACGTTTCGATGCGTTACAGGGGCGGGAGGGTGTCCTCCTTACAACACGTTACATAAAATGATTTATTTTTTTAATTAAAAAAATAGGTTACTATACCGGAGCCGTTCTTAGAAGACTGATTTGACACTTTTTATTTTATATTTTGCATTTATCCTTGTTAAGGGGAACATATTTAGCGAATCATAAAGAACCACTTTTAAAAATAAGACGTTATTTCCAAATGTCAAATGCACCTAATTATCTAATTATTTGTCTTTTATTACCTAAAATAATTGAATTATAAAAAGAAAACGTAAAATTTCCACTCTGTATTACGCTTTCACAAGGTTACGCCGTTTGACACGTTTTCATAGTGACGTAGTGGGTAATACTCACCAGGTATTTTTTAAAAATAGGATGAAGGATTTAATAAGTATTGTATTTTAAAAATAAATATATTTATAAATAAGGAACTTAAATTCAATCTTTTGGATGTGAATTGATGTTTTTAATAAAAATTTGTTATAATTAGACCTTGGTTGGTTATAAAGTGGAAATAACTGTTACTTATATACTTCAGCAATGTTACCGTTGTCCCTCACTAGTGCAGTCAGTCTGACATGTAGCAAATCGGCCAACTTAGAGCGGCTCTGGTATAGTAAGCGTTTGGTGGACAACTGCCGGCATTGTTAGTGAATTCTTAAGTGTGACGTGACGTTAAGAGAGGGGGGGGTTACAGTTAAACATTACGGAGCGTTACAGGGGGGGAGGGAGGGGTCAAAAATCTTCAAAAAATGCTTTACGTAATACTTGAACGCTCCCCTGTAGTTTTAGTGATAGTGACAACAACAAATGTCGTCATGATCATCAGCCCATATACGTCCCCATCGCTGGGGCACAGGACTACCCTAAACAAGGGCGAAAAGGCCGAGTCAACCACGCTGGTTGGTTGACTACACAACCCTGGAATTTCTTCGTAGGTGTGCAGGTTTCCTCACAATGTTTTCTTTCGCCGTTAAAGCGTCGAATGATCGTACATGTGAATTTCAAATTTGAAAAACACAGTGTTAACGTGGCCGGGTTTGAAACGGCGACCTCTCGCATGGCAAACAACGATCTTAACCACTCGGCCATTGACCCTCGACCCTAGTTAAGCTAAGTTACTAACAAAGCTATCTATGATTTTAGACTTTCGCGTTCCATTACACTTATAAACAAATATTAGTCTTTATGGGTCTACACGCCAGTTCGCTCGCGACCACGATTTGGTGTAACGCAGTCGAAACGTCGGGCAGTAAGTAGCTATGTATTTGCTACTCCTAGTAACGCGTGTAGACCCATAAAGACTAATATTTAGTGTAACAAAGCTATCGTTAGAATCGTGCACAATAACCGCATAATTCAAGTTGGGCGCGGCGAGTCTGCTGCTTACTGTGAGCACGATCTGTGTGGTTCGGGAATCGAACCCACGATGTTTTTTTACATTGGACATTTACTGAAGAACCTGGGGGCTTAAACAAAGTAACAATATCAAAACGATCGATCGAAAAGCATAAAACGTATGGGATTGGCATAAGATTGACCACCTGATTTATCGCGTCTAATGTCAATCCCATACATTTCATTCTTTTCGAACTTCGTTATCGTTTTGATATTGTTACTTTGTCTACGGCACCCGTTGCCTCGAACTGCCTCGTTGGTCTATTGGTAGCAAGCGCTGCGTTAGGACCAAGAGGTCCCCGGTTCGAATCCGGGGTCGGGCAAAATTTGTGTGAGTTTTTCTGTAATGAAAGTACTCAGCCCGGAGTTAGGAAGTTGGCGGTTGAACGCCCGTGCCTCGGAAAGCACGTTAAGCCGGTGGTCCTGCGCCCGATCTCTCATCGGTCATGTCGGATTGCCGTCTCACCGAATTATGAGAGTAAGGGAATAGAGAGTGCACATGTGTTTGCGCGCACACTTGTGCACTATAATATGTCCTGCGCACTTGGCTGATCTCAATTGAGATCGGCCGCCATGGTTGAAATCGGTCGGACGCTTTTATTTTTTTACGGCACCCGTTCCCTTACAGTCAACTTGGCTAAGGTACTTTCAAAGCTATCATTAGTATCGTGCATTATAACCGCGTCGTTCAAGTTGGGCGCGGCGAGTCTCGGCTGCTTGCTGTGAGCGCGTTCTGTGTGGTTCGGGAATCGAACCCACGATTTTTTTTAACATTGGACATTTACTGATGAACCTTACGTAGACAGTCATCTAAGCTAAGTCGACAGGGGAAGACCAAGAAAGATCTTTCATTACCAAATAGGTCAAATCCTAAAGAAAGGTCAAATCAAAAGTACCCGTAATCGACGAGCATGCATGAAGAGGTTGATGAATGTGGATGAAGCAAAAGTGGTGTGTCGGGACCGTAAGCACATGGCAGGAAGTGATCTCTGAATACCTCTCTGGGAAAAAGGCGTGATTTTACGTATGTAATATGTGTATGTATCTAAGCTATGTTACTCACAAAGCTATCATTAGTATCGTGCATTATAACCGCGTCGTTCAAGTTGGGCGCTATGAGTCTCGGCTGCTTGCTGTGGGCTCGTTCCGTGTGGGCGTCGTCTCCGTCCGCCTTCCGCTTGCTTTTGAGCGCCGCGTACTTGCGCTCCGTGGTTGAGAGGCGCTCTTCTAGCTGCCTGTAACATGAGCAATTCTTTTATTTTCTATTACTAAGCTTCCGCTGTCCGTCTGTTCGTCATCTGTCTCCAAGTTGGAGATAGATAGACGGACAGACAGGACTTGGAGTCCATGCTGTATCTTATATATAAACCATGATAGTTAGAAAGCTAAAATTTTCACAAATTACGTATTTCCTTTGCCGCTATAACAAATACTAAAAATTAAAAAAGATTAAATATTATGGGGTCCCAGATACAACAAAACGTGTTTTTTTTTAATTGGAACGGAACCGTTCGTGCTAGAGTCCGACTTACACTTGGCCGGTTTTTTTTACGTTACACAATAATGGTACTAAAGACTTAAGCACACATGTGGTAAAGATATCAGAATCAACAATGGATACACAAATATAATACTCTAGTCAATGTATAATAAACTATAGATATGCAACATTCATAGCAAATTGCGTTTTAACCCTGCAACATGCAATGTATTGACACTAAAGATTTTAGACTTTCGCATTCCATTACATAAAATAATAGTTTTTATGGTTCTATACGCGATATTAGGCGTAGAAAATACTTAGCTACATACTACCCGACGTTTCGACTGGGCTAAACCATTCAATCGGTCAGTTCACTTGCAACCATGACTGGCAAGCGCTATAATCACAGGTCAGCTGATAAGTGACTGATACTAAATATTTTTAACAGTACTTGAAAAATACATACACTACTTTGGCTTGCAGTTCTGCGACAACGCCTTTCTCAGCTCCAATTTGCTGTTTCGCCATTTGTAGCCTATCTCTGGTTTCATTTTTCTTTGATTCCGATTCACATAGAGCACTGCAATAAAAAATGGATTTTCTTCATTTAAATGTAAATGTAATAGACATATTTTTTATCTTAAAACTTGTTTGTAATATATAATTTATATGTAAAGAGATGTTGTTGTTGGTAAGTCTTTGTCACTAAATTGAATCAAATGTAAAGTCAACCTCATAGAGCGTAACACTTCGGACTCTGTACCATCCTTATGTTGTGCATTATTGTCAGTATAATGCCAGTGCTGTTGACTGTGGCTATTATATATCTGCTATCTTTATGGACATATTTAGCTTACCGTTTCAACGCTGTAGCAAAAGTGGCGACAGTTCTCACATCAGTATAGCCTTGCAACATCTGATCCACCTCATCACTTGTTGCGTTCAATACTTTCTGTAAACTAAATATTTAATGTAAGTTAATGTTAAAATAAAAATCTTTTGAATAGATTACATAAAATGACCAATAATTTTATTTGGTTTTAAAATTAAGGCCAAAAGGTTGATTTAAATTATGTATAGATCTTACTAATAGATAGACATTTATTTACATTCAAGACACACACAAATGATAAAAAAATTAAACATGAGAATATTGAAATACTTAATTATAATACAATTCATTGAATTGGAGAGGCTAAAATTAATACAAATATAAATTTTAGATATTAGAAGTTGAAAAGTTATACATTGCGAAATAAATCACAGGAAGTATAACTAGTTGGATCATGTGTCACAAAAATTCTCAATAAATATAAATATTAATATTAATGTCATACCCATTCAATGTTTGCATATTCTTCTTGATAGTTTCATTCTCCTCTTTGAGCCTATGTGTCTCCTTGTTCTGTATCTTCACATACTCCAATTGCTCTTTCAGCGCTGATATGGCCGATTCTCTGGTCACCAGCTTTTTCTCCATATTTTTCAGCACTTCCCTAAAATAACGTACATTTATTTTGTTTTCTTTCATACAAAATTATAGGTAAGTAAAGAGAGATAACATTGTTAGACGCAGAACATATTACAGTGTTATTGCAAATTGTTGAAAAATTTATGAACTTTTAGTTAGTAACCGTAAGCTTATTGCCACAACTGGTTTTTTTACTTTGAATGACTACTCATAATTACGAAATCTCATGCTCAAAAAGAATTCTTATTAACTTAAGCAACAGAAGTTTATAAAACAGATGAATGTTGATACATGATCAATATTAGGCAATCAAATGTGTACAAACTCATTCTTCTTCAATTCTGCCGAGATGACACTCAGCCTGTCATCTTTCTCCCGCACCGATGCCAGGTTTTGTCGCAGCTGGAGTTGTGCATCATCGAGCCTGGACTGTAATGTGGCTGCGTCATCTCCAGTAGTTTCGTTGGACACAGTTGGGTAGATACGGAACATGCATTTTTCGTTTACTTTGTGACGGCATTGCGGGCATGATTTCGATCTGGAGTAAGCAAATATTATTATACATCATTGAAAGTATACACAATAGGTTTCTATTCTTCGTGTTACATATTATATGAAAGCTGTGCCAAGAACCTCTTCCTGGCCATTTGAGGATGTTGCAATAGTTGGTTTGTTTTACATAATTTCCTCTTTTTCTGAGTAAACTCAATTTGTGTTTTTTTTTAATTATGCCTTTTTTGCTCTAAATTTTAATAGAAATATGTAAATCGGTACCTGCTAATCCACTGAGATAGGCAGTTGTAGTGGAATATGTGGCCACAATTAGTTGCATATATATTTTCCGCCTGGTTCACCAAATCACTACAGATGGTGCACAAAATATGCATTGTCTGAAAGAGGACAAATACTTCAAATCTAACAAGGAAGTAACAAGTAAACAACTTTACTGTTTACAACCACTCCAAACGCGCATGCTTACCGCCAATATTTACTTATTTAAACAACTTAAAATTTAAAGTTCATCTTGTGAAAATTTGATTTGGTGTGGTCCTGATTAGATGTGCTCAATTTAATCTAAGCAATTATAAATATTTCTTCTGTTTGTATTGTATTTTAGATTTTTTGGAAACGAAAAATCAGAATGTGTATGATTGAAAGTGAAAACAAGCAAATTGTTATTTGTCAAACTGGTTAATGTCAGATTTGACAATTTGTTTCTTAATTTTTCTGTTACGTTTAGAAATCTATGTTTAGTATACAGTGGGTACCTAAAGCAAAGACTGCTTTCTTTCACCAAATGGAAATGTCTAAGAATAGAAGGAGAGACGGTCCATCGTCTCGATCAAGTACCTGGCATGTAGAGACTACGGTGAATAAGTTTTATTACAAAAAATAGTGTTGAATACAGAGTCATCATCATTCTCCTCTCTAGTTCTACCTCTTTCACTCCCATCCATATTATCTCTCACACAATCCAATAATTCATGTCTTCTTCGGCCTTCCTCTAATAACGTTCATTGACATTCATGCTCATCACTCTTTTAGTCACAATGGCTTTCTTCCCTTTTCATAAAATGGCATTACCTAAGCTAACCTTGCACTTCTTACCTTTTCTAAAATTGGTGCAACTCTCAGACTTCCCCTATATAATTATTCATTCCCATCTGAATACAGAGAGAGTACAGTATAGTATACTTATATTATTTGTGGTACAGTATAGTAGGAGGAAGTTGCACCACTGGCGCGATGGCGACTGCGTATCGTATCCAGTGAAATGAGTAGAGTAATCAAATAAAATAATATTTAAGCTATTGCATAGCTTTTATCGCGAGCTTGGAGCGCGGCGACCGAACCAAGAAATTCCGTTACGAAAAAAACCTCACAATCGTCTAACGTCGTTTCAGTTCGGTAGACTTCGGCACGGTGTTTGTGTGCAATTTTCCCCAACACAAGTATTTATTACTTCCTGGGGCATCTCAATACGTGTATTTGTAATTTTGAGAAATAAAAGAATTTTTATTTTATTTATTTTTTTAATACGTTTAACCGCACGGTTAGACGTATTGTACGACTCTACGAAACTCGCACGAATCGAGACGAGCTGCTCCGAAATCGGACGATGCTATGCAATAGCTATATATATCGCGGCAGTCCCCGAGTGCCACACGTCTTTTTAGCCCTTTATTTTCTTTTCGTTATAATGTTGGCGTGGACGGAAATAAATGGACTTTTCCGTTCGATCTCGAGACTTAACAAGATGAAAGATTTTTGTTAAAATAATATCTGAAACTAATCTAGTCACCTCCAATGATATAACTTAGCTGTGGAATAGCCTTAAAATATGCGAGTGAATTACTTGAGGTTAGTTAAAGTTAAGGAAGAGCAATATGTACATAAATTCAGTTTAATGTGGATGAAGCGAAAGTGGTATGCCAGTACCATAGCACATGGCAGGAAGTGATCTCTGCCTACACCTCTGGGAAAAAGGCGTGATTTTATGTATGTATGTATTCAGTTTTATATTTTTTTCTCCAATTTATCCCATCAAGGAAAGGAAAAAGGATATTTAGTTTAAGTTTGCTTTGAGAAATTTTTGAACGTATCTACTGATTCTTGACATTTTGAGATGACATTTGCTTTGACATTTATGATTGTCGCCTCGAGTCGAGCCGATACCTACGAAAGACGAATTTATTTATAAAATCATACGTTGTCTATTAATAAACCCTACTCATTAGTTTTAGAACATCATTTAGATACTAAGGCGCTCTAAGCTGCAGTGTTTATATCTTAACACACGTCTCAAATGCGTGTGAAAAACAAAATGTTTCCTACCAAAATAAAGTTATTTTCATTTGAAATCGTATTAAAACACATGCTTTCATTCTAAAAAAAATACTTTGGAGCGTGTTACGTATCAATACGTCTATCAGACTAAATCTCTGTGCAGTCCTAAATTGATTCGTGAGCCGAGTTGATAAGTTATCTATAAACGTGTTGTCTTTCTGATTATGAGTTCGAAAAGTGTTAAACTGTTCACAAAATAAGTGATAATGAGTTCTAATATATTGTGGTAGCGGATTATTTGGTTATCGAGGTGTGTTTGGTGTTAAATCGTGTGTAAACATAGTTAGGTGAAGATGCCTGGGAAGATAAAAGTGAAGGTGCTGGCGGGTAGGAACCTGCCGGTGATGGACCGAGCTGGTGAGACCACGGACGCCTTCGTGGAGATCAAGTTTGGTGGAGTCACCCACAAGACCGATGTCTGCCGAAAGTCCCTCAACCCTCAGTGGAACAGTACTGAGTGGTATCGGTTTGAGGTAAATAAAAAAATTGTGGTAGGTACTGTATTTTTAAAAGCAAAGTCAAATTGATCATGAAAAACTAAAATCATAATAAGTAATGAAAAATTATGGGCTTTAAATTTTCAATACTTGGCATGGTAGGTATCAACATCTGTTATTATTCTTTATTTTATAATAAACTAAAATGACCTATATAAAGTGATAAAAGTTTCAAATTAAATGAAAATCACAGGTAACAATTTTTTTTCCTTCTCTGAAAGAAATAAAATGCTCTATAGAATGACACAATGAGTAAAAAGTTATTGTTTATTAGAAAGTTGAAATCATCCAATGAATATTAACCCGTCAAATGTGCACTTGTAATAGCATAGTCTGTTATGGAATAAAAGATTTAATTTTATTATGTATTATGTTACACATAATATTAAAATTTTAAATCTTTAATATACCTATTTCTAGTCTAGGTACTTAAGTTTTCTAGACAGACAAAAGATATCAAGGTCATTTTTTGATGACAAATTGCAGTTTCAACATTTGGCCCAAGCACAAGTTTACCGCCATGCGCTATTTGAGTATATTTGAGTGTGCGTCTGGCGTCTGTCTACTTTTGTTTGTTTATGCCACACATGTGTGAAGCCGTCCGTTGGAATGCCCAGTTTATTATCAACGTTTTAGAGACAATATGAAGTTGTTTTCTTGACAATGTTTTAGAGGAAAGATCATGGAGTATAAATAGTTTGGAAGAGGTAAACATTTGACAGCAGCTGTTTTGTGTTGTGAATTGACGAAAATAGATCTATGTTAGATTTATAACAAACAACATTGATGAAATCTATGTTTTGGGAATTGGATGTTGTTTTTAAATTCGAATTGAAATCTAATTACACCAAAAGCAATTAAATTTTAAATATAAAATAATACATATTTATGTGGTACATTTAACTGTTAATATAATGTAATAAATAATAAAAATTAAGATTTTTTTAAAGAACTACTTTTTTTGATGTTCATTTTAATGACTAATTTAATTAATATAAATTTTCTACACAATGACTTGCTTATCGGCATCATTCCACCATTAGCAATGGTCTTTAATTGATTTAATAATAGTACATGGTGTGGTACATCATTTATCAACAACCACTCGTCACTTACAAAATACAGTAAAACCCGCTTAAGACGATTTCTCAGGGACCCTTATCAAAAACGCGTCTTAAGCGAGAAAGCATATTATGAGGGATAGGGAAAATAACTCGTATTATTTAAAAATTTCGGTATAATAGGAATTAAATTATACGTATAAATTACATTCAATATAAAAGATACGCCATTAGTTAATTTCGAAGCATAACTGATTTATTATTTAGATACCCACAATTACACTAAGTAATTATAAATGTCACTTTAACTAAATACACAATATACCTTTCCATCTTAATCAAAAGAACAAAACATCATAATAGAATAAAGGATACAATCAAAACGTTAAACTTCTAATAACAAATTATTGCTCTATTAATCAACATTTGGTATGCCAATAATATCTGGCCACTGTTCTGGTGGGGGTATTATAATAGGCGGTTCAGGGGAGGACGCGCCGTCACTTGGCGTCAACGCACGAGCTCGGGCAAAGGGTGGCGATGGTGGTGGAGCCACCGATCGACTCACGAGCTGGTCTACGTGTCGACGATGTAGCTCTCCGTCTTCCGTCCTTACCAAATAACCACTGGGACCTTCTACCATCTCTACTGTCCCTCTATGCCATTTTTCGCCGGGGCCGTACATCCGCACCAAAACTGGCTGGTTCACAGTAAATGTGCGAGCTGGAGTGCGCTGTGCAGCTGCATCCAACTGCTCCTCCGTTCCACTTGGCGCTGTTTCTGGGTGCAGACTGGACACGGCTGTCCTATACCGGCGCCCGTTCAACATTTCAGCTGGGGTCTTATTAGTACAGCTATTCGGCACTGTTCTTAGTGCATATAGGGCTTTAGGTAACTTTTCTGCCCAAGGTCTAGACTCGCTAGCCATTTTTCTAAGTTTATTCTTAAATGTTTGGATGGCCCTCTCGATCTGCCCATTTGACGCAGGATGGTAAGGCGGTGAGTATAAGTGCTTAATCCCATTATTTTTCAGGAATATGTTAAATTCCCTTGATGTGAAATTCCGGCCATTATCACTCACTAATACATCGGGTAAGCCCTGGGAAGCAAAAATTCTTCGTAGACAGGCAATCACTGCTTCACTCGTCATAGACGGCATGATCTCAGCTTCAAACCACTTGCTATAGCAGTCAATCAAAACCAGGAATGTCTTACCCTGAAATGGGCCCGCAAAATCAACATGGAGACGACTCCAGGGCCTTTCTGGAATAATCCAAGCTTGGGGATCTCTCGGTGGGTTATTTCTCACACCTTGACACTGCTCACATGCTGACACCTGTGCTTCAATCTGTTGGTCCATACCCGGCCACCAGACGTATCCTCTTGCGTACGCCTTCGTTTGGACTATGCCTGCGTGCGGGGCGTGCAATAATCTCAGTACGTCACCTTGCAGTGACGTAGGCACGATCACTCTGTTACACCATAGTAAACATCCTTTACTATGCGAAAGAGCCTCCCTTCTTGTCCAAAACGGCTGCAGGGCAGGGTCGCTGTTAGTACGCGGCCAGCCGTGAAGTACGTGAAATAACACTTTCTGCAGGAGCTTATCCTTTTTAGTCTCATTGGATATTGTGGACGCATCGATATTCCATCCTTCCGGTTGATCATCCAGCAACAGTACTTCTCTTACCGGTTTTTCGAGCACTACCGTGGTAGTGTTAGATGTCCACCTGCTTAAAGCATCTGCATTTCCCAAGGACTTGCCAGGTCTATATCTTATATCGTACTCGTACGCACTCAATTTCAACGCCCAACGTAACATTCTTGGAGAGATCTGATCAGGAATGGGTTTGCTTGGATTAAAAGCCCTACCAATGGCTTATGGTCCGTAATGATACAAAATTTACGACCAGCTAGAAATTCGTGGAATTTCGTTAGGCCAAAAACTATAGCAAGGGCTTCTTTATCTATTTGCCCATATCTTCTCTCATGAGGCTGTAATGTCCTGGATGCCATCATTACAGGCCTTTCAGTGCCATCATTCATTATGTGTGCAATAATTGCTCCAACACCATAACTCGAAGAGTCACAGATGAGTAAAAGCTCCCTATCTAGTTCATAATTCACAAGAGTCAAGTCAGAGGACAACATTTCTTTTGCTAGTTCAAAAGCCTTATTTTCGGCTTCACCCCAAACCCATGGCCTTTTCGCTTCTAATAGTCTGTGCAATGGTTCCAAGATAGACGCTTTGCCAGGTATGAACTTTTCGTAGAAGTTATAAAGTCCCAAAAATGCTCGCAGCGATTCTTTACTGGTTGGAACCGGTTTTTCCTTGATCTCTTTGACTTTCAAGGGGGAAGGATGCAAACCCTCACCGTCAATCATATGGCCTAAAAAGTGTATTGAGTTCGTAGCAAACACACATTTTTCTGCGTTAAGGTGGAACCCTAAATCATTCAGTATAGTAAGAACTCTGGCTAAACGCTCATTATGTTCTGCCATATGTCTGCCTGACACGGCTACGTCATCAAGCAGACACGCTACACCCTCGAGGCCAGACAGAGCATTTGACATTACTCTCTGGAATATCCCCGGAGCCGCATTAACTCCAAACGCCAGGCGGTTCATCTTCATCAGCCCTAACGGCGTGTTAAGCGTCAAGAGCTTTGAAGTCTCTTCATCGACTTTCAGCTGCAAGTACGCTAATTTTAGATCTAATTTACTGAAAATGCGCCCCCCACTAAGCTTCACGAACGACTCTACTGCAGCTGGCAAGGGATATGTATCAACTTCAATTGCTAGATTGACTGTTGAGCGATAATCCCCGCAGATCCTAAGTGACCCGTCGTCTTTCTTAACTAGCCTTAATGGTGTAGCCCACTCCGAATGCCTGACTGGACTGAGGATCCCAGAGTCAATCATGCTCTTCAACTCTGCTTCAACCTGGTGCCTCAAAGGGAACGGCACCGGTCGCGATTTCAAATATCGAGGCTTAGCGTCTGCACGAACGTGTAGTGATACCGCCGGACCATTATACTCGCCAAGTGTTTTTTTACAAATTCGGGAACTGGCCTACTAAATTCTCAATTTGTTGGCCATTCCAACAAATTCCAGAGATTTCTAACCCCAACGGGTCGAACCAGTTCCGGCCTAAAAGACAGGGGCCTCTGCCAGACACCACTATTAGTTCACATTGGGCCTCTTTATTACCCAACTTTACACGAACATGTGTGGCCCCCAAAACCTTCAATGGATCACGAGTCCACGTCACTAGCTTAATATCAGTCGACTTCAAAGGAGGAGGTGAAATCCAAAGCTTCTTAAAAACGTCTTCACACATGATGGTTCGCGATGCGCCGGAGTCCACTTCCATCTTGACCGCAGCACCGTCAATCGCAACGTCCACGGTTATCGGCGGTCGGTAACTATCCGAACATCTGTATACCCCCATCATCTTTTCAGGCATAACGTCATCAGCTTCTTCCGCACCCTCCACTTGGTGCACTTTCGAATTCTTCTTTACACACGCAGATGTTATGTGTCCATATTTCTTGCAATAGAAACATCTGGCTTTTACAAAGGGACACTGCTCATTCGCTTTGTGTCATCGCGCACAATGTCGACAGTCGTCAGACTTAATTTTTCCAATATCCATTGGCTCAGTAGACGTGGATGGAGTTAGCTTCGATTCATGGTCAACAGATGGGCACATGTACATATCATTGAAAGTCGCCTGGTAGTTAAGGCACTGCTGCACAGCCGACTCATAAGTGAGATCTTTAGCCTTTAACAGTTCACGACGCAAGCGATCGTCACGCACACCCAAAACAAGTCTATCGCGCAGCTGGCGCTTCAAATCCGTGAAATTACACTGAGCGCCCAATAAACTCATAGCCCCTACGAAGTCCTGCACGCTTTCGTCTTTGGATTGTACACGTTTATGGAACTTTCCCGCTTGTAATATTTCATTCACTTCGGGCTCATAAAATTTGTCCAAAACCGTCAAAATGTCATAAAATGGCACGTTAGTGGGACGAATCGGCACCAATAATGACACAATTAGTGAATAAGTCTCTTTGCCGCACTGCGAGAGAAACAAAGAACGCGCTTTGTTCAGGTCCGTTCTATCAATCCCTGCTACATCGAGTGCGCACAACAGTCGGTCCTTATATTCACTCCACTTGTCAGTTTTGGGGTTAAACTGCCCGGGGAACACTGCATTTCCAACATTAGTCGCCATAATTCACAACAATCACAAAATTTTTACTCAGTCGCCATTAAAAGATACGCCATTAGTTAATTTCGAAGCATAACTGATTTATTATTTAGATACCCACAATTACACTAAGTAATTATAAATGTCACTTTAACTAAATACACAATACAATACATAGTGTAATTAAAATTACATTCACATTGTTTGATAAATCATATCTAAGCCCGAATTAGTGGACTTCCCTAAGTCGAAACAAGACATTCGGGGACTCGTTCCCATACATAGCACCTCAGTCATTAGACCCTACGGCATGCATTACAGAAAGTTTCTACGAAATGGGCCCTGCAGCATGCGTTTCAAAAATAAAAATGCGCTTTTAGAGCACTTGATTTTGAGTTTAATACGCCTGAGCCCGACAGCTCAAGCGTATTAAACGGGATGACAATCATATTTAGCGTTAAGAAATGTATGAAAATATATCTTAAGTAGCTGGGACTGGCGTAAATGGGTGTATTATGCGAGAAATCATATTAATCGTGATTGTCTTAAGCGGTTTCAACTGTAGTAAATTTTGCCATTAATAAGGCGTCTGACTGTTTAAGGCCATGACGGCCGATCTCAATTGTGCAAGTGTGCAAGACATATTTTTATAACATGACATTATTATAGTGTGCGAAAACAAAATCACTCTCTGTTTCCTTACTATCATTGTTCGGTCATTACTCAATACTTATTAAATTTTTTTTATAATATTTAATTTTGTACCTATATAACAAGACATAATACAAAAGTTGGTATTGTCATTGTCAATGAAAGTATAATCAGTGAATACATAAAATTCCATTGTACCTGCTATCTCTTGGCATGCAGTGGATATGGCATGTTTCCTAAAAGTCACTGCATTCATAATGAGGCGCGAACCATAATAAATGGTGGCGGCAACTGACGTAATTGCATTGAACTATTTAAAATCATATTGGATTCATATTGAGTCGTAAATAAAATTAATTGCTAATAATTGTCCTTTAAGATTTACATATCACTATCTTATTCAATATGTCAAAATAATGATAAATAAAATAATGATATACTTAAGCACCTATACATAAATGGTAAAAATGTTGATGGCCAAGTGGTTAAGGTCATTGCTTGCACTGCTAGAGGTCGCCAGTTCAAAACCCGCTACATACCACTGTTATTCAAATTTGATTTAGTATGATTATTCAACACTTTATCGGTGAAGATGGCTGATAACGGATACATGGATAATAATCACACCCAGGCATCATGAAACAAACAAAGAGATATTCATAACACAAATATTTGTCCCAATTGGGAATTGAAGCCACAACATAGCCATTGTTCCATCAAGCCAGTCAAAACAAAAATTCTGAACAAAAGTGTGCTTGTATTGAGATTTGTATATCTTATTGTTTAGTCGCATAATGCCTAAATTTCAAAATGTTCGTTAATTCTATCGTTATTTCCTGCTCAGTTGCCTGATCTCATTACTTAAGTCTTTCCTTAATCGATTCTTTTACTGGACTAGCTCGGCGAAACAGTGGTTGGCAACCCAGAGTTCATACCAACAGTTTCAAGAGTCGTGGGTTCGATTCTCACTCGGGACATGTGTGACGAACATCAGTGTTCTGTGGCTGGGTGTATTATTCAAATATATATTTAAGTACATATATTTGTGGCTCCACAGTTGATCCTGTTATCTGTAACACAAGCTTAACACTGCTTAAGCTATTTATCACGGGATCAGATCAATGAATGTGATGTTGTGTAATATTTATTTATTTTCATCATCCCGTTTTCATTGCATTGCATTCCCGTTCAAACAGCTTTCTACATTTTTAGGTGGACGAGTCGGAGCTTCAAGATGAGCCGTTGCAGCTTCGTTTGATGGACCATGACACGTATTCGGCCAACGATGCCATCGGGAAGGTGGTCATAAGTCTAGCGCCACTGCTGGCTAGAGAGGCTAATAACGCGAAGGCTGCGACGCCTCATGGTGGTAAGTGGCATAGTGAGAAATAATATGAAGGGCAGAGGGCCTACCATGAGTTGGCTATCGAAAACTTACTTACGTTAAAAACCTATCGAGTTGTTTTTTTCATACGGCCGATTTTAGATCTTCGCGTAACCACCAGCGGCGCTGTACAAGTTTTTCATAGACATATTTACGTAGGCGATATCGAGTGCGTAAGTTTTAAACTCATGGTAGCCCCACAGTTGTTATTTTTTAACCGACTTCAAAAAAAGGAGGATGTTCTCAATTTGACCGGTATATTTTTATTATTTGGTAATGCTTGCAGGGTAGTGATAGGCTTCCAAATGATGCAATGCGTGTCTAGCCTGCTCTACAAGACGTAGACTAACAGACACAAATAAAAATTTGCAACATAGTCCGCTAACATACCTACGTGTTTGAAGGCCCAGGCCCCGGTGCCCACATGTACAGTGTGTGTTCGTTGTTCTAAACATCTTGTTTGGCATTGTCTTGTTTCCAGGCGGAAGTTCTGAGGTAACAAACATAAAAAAAAACAGACGAATTGAGAACCTCCTCCTTTTTTGAAGTCGGCTAAAAATGACATACTTTACTTCATACTGTCAAAGTCAAAGTTTTTATTGCGAACTAAGTGTTGTTACAGGTGTTATTGTTAAACAGGATCTTAAATACTTAGTTACCCTGGTCGGGTAATGCAATACTGTCCTTTAACAAATTGTTCCATCGCTCCAGGCGCAGTGATGTCTGGCTGGATCCCTGTCTTCGACACGATGCACGGCATCCGCGGCGAGCTGAACGTGATCGTGAAGGTGGAGCTGTTCTCGGACTTCAACAAGTACAAGACGTCCAGCTGCGGCGTGCAGTTCTTTCACTGTGAGTGGTTTCCTTTGAAGCCATGGTTACACAGTGGCTTAAAAGCTTTTTACTTTCAAGCCACTGTGTATCCTGTGTATTAAATAAGAGCTTAAAAAAAAGAAAAGTAGAAAAAACGGGACCTTATTACTAAGACTTCGCTGTCTATCCGTCTGTCCGTCCGTCAACAGACTACATCTGTAAGATTTTAGACTTTCGCGTTCCATTACACTAAAATTAGTCTTTATGGGTCTACACGCGATATTGGGAGTAGCAAATTACATAGCTACTTACTGCCCGACGTTTCGACTGGGTTAAACCAATAGTGGTCGCGAGCGAACTGACTACATCTGTACGTTAATTGTACCCTTACAGTCATATTTTTCTGGCAAAGCTTTTTTGTGTCCTCTTCTGTGACTGTGATTTTGAAAGAGTCTAAAAGGAGTCTAGGTTATCTAGCTGGAGATTAGAAAATACAAATAGTTTCTTTTCACTTTAGGTCCAATGATTCCTCCTGGGTACAGAGCGACAGCCATCCACGGCTTTGTTGAAGAGCTGGTGGTCAACGACGATCCCGAGTACCAGTGGATCGATAAGATCAGGACACCTAGGGCTTCCAATGAGGCGAGGCAGGTGGCGTTCATCAAACTCAGTAATCAGGTAAAAAGAAAATGTTATATATACTTTATCGTGATCGAATGATTACGGGTGGATTTCACCCGTGATCCGACCCGTGGCTCTTGCAACGGTGCCGAAATATCGGGAGCTCATTCAAATAAAAAAACATGGTGTATATTCCGGACTTTTTCAGTTTTGTAATCTTAGTATCATTTGTTAAATAATTATTCTTCTCTTTTTGTAGTCGGATGAAAAATCGCATAAATGTGTCATAATCTGCTATATTCAGTCACTTTCAAATAACAAAACAGTTCAGACTCTCAATTTATCGTATGTTCAGACTCAATTTATCGCGTTTAAGTATACTTACCTCTAATATTAGTAAACTTTGAACTGGTTCAAATCTGACTATTTGAAAGTTGTATACTATGTGAACATAACACCCCCTTGCGGGTTTTTCACATAAACTCATATGCACAGGTACAAAGGCTGGTCGGCTTAAAGGCAGCCGAGTTGGGAGCCAACGCAGTGGTGGGGTACCAGCAAGACTTTGATTTGGAAGGCGAAGCCGGCGTCGTGGCAAGAGCAGTAGGTATGTAGGCTTTTGTACAACTTAGTTTGTAACTTGACTAATAGATGGCGCTATCCCCGAGTTAAGTTGAGAAAGTTTCGTTATTTTCACGATAATATCCATCTATCACTTCACTTCACACGCGTTGCAGTGATGGATGGATGGCCTCAAATTAGTTTAATTTTTTTTATTTTTTTTTTATAATAGGTTAACAAGCTGACCTCACTCCACCTTATGGTAAGCGGCAGTGAGATCCAAATATGAGGTCGACAGGCACAATAGACCATATTGAGCCTGACGCACTCACCCTGAAAGCCTGCTCAAAGAGGAGACCACTGCTGCGGCAACAACGAGACAAGGCGTGGAGTCTCGCATTGGTATTGAGCTGTGCGGGTCCGAGTTGGCCAGTCCGCTGGACGGAAGGGCCCCCGCACCGGCGGGCTGATCCGCTCCGCCCGCACAATACCGCCGCTAAGACTCCACTAGTTCGGCGCTTGCCGCAAAAATGGTCCCCCCTGGCTCCGGTTCGTACAGTGCTGATCCCGGAACGCGACCTGACCGAGAGAGGCCAGAGTCACTTGGCGGGTTTTACGCAACTCATACAGTTGCGTAAATCATGGTCATCAACCGGTCGACAAAATGTCTCCCACCTGAACTGAATTTATCGCCAGTTTAGTTAAAATGGTAATAAGCTATGTGTATGCTCACTAGAAAACATGTAGTCTACCTAATGTGACGTCAACTAATATTTACAAATTTTCACCATAGGTACTGCAGTCAGTATAACTCCGGTGCCAACATCGAGCCAGACTTCAAATATACCGCCGTGCACACAACAGTGAGTTCTATTTCCATTACACTTAGACACAAATTACATCATTCTTCATGATACTTAAGGATTAGTGTAGCAGAATACCTACCTATAAATTTAATTTAATTCAAATATTGTGTTATTAATTAGTATTAAAGTTTAAACATTTGGGAATACAGGTATTGAAATGATGTTTTAAAAATATTATTGTTTGATAATAAGATGTAGTATTTATAACTGTATAGATAAATATATTTATTTATTCAGGACAATAGAATCTTTCAAAAGTTGAAAGCTTTCGATGTTGTTATCAATGTTCTCACATTACAATCCGTCAGACATTAAAACAATCACGACGCAAACGAATAAACAATGAAATGATAAAAATATACTAATTAGTAAACTGTTGCATGGTTTGTCGTGTGTCTCGCTTTCATGTGTAAATAAACATGTTAGGCAATTAAAAAAGTATTTGGACATTTTGGCGACCGATGATGAGAGCACCACAGACCTCAACCAATACTACCAGACACACCAAGAAGAATTACAAAAGCTCATAACCATATTAAACCCGAAAACTCCATCTCTGTTAGACGAAACTGACAATGTTGACGATGACGAAAAGAGTATACTTACAAGACAATCCAGCGTTAAAAGTTACGCTGGAACTATATCTATATATCAAGACGATTATATCTCCCAAAAGAGTCTCAGACATATCGCGGACGATCAAACGGAATTGAATAGACTTTTAAACCGAGGCGATGATGATGAAGAATCACAAGGCCCTTTGAAGAAGATAAAGAAATTCAAAACGAGTTTCTTCCTAAAGAGACTAGGCAATATGCGGTCTTCTAGGAAGTCTGATAAGCAAGAAGATACAATATCTATTAAGTCTAATTCGTCCGACACTTCGCGTATATCGTTGGTTGATATAAAGAATGAGATTAAAAAGTTCAAAAGGATGAAGAAACCCAAATTCCGGAAGACGTTTACGAACGAAGCCGACGAAGGCGTTGGTATGGCTTCGATACTTGCTAGGTCAGTTATGCACGCTCACACCAGCCTAGCGTGCATAGCTGAAACTCAAGACACAGACCAATCGCCCAATTCGACATTGAGAAGAACTAGCGAATCCGAACCGACTATCAACGTCGATGACGAAAAGAAAGCGACAAACAAAATCGCCATTTCAGATTCTGCAATCGACACCGATAAGCAGAACGTGCCAGAAATCAGTTTTACATCCTTGAAGAACATCAGCTTTGAAGGGGCAGAGTTGCCTGAGCCTAGGACTAGGAAACTGTCAGAATCTTGTCCTACCTCTCCTGTGGCTTGTAGAAATGATAATCTCCTGAAATTGCCAGGGGAAGCTGGCTACTTTGGATCAATCTCATCGGCACTCTCAGACAGTTCCGAAATATATACAAGTTCGGAGGAAGATGACGAGAGCTCCGACCAAAAAACTGATACTGAGAAGTCGTTGGAAACAACCAGCGGTGTTGTGCGTTACCTCTTGAATAATGAGGTCAACCCTAGGTTTGTTGCCCAAATGGACAGGAAGTTGACTACACTCGAAGTCCCAAATCAGGATAAACCGAAAGCTCTAGCTGCTACACAAGATGATGATAAAGCTGTAAAAACATTGAACATGGAATCGAAAGCTGAAATTGAGAGTAACAATAACGAAAATATCCACGAAAATGAACAGACACTACCCTCAACGTCGACTGCAACAGACAACAGCAAGTTCGTAGCTCCCAAACCGCATAATCATCAGTTCAAATTTCACAATCCATTTACGCACAAGAAGTCACACAGTGTTAGTGCGCCCTCGTCTCCCGTTGAAAGTAAAAGCTTTGTATATCGCTCCTCCAGGCGCATAAAACGCCAGCTTTCAAAGATATCCAAAAGCAGCATGATTAAAAGCCTCTCCCATTACTCCTTAATGCCTAAGAAGAAAGTGGAACCTAAAACTGCTATAAGCCAACCGGGGTCTGGATCTGATATAATGTCCAAAGCCCCAAGCGAGACAGTTTTGGGGTCACCTTTTCTTTCCTACGCAGACCTACTTAGTTTGGACAAAGAGGAAACGGAAAGGAACAAGCTATATAAAAGCGATGAATTCGGGCACTCCAAAGTATCTATGTACATTGGCTCAGAACCTGTTTCGAGAGCGTCCTTAAGTGGTACTTTATATCCCGACTATGGAACTGAAAGGCGACATAGCGAGTTTCATCACAAGAAAGAGAAACCATCCCTGAAGTCTTCTGGCCTTGTTCATACTGCTATGGAAACAATACTCATTGACAAAGTTCAGTCTTTGCTTATACCAACTTCTCCTGAACCTATGCAAGCAAAAATGAGTTTCTTCGACGACGTAACAGAGAAATTAGAGAAAGTCGAAGGAGCTAGGATTCGGAAGTCTGAATCGACTGGCTTAGTTCATACAGCAATGGAGACTATTCTTATGGATAAAGTGCAGTCATTACTTACTCCTGGTACGCCCGAATCGACTAGTCCTTCCAATAAGTTTTTTCATGAGGAAATGCAAAAAAGATCTGCCTATAGACACGAAGATCAGATATCATACACAAGTGACACCGGGTTGTACTTGAAAGAAAAGAAAAAGGCCAAAAATACAGAATCTTCGGGGCTCGTTCATACTGCGATGGAAACTATTCTTATGGATAAAGTGCAATCCTTATTCACTTCACCTATGTCTTTCAGTGCGGCGCCAGAACATTCAGATAGAGATGATCATTCATCGCAACACGTAAAAAATGAACCGCATGCAACTGGTCTAATAAATACTGCTATGAAAACAATACTTATGGATAAAGTGCAATCTTTGGTTGATCCTAATACTTTTGAAATTGAGCAACCAAAAGAAGAAGTTCATGAAGTAAAAAATACTCATGAATCATCTGAAACATCTGGTTTGATAAATACCGCTGTTCAGACTATACTTTTAGAAAAAGTTCAGTCTTTGATAGATCCAACTACTATTGAAATTGAGCAACCGAATGAAAATGTAAATATCGTTGAAGAAGTAAAAAAAGATCACGAAAACTTGTCAAAAACACCAAGTTTGATTGATACGGCTGTCAAGACTATGCTCATAGACAAAGTTCAATCTTTGATCGACCCAAATACTATCGCAATAGTAGAACCCAAAGAAAATGTGAGAATTGTTGGAGAAATTAAAAAGAATCAAGAGTCCCCTAGCATGACATCTGGTCTAATAGGTACCGCCGTTCAAACAATACTCATGGAAAAAGTACATTCTTTGATCGATCCTGGTTCCATAGAGGTCGATAATGCGTCAAATGTAGATACAGTAGTAGAAAAGAAAGAACCTGAATCATGTGGATTGATAAATACAGCGGTTAAAACCATACTCATGGACAAAGTACAATCCCTGATAGATCCAAATGTTATTGAAATCGATGATTCAAAGAAAAGTGTCGTTAATGTTGAAGAAGTAAAAAGAAATGAGTCTTCAACAAATCTGACACGTTCTGATATGGAGTCTATTTTGGTGGATAAAGTACAATCTTTGTTTCATCATGAGAAAGAAGACGAGATTAAAACATCTCATCCGACTGGGATGATCAAAACAGCGATTGAAACAATGCTCATAGAAAAGGCTCAGACCCTACTGCCTGATACGGAATCTGACAGTAAACTTGAGGCTACTAAAGAGCGTACAAGTTCTAAACCCAAATTGGAAGCTCGAGATTCATCCAAAGATAAGAGACTAGTTAGACAGAACAGCGTGCATTCAGACGAAGAGGAGTCGCGTAAAATGTCCAAAGTAGATATCAACAAGAAACAAGCGCCAGTCCTGCAGCATTTCCATCCGATACTTAGCGGCGCCCAGTTAGAGACCATACCGTCACTGCCTGAGAGTTTCGATCGGACTGAGAGTTTAGACGTAGAGGGGTTGGGTCGGGATTGTAATACGTGTGAGACTAACAGCGCTAGTGTGTGTGGTAACTCGCATGCAGCGTGCGGTGTTGGCAGGTGCGAGAGACAGGAGGCCAGAGAGACCAGGACGGAGAAGGAGAAGGGGTCGCCGCGGCACGCGCGCCACGAGTCGTACGGCAGTCGTGAGCCCGTCGTCTCATCAACTCAGGCGCAGAATTCGTCGCTCAATTCGGCGTCGACGCCTATGGGGATACATAGGAGGTCGTCTGATTCTGATCTCAGTGTTACACCTAAAGGTGAGTTGTGGATGTTTAGCTGCGTTTATTTAACTTTTTCTTTCAGAGACCATAACTAGTAACATATTTTTACTCAATTAACAAATGAACTGTGCAAATATGAAAAACGATATCTAAAAGCGACATCTATTGTAATAGAGGAAGATCCCAGAGCTGCCAGACATCACTTATTTTCTAATGGACAAAATATATACGATTGAGTAGTGGTGGGGTGTACTATCATCATATGACTAGTTGCTACCTTGACCAGACGGCCATTTTTCAGATATCAACCAATCAAGGTACATAGAAACACTGCTCACCTCACTTAAATTCTGATGGCTGATTTTAACATATATTTCACACAATATCATTAAAAATCAGGTTTCATTACTCCCAGACACATGCGGTCGGCGGTTTTGCCTTACAGACGCTTTAAAGCTATGAAAATTTTTATTAAGGCTACTTATTTTCTGATGCTTGATTTTTATATATGTTATTCAAACAACTATTTTAAAACGTTTTGCAAACGGATAGACCGATCCAAGGGGCCAAACATTCACCAGACCCAACTGTTTTAGAATTTTTTTTTTTTAATTGAATTTAGTTAAGTTTTTCTAATAAAATAGTTTGTAAGGTACAATTCTATAATTATTGCGGTCAGATGAGCACTTTTCAGTTGTTTGAATAACATATATAAAAATCAAGCATTGGAAAATAAGTGATTTTAATTAATTATTTTCATAGCTTTAAAGCGTCTGTAAGGTAAAACCGCCGACCGCATGTGTCTGGGAGTAATGAATCCTGATTTTTAATGATATTGTGTGAAATATATGTTAAAATCAGCCATCAGAATTTAAGTGAGGTGAGCAGTGTTTCTATGTACCTTGATTGGTTGATATCTGAAAAATGGCCGTCTGGTCAAGGTAGCAACTAGTCATATGATGATAGTACACCCCACCACTACTCAATCGTATATATTTTGTCCATTAGAAAATAAGTGATGTCTGGCAGCTCTGGGATCTTGGACCATAATTTTTGGTCGTGACGACAAATACGAGTATATCCTGAAATGGAATTCTTGTATGTTTGTATTAAAAAAAATTAATACTAAATTTTAGGAAGCTCTCTCAACACGTCTGGCGTGAATACAGGCAGCGGAGGTGGCGCCATCTTGCGCCCGTCAATGAATAGTAACAACTTGGAAATGTTGGAGTACCCGTTTCTAACTATGACGGAGTATCCACCCGGATTTATTGTGCATATAGGTGAGTAGATAGATAAATAAATAGGTGTGTTCAAATTTTTCTTGTTATAAAAGATACATTTTTTAGATTAAAATATGAATTAAATAAAATTTTACATGCCCATTGCATTTTATTGTATGTGTTAATAAGTGCGCTGTGTGTTTGTTACTCAATTCTATGAAATCAATTTTTTCTACAAACGTTTAACATATTCACATTTTTGAGGAAACCCAAATGGTATGATGTGACAAATAAACAAGTTGAAAAGAGACACTCCTCTCTTTTATCTTTATTTGTTTAAATTGTAATCTCAAACAATTAATGCAAGACTTCTGTTTTAAATCATAATTGTCCCCTGAGAATACTAATCTCTTACCGCCCTAGAGCTAGCTGAAGGCTAAATATTTTAGTATATGGGTATGAAATAATAATGATCACGGTGGTGTTGACTTTGATAATGATGATATTGACGATGATGATGACGCCAGGTGGGACAGTATGCGCCCGCTCGGTGAAGCTAGTGGACGGCGGCGGCGCGGGCTGCGGGGAGCGCGCGGCGTGGTGGGCGGAGCTGCGGACCGAGCTGCGCGCGCACGCACGCGCGTTACGATGCAACGCCGTGCTGGCCTACGCCGACACCGCGGCGATATGGTGAGGGGACGGGGTGATGATGATGATGGTGATGATCCAAGGCAGCGTGGTGGGCGCAGCTGCGGACCGAGCTGCGCGCGCACGCACGCGCGTTACGATGCAACGCCGTGCTGGCCTACGCCGACACCGCGGCGATATGGTGAGGGGACGGGGTGATGATGATGATGGTGATGATCCAAGGCAGCGTGGTGGGCGGAGCTGCGGACCGAGCTGCGCGCGCACGCACGCGCGTTACGATGCAACGCCGTGCTGGCCTACGCCGACACCGCGGCGATATGGTGAGGGGACGGGGTGATGATGATGATGGTGATGATCTAAGGCAGCGTGGTGGGCGGAGCTGCGGACCGAGCTGCGCGCGCACGCACGCGCGTTACGATGCAACGCCGTGCTGGCCTACGCCGACACCGCGGCGATATGGTGAGGGGACGGGGTGATGATGATGATGGTGATGATCTAAGGCAGCGTGGTGGGCGGAGCTGCGGACCGAGCTGCGCGCGCACGCACGCGCGTTACGATGCAACGCCGTGCTGGCCTACGCCGACACCGCGGCGATATGGTGAGGGGACGGGGTGATGATGATGATGGTGATGATCTAAGGCAGCGTGGTGGGCGGAGCTGCGGACCGAGCTTCGCGCACGCACGCGCGTTACGATGCAACGCCGTGCTGGCCTACGCCGACACCGCGGCGATATGGTGAGGGGACGGGGTGATGATGATGATGGTGATGATCTAAGGCAGCGTGGTGGGCGGAGCTGCGGACCGAGCTGCGCGCGCACGCACGCGCGTTACGATGCAACGCCGTGCTGGCCTACGCCGACACCGCGGCGATATGGTGAGGGCACGGGGTGATGATGATGATGGTGATGATCCAAGGCAGCGTGGTGGGCGGAGCTGCGGACCGAGCTGCGCGCGCACGCACGCGCGTTACGATGCAACGCCGTGCTGGCCTACGCCGACACCGCGGCGATATGGTGAGGGGACGGGGTGATGATGATGGTGATGAACCATGGCAGCGTGGTGGGCGGAGCTGCGGACTAAGCAGCGCGCGCACGCAGATGGTGAGGGGACGGTGTGATATGATGATGGTGATGATGAGGATGGTGAGGATAATGCTGATGATGGTGATGATGATGATCATGATCCGCTGCAACGCCGGCACCTCGGCGAAATGGTGAGGGGACATATGGGCGAGAGCTCTCCGATCCGCTCACGCAGAGCGGCCTTACTAGCTAACCCCCGACGTCTGTTCGTTTACATATATGAGAAATATGATAGGTCCTAAAATGCCACCTTGTGATACACCATGAGTTATAAGAAGTACTGATCTGATAAGATCGAAATTTTTTACGTATTGATATCTGCATAATCAATATAGTTTTTATGTATTACAATTTAATTTAATGTTATTACGGTAGAAACAAATTTACCTTGGTTAAATTAAATAAAAAGTCATCCAATACCTTTGTCGTATGTAATTAATATTATTTGAATGCAAGTTGTTACAACCAATACATTTAACCATAGATTAATAGATAAAACCTGTAGAAGCAAACACTGAACTCTATCCATCTAATGTCTTTTTATATTTTTTACAGTGAAGATGTATGCGTGCTATCAGCATCGGGGACGGCCGCTGTGATCAATCTAGACTGTGACTTTAATGCCGAACTAGATTCGATGGTTTCAGGTAAGAAAATAAACTTTATCTCGAAGCGAGAGGTGATTAATGATCTAAAAATAATTATAATTAAAAATTCAATCAGGATTGACAAACTTTTAATGGAACCATGCAAAAATTAACTTTATCAATATCGCCGAATACAGACACAAATGAAATGAAATGAAATGAAATAATTTATTCTGCAAATAGATTTACATGAAATACTTTTGCACGTCAATTTGTAAATAAATTAATCACATATAAATTCACAAGTTACATAATTCATTGATGTCCAAGCGAGCAGCTCATCATGTCCATGGATTTTTATCATTTAAGTAGTCTTCTACTTTATAATATGCTTTTTTCACAAGACACGACTTAATAAAAAGTTTGAAATTATAAAAAGGTAATTCAATAACATTTTGTGGGATCTTATTAAACAATTCTGTGCTTAAACCTAAGAACGACTTTCCAGTCTTTTGAAGCCTTGAAACGGCAAGCCTATGTTTATTTCTGGTGTTAAAATGGTGAGCATCCGATTTCTTATTAAATGATTGCATGTTCTTGTAAACATATGAGATACAGTCCAAAATGTACTGGGAAGCTACGGTTAAAATATCTATATCTTTAAAAATATCTCTAAGGGAGTCACGCGGTCTTAAGCCATATATGGATCGGATAGCCCTCTTCTGTAATACAAAAATAGTCTGTATATCAGAAGCAGACCCCCACAGCAGAAGACCGTATGACATAACACTATGAAAATAGCTGAAATAAACTAACCTTGCCGTTTCAACGTCAGTTAAATTCCTGATTTTTCTAACTGCATACGCAGCTGAACTAAGCCTACCCGCCAAAACAGAGATATGAGGTCCCCATTGTAACTTAGCATCTATAGTGATTCCTAAAAATGTTGTAGATTCAGTCAATTCTACAAGTTCGTTATTTACAATAATGTTAGTATCAACTTGTCTTACATTTGGCATTGTAAATCTCATACATTTAGTTTTTTCGCATTTAACAATAAATTATTTGTATTAAACCAGTGAAGAACTTGTGAAAGGGTACTATTTACCTCGTCGTAATTATTTTTACCTCTGTCAACCTTAAAAATCAATGATGTGTCATCAGCAAACAGTACCGTCTCACATAGGTCTGCAGTGAAATACGGAAGGTCATTAATATAAATCAGAAACAGCAAAGGTCCCAGAATCGAGCCCTGGGGCACTCCCATGAGAATAGGAGCGCCACACGAGTCAACTCCATTGACATTCACTGTTTGCACCCTATCTTTGAGATATGATTTCAATAAATCAATCGCTTTATCTGAGACATCCATAATGATGCAATTTTAATAACAATATTTCATGATTTACACAATCAAAGGCTTTTGACAGGTCGCAAAAGATGCCTATTGCATCCTGCTTATTCTCCCAAGCGTCAAAGATATGCTTGACAAGTGCTACTCCTGCGTCAGTGGTGGATCTTCCTTTGGTAAAGCCAAATTGCTTATTATGTAAAAGCTTATTTTCATTAAAATGGGACATTAATTGAGAGAATATAATTTTTTCAAAAATTTTACTAAGTGCAGGTAGTATTGAAACAGGGCGAAAATTGGATGGGTCATTTTTATTACCTGTCTTGAATAAAGGAATTATTTTACTTAACTTCATTAAATTAGGGAAATGACCTACCTCTATACACATGTTAAATATGATAGCCAAATGTGGAGCTATTGTTATGATGATTGTTTTTAATAGTTCCACAGAGATACCCCATAAATCTTCAGTCTTTTTGAAATTTAACTCTTTAAAGGCTCGCAAAACCATATTTTGGTTGACTTGGTTAAATTTAAAAGATACTAGACATTTTTCTACAGTCCCTATAAGGAGGGATTGAGCTTGGTGTGGGCATGAGTTCAGTTTGCTTGTAGTAATTATAGGTATATTAGAAAAATAGGTTTCAAAAACATTTGCAACATCCTTATCAGAATCAATATGCTTATCATCAACTATGAGAGAGATCTTGCGGTCTTGTGTTTTATTTTTACAAGTCTCTTTGTTTATAATTTTCCAAGTTGCATTTATCTTATTATTTGATTTTCTAATTTTTTCTTTCAAGTAATTTGACTTGGCAATTGCACAAACTTTTTTAAATAACTTTGAATATTTTCCTAACATAATTGATAACATTAATATCATTTGATTGTGATTTAATGTCATACAATTCATATAATCTATTTCTACTTTTGTAAATGCCTTTAGTTGCCCAGTCACTGAATTTGTACTTGGGATCTTTGATTTTTATTGATTTTTTAGTAAAAATCCCATTAAATTCATTTAATATTAAATCAAACAGGTTTTTATAAGATTCATCAATGTTTTGATTCAGATTGTATTGAAAATGGGAAAATTTATTATTAATGTTTTTCTTAAAATTTTCTGTGCGACTTGTAGTGATAGGTCGGTATGTAAAATGCAGTGAAGGATTATTATGATTCTGTTCAAATATAGCCATCTGACCACTATGGTCAGAGTTGATAAAATTAATAATAGATTTATTATACACTTTGCAATTACAAAAAATATTATCCAGGCAAGTAGCTGTTGTTGGAGTTACCCGAGTTGGTTCAAAAAATAAATTATTAAGTCCAAAAGAGTTAAATAAGTTAAGAAATCTAGTCGATAGTTGTGAGTCACTATCCAAAATATTAATATTGAAATCTCCACAAACAACTACTTTTTTGCTACATTTACATACCTTTTTCAAAACTTCCTCCATAGTAGATTCAAATAGTACATAGTTACCAGATGGGGGCCTATAGACACAGACAATGATGTACTGCTCGAGCTCTGCACAAGAAAGCTCAATAGTTCGCTCAATAGAGAGTGATGTCACATCCTTACGGTTTTTTGAAGTTAAAGATTTATTTAATAATATAAGTGATCCACCTCTAATAACATTTTCCCTTGTGAACGAACTAACGACTTTGTAATTATCAACACTAATCAGTAACTCATACTGTCTTAACCAATGCTCAGTAAGGCATACAACATTAATATTCATTTCATTTAAATATAACTCAAGTTCTAGTTCTTTTCCAGGAAAGCCTTGAATATTTTGATGAATAAGTGTTAAGTTATTATGCTTTCCTTTTGACCTTACATTTAATTTGCTAGAGTTGTCCTCTATTGTCCTATGATATAATTTAAATTACCTGAAACATTTTCCAGGGAATTGTCGCAAATGTCAATAACCTGCTCAATAGAAGCAGACTGAGTAGCCAAATTCTTGGCTGAATTACTTATTCTAATACAAAAACATAGCGATAAAGCTAACTGTCTTTTATAAAATTTTGAAAGATAAAAATTATCTTTTGTCAACAATAGCCCTTTGCTAAGGTTAAATGTACTAATATTGCAGTCAATTAAATTAAATTTATTATTATTAAATGTCATTGTATTTAATGTCAAGTTTAATTTATACCTAATTAAGTTTTCTGATTGTGGCAAGCTATTACTGTAAGGAAGTGTAGATAATATAATTTTATTTACTTTTAAGTTGCTCAAATAATCAAAACATTTAATTAATTCTTTTTTATTTACATTTCCTCTATTCGCAATAAATATAATAATTGTTGTGTCTGTATTAAACTTAAATTTAATAATTTTTCTAATAATTTCACCATATGATGTATTTGGGAAACAATAATTACTGATCGGTTGTGCCATTATACTACTCATTAATAAGCCCATATTCTTACCTATCTCATCACTAAACATAACAATATTAGTTCTACTTACTAAAGACACCTGATCGTTACATGCCTGAGGTGGATGGGTATAGGAACTGTTGGATTCCACGGTTTGAGATAGGTTGTGTTGAAATGTTTAATCTATGAGGGTTTTTCGTGTATGAGAAATTCACTAGACGCTAATAAGTAGGCGTGAGGTCTAACTGCAGCATGATTGGTTATTTTTGACGTGACATTGACAGACATGTCGATATTCGCCTATCACGTAGCAGTTGGCCTCATATCTACGTCTGGCAAATTAGTGGATTTCTCATGTGAAAAAATCCTCATTGGTACGAACTCCGTGTAATTTTAAATGAAATCAGGGTACTACTGCTTACCGCGTGAAATTGATGAGTAAAGCTATACATCGTGAAATTTTAGTGGTTGTTTTCCCGTGGTAGAACGATTTGCCTTTAGTAATACTATCGAATCATGCAAATAATTCCATGGGAATTTTTTTTTTTTTTTTAAATTTTCAAAATAATAATTTTCCGACTCGAAAACGAGAGAAGCTATCGTTCTTTAATATGATGTGACGTAATCAGGTATTGCTTGCCGCATGAAATCGATGCTTAAAGCTGAAGAAGCTCGACACCCTAAGTCATAAAGCGGTTCGAACGTGCTTTCGAGTTTCGGTCAAACCTTTCGTAAAACTGGCATTTATTGATTTGAACAAAAAAGAACTGCACAAATCTATTGTACTACTAAAATAGAATCATTTTACTGCGGGAAAACAACCACTAAAATTTCACGGTGTAGAAGCTTTACGCCCTAAGTAATAAGGCGGTTCGAGCGTGCTTTCGAGTTTCGTTTATCACTTTCGTAAAACTGGTATTTATTGATTTGAATAAAAAAAGAACTGCACCAATCTATTTTACTACTAATAGTCAAGCCATAGTACACGGCGTTTTTAAACGCGCATTCGACGCGCAGTAGAATTTTGTATCATCAATGCAAACGCAACAATCGGCGTTTACGCGTTTAACAAACGCCGTGTGCTATGGCTCTAAGATAGAATCAGGTGGGAGACATTTTGTCGACCGGTTGCTGTTACCACCATACAGTTGCGTAAAACCCGCCAGGTGACTCTGACCTCTCTTGGTCAGGTCGCGTTCCGGGATCAGCACTGTACGAACCGGAGCCAGGGGGGACCATTGCTGCGGCAAGCGCCGGATCAGTGGAGTCTTAGCGGCGGAGCGGGTTAGCCCGCCGGCCAGGGAGACCCGTAGAAACGGTAGTGCCTTCCGTCCGGCGGTCTGGCCAACTCCGACCCGCACAACTCAATACCAATGCGAGACTCCACGCCTTGTCTCGTTGTTGCCACAGCAGTGGTCTCCTCTCAATGTCCCCCTTTCCCTCTAATATCGATGTTCCGGGGGGAGAGGTGAAACGGCTTTCAGGGTGAGTGCGACAGGCTCAATATGGTATATTGTGCCTGTCGACCTCATATTTGGATCTCACTACCGCTTACATCAGGTGGAGTGAGGTCATCTTGTTAGCTCTTTATTATATTACAAAAAAAAAGAATCATTTTGCTGCCACTTTCCCAGTGTACACAATCTCTCTTGTACACACAGTACCAAACGGCACCAAAACGGGCACGATCGATGAAGTGGAGTCGGAGTGTTCGTGCGCCCACGTGCCGTACTCGCCCGGCGCGGGGCCCTACCGGGCCGAGCTGTCCGTCTGCGGCGGCTGCAGGTACTGTTACAGTGGTAAACTGTAACTGTAACCGACTTTTTACTATTTACTAATATTATAAAGCTGAAGAGTTTGTTTGTTTGTTTGTTTGTTTGAACGCGCTAATCTCAGGAACTACTGGTTCGAATTGAAAAAATCTTTTTGTGTTGTATAGACCATTTATCGAGGAAGGCTTTAGGCTATATAACATCACGCTGCGACCAATAGAAGCAAAGATACAATGGAAAATGTGTTAAAAACGGGGGAAACGCGAATGAAGTCGCTGGCACAGCTAGTTTACTTATAAGTGCAATAATTTTTATTCAATGATAATATAAATATTAAAGTTACCCGTTGTCACGCCATAAAATGAAAATGGCTTGACCGATTTGGCTGATTTTTTTTTGTAGTTTTCTAATACTCTTTAAAAGGTTCTTACAGAAATAAATATTTAGAGAATCTCTCAGTAAGATTGAAAAATACACATTTAGTTACGAATGTCAACATTGAGCCATAGAGTAGTGCATCAAATCTACGCTAAGACCATACGAAGTTCGCCGGGTCATCTAGTGTTTGATATAAATGTATAATAAAATAACCATAAACACACACACACACACACACACACACAGACACACCCGCACATTTGCTAAGTAACATACATGCGCGCGCACGAACACACACACAAACACACAGGCTATTGGGTTGAGGTGCTCTCTCTCTTTAGTCGGCCCCTCATGACTGAGGATCGTGGTTTTTTGCCTCCATCGGTTTCTGTCCATCGCATCATGAACGAGTTGGTGGGGCTTGCTGGTTGACGATTCTTTGATCTGGTCTGTCCATCGTGTCGGCGATCGGCCTCGTGAACGTTTTCCTTCTGTATTGCCGACTATGATGATTGACTCTCCATGATGACATTCTAGGGAATTGATAGCAGTGGTTTCCCGTTGCCTTCTGCCTCAGACATTTTAGAAGTAATTTAAGCCTCAAGGCCGCTATAGCCTCTTCCGACCGGTTGCCCGGCTGGGTGTGTGGTTATACCGCCATTGCTCGGTCGCCAGAGCCTCGTCCGTTATCTAGCAGGGGGCACCGCGACAACTCGAGAGCTGCCGCCACTAGCTATTCATACGAACCACCAGTGCGAGCAATTGGGGCCGGAAAGATGGTATATCCGTTCTCCCCCTTACCCCCTTACCTGAGGTGCTATTATCTATTTATTTATTTATTTATCCCCAGACGCGCCCGGGTGCCGGCGGTGCTGCTGGCGACGTGCGCTAAGCCGAGTCGGCTTGCGGCGTACCCCAAGGCTGTCACACTCACCGCTGTTGGTAAGCACTCGGTGGAACAGTGGTTTGTGACCCAGAGTCACTACCAACGGTGCCAGGAGTCGTGGGTTCGATTCCCACCCGGTACAAATATTTGTGTGAGGAATATTGTTTTTGCCGTATCTGGGTGTGTTATTACATTTTTAAGTTTATTTGTGTATCCACAAATTTGTGTTGATTCTGATGTTTCGTAACAGAAGTGCTAAAGTTACTTACAACGGGAGTAGATCAATAAATATAAAAAAGACGTGTGGCACTCGGGGACTTCCGCGGTAAAACTATTGCATAGCATCGTCCGATTTCGGAGCAGCTCGTCTTGATTCGTGCGAGTTTCGTAGAGTCGTACAATACGTCTAATCGCACGCACACAACGCCGTGTCGAAGACTGCCGAACTGAAACGACGTTAGACGAGTGGGGAACGTGAGGCTTTTTCGTTACGGAATTTCTGGATTCGGTCCCCGCGCTCAAGGCCCGCGATAGAAGCTATGCAATAGCTTTGTGTAATATTTATTAAATATTACACAAATACATTCCACGATTGTTTAAATATATTATATTTTGAGTTTTTTTTTTTCTTGTAAATAGACAAAATGTAACGAATTTGGACTCTCGAACTTAAGGTATACTCTCTGAGATTAAAATCCTAACAGTATCTATGTGTTTTTTCTCCTAGCGGCACGAACGCGTCGCGCGGCGCCGGCGAGCGAGCCGGGCGCACGCGACATATCGGACCAGCTGCCGTTTTTGGAGTATGAGCTACATAAGCTGCTATTAGCCAAGTTGAGGATGCAGGTGAGGTGTTGTCCTACTTACTTTTACCACGTTTTTGATATGCCATAATTCTAAGTTCAAGTATTAATAAGACCACATAATAGGGCCTCATGGCATAAGTTATTATTTTTTATTCGACATTTTCACATAAAATAATTGGCCAACAAATTTTTAACAAGAAATAACCGCCTTTAATAAAGTGAAATAATGTAATTATTTCACTTTATTAAATAATATATATACGAACATTTATAAATATATTGTTAGGATTTTGATATGTTTTTAAAGTCGGTTAAAACTATGACTTACATGAAAAACGCCTTTATGTGAAATATGACAACGTGGCACTTTATTAACTTAATTAATAATTTATGAATGATCTTAGTAACAAATCAATGAAAATGATGTACACACATCAACGTCGACATGATGATATTTAAAAAATCGTCCTTATTTCTACAAAATAACAGCGTCGCAATAATAAAGTCTTCTCATAACGGTGACAGTTTGAGAGCATATATTATCAAAATTGGTGATCACTTCGAAACTACGCATTTTAGGACTAACGTTTCTTGAACATAAAAAATATTATTCGTGTATAGAATATCCCTTAAAGTTATGGGACATCAAAAGGAATACGGTGTAGATGCAAATATTCGAGCACAATTTTTTTACACTACATGTTTATTGTCTATGTGCAGGGAGCGAACGCATTGTTCAACCTCCAGACTCAGATCGCTGTGGGCGAGCGCTGCGTCACCGCGCTCGCCAGCGGCACCGCGCTGCGCCTGCGCGCGCTGCCGCCGCCCGCGCCGCCCACCATCAAGGTGAGACGAGTTAGTTCAACAGGAGACTCATAGATGGCGCTGTCACAGAATACGAACGCATTGTTCAACCTTCACACTCAGATCGCTGTGGGCGAGCGCTGCGTCACCGCGCCGCCCACCATCAAGGTGAGACGAGTCAGTTCAACAGGAGACTCATAGATGGCGCTGTCACAGAATACGAACGCATTGTTCAACCTCCAAACTCAGATCCACGCGAGTGTTTTTGATTGGTGTGATAATACAAAATAATAAAATTAATTTTAATTTAAAATTTGACCGAATTAAATTTATATAATTTTAAAATTAGTAAATAATTAATATTGATTTTTTAAATTTCCAATAACAAATCATGTAAGGTTTTTTCATAATGCACAAATATTATACATTAAATCATTATAGACTGTGATGTAGAATAATAATATAAGTAATATAACATTCCGTTCCCCAGGCGTCAGAAAACGACAAAGAGGCCCTAGAAATCCAACGCGCCCTATGGGACTCGTTCAACGCGAACAGAGCGGCGAACGGCTACGACGCGCCCGGGCCGGAGCCGAGCGCGGACGGCGCGCCGCCCGAGCCGGAGCCCGAAGCGCCGCCGCAGCTCGACCTGTGCGCCGATAAGGACGCCTGCGTGCTAGAGCTGGATGAGGCTGAGGATGTGAGTACAGTGGATCCTTAACTAGGTCCGTTACCTGTATGACCATGGGCATATCTAGGTTTTGAGGGGGGATCCGGTCCTTTAAATGTCCTTTATGACCATGGTTTTAGCCCAGGAGGCGTAGGGAGGTATATACCATCAGCTATCCTTAAGGCAAATCTGATGCTGGCTGGTGCTGGAGCTGGATAAGGCTGAAGATGTAAGTAGACTGGTCCTAAACCTTCTAGATCCGTTACTTTGGAGGGTACAGTCTATCAGCTATCCCTAAGCCCTAGAGTCCCATAGGGCGGCTCCTGGCTACGACGCGCCCGGGCCGGAGCCGAGCGCGGACGGCGCGCCGCCCGAGCCGGAGCCCGAAGCGCCGCCGCAGCTCGACCTGTGCGCCGATAAGGACGCCTGCGTGTTAGAGCTGGATGAGGCTGAGGATGTGAGTAGACTGGATCCTTAACTAGGTCCGTTACCTGTATGACCATGGGCATATCTAAGCTCCAATGTCCTTTATGACCATGGTTTTGGCCCAGCAGGCATAGGGGGGAGTATACCATCAGCTATCCCTAAGGCACCTCTAATGCTGGCTGGTGCTGGAACTGGATGATGCCGAGGAAGTAAGTAGACTGGTCCTTAACCTTCTAGATCCGTTACTTTGGGAGTGTGGGGGAACTCGGGTCAATCAGCTATCCTTAAGCCCTAAGCAGCCCTGGAGTCCCACAGAGCGGCTCCTAGATACGACGCGACCGGAGTCGAGCGCGGACGGCGCGCCGCCCGAGCCGGAGCCCGAAGCGCCGCCGCAGCTCGACCTGTGCGCCGATAAGGACGCCTGTGTGTTAGAGCTGGATGAGGCTGAGGATGTGAGTACAGTGGATCCTTAACTAGATCCGTTACTCTCTCACCTTATAGGTTCGGTCCTTTATGACCATGGGCGTATATAGGTTCTGGAGGGCGAAGAAGCCGCCGCAGCTCGACCTGTGCGCTGACAAGCACGCCTGCGTGCTGGAGCTGGATGAGGCTGAGGATGTGAGTAGACTGGATCCTGGCCATCTAGATACGGCCTATCAGCTATCCCTTCGTAACTTCTCGACATGTGTGTGTTTCTTAAAAAAAACTGTCTTATGATGATGGCTTGGAGTAGCCTCGTCATCATCACCAGACTTGCAGGGGAGCGGATGCCTCTCGCGAGGATATGAGCGGTTCCTGACCTATGACATGTAGGATCTAGGGAGGGGGAGCATAGAGTCTAGGAACTAGGGAGGGGGAGCATAGGGCGGCTCCTGGCTACGACGCGCCCGAGCCGGAGCCCGAAACGCCGCCGCAGCTCGACCTGTGCGCTGATAAGAACGCCTGCATGTTAGAGCTGGATGAGGCTGAGGATGTGAGTAGACTGGATCCTTAACTAGGTCCGTTACCTGTATGACCATGGGCATATCTAGGTTTTGAGGGGGGATCCGGTCCTTTAAGCTCCGGTCCTTTAACCTCGGAGCTGGATGAGGCTGAAGATGTGAGTAGACTGGATCCTGGCTATCTAGATACTGTCTATCTTTTAGCTCCTCTATGACCCTGAGTGGACCCAGGTTCACGGTCCATTAGCCCCTAAGGCACCTCTGATTCTGGCTACGCGCAGCTCGACCTGTGTTCTGACAAGAACGCCTGCATGTTAGAGCTGGATAAGGCTGAGGATGTGAATACACGTGTCCAAGAGCTAAGTCCAGTTAGTTTAGCTTAGCTCACATTGCTGACACAGTTTTCTATATCTGTATGTAGACCGCAAACTATGCAATGCCGGTTTTCAGGACTGCTTAGATGCCGATTTTGACCCTCGAGAGCTCGGGATTATATGCGGGAGGGACAACATGCCTTAATGGCATGGGGCAGAAAAGAGGATCTAAAGAGAATACTTTGATTCAGATCCTTTTTTCTGCCCCGTGCCATTTTATTTGAAATTCTTACGTAGTAAAATCCTCCATCTACTTAGTTTACTTCATATAATATAATGTAATATAGAAGAATAGGAACATCTGAAAAACAGCATTATCTGGTTTACTAGGTAAGCCATGCTGAAATGTTTCATTTTGCTCACCTTTATTTTAGTATTGTAAGACAGTATGTACAATTTATGAAGCAATTAACGTTTTTTTTTTTTTATTTTATTTAAAAGTAGTAAGTAGTAAATGAATATGTTTGTGCAGGTGGAAACCGCCCGTGCGCTAGCGCGGCGCGGCCCCGCGCGCCTGCCCGTGCTGACGCCCGCGCTGCCGCCGCACGCAGCCGCGCCGCCCTACGCCTTCGTGCAGGTACGTGCCACTATACAAATAACACAAGGTTGTGCTGGTGAAAAAAGCGTCGATAACCGTGTGGTTAAGGTCGTTGCTTGCAATGCGAGAAGTCGCCAGTACAAACCTCGCCACGTTCCACTGTGTTTTGAAATTTGAAATGCATCTGAACGAATATTTTACCCTTTAACGTTGAAGGAAAACATCGTGAGGAAACCTGCACACCCGGGAAGAAATTCTAAAGTTGTGTTGTCGACCAAATCGCACTTGGCCAGCTTGGCTGATTAAAGCCCAATCGCCCTAGTTGAGGGTAGGCCTCGGTAGTATTGACGTACTCGTATATGGGCTAATGATGATCAGCATCACCAGCCCATAATGTCCCCACTGCTGAGGCACGGGCCTATCCTTAACTAGGGCGACAAAGCCTTAATCAACCACGCTGGCCAAGTGCTCGACTACACAACCACAAATCGAACCCACGACTCTCGGAACCGTAGGTAGTGATTCTGGGTCACTAATCACTGCTGATGATGATGTGTGTAAATACATTGTTCACTTATTAATTCTGTGTCAGGTGTGGCGCGGCAAGGGCGGCGGCGGCGCGGGGGGCGCGCGCGGCGCCGTAGAGAGACAAGTAGCGCGAGCACTCGACGCGCTCGCGTACAAGCTGCGGCGCCTGGCGCCTGCCGCACTGCTCACCGCCAGCCTCCGCCTGGACCTACCTGAGGTAACTACAGGTGACGCGCTCGCGTACAAGCTGCTGCCGCACTGCTCACCGCCAGCCTCCGCCTGGACCTACCTGAGGTAACTACAGGTGACGCGCTCGCGTACAAGCTGCTGCCGCACTGCTCACCGCCAGCCTCCGCCTGGACCTACCTGAGGTAACTACAGGTGACGCGCTCGCGTACAAGCTGCGGCGCCTGGCGCCTGCCGCACTGCTCACCGCCAGCCTCCGCCTGGACCTACCTGAGGTAACTACAGGTGACGCGCTCGCGTACAAGCTGCTGCCGCACTGCTCACCGCCAGCCTCCGCCTGGACCTACCTGAGGTAACTACAGGTGACGCGCTCGCGTACAAGCTGCTGCCGCACTGCTCACCGCCAGCCTCCGCCTGGACCTACCTGAGGTAACTACAGGTGACGCGCTCGCGTACAAGCTGCGGCGCCTGGCGCCTGCCGCACTGCTCACCGCCAGCCTCCGCCTGGACCTACCTGAGGTAACTACAGGTGACGCGCTCGCGTACAAGCTGCTGCCGCACTGCTCACCGCCAGCCTCCGCCTGGACCTACCTGAGGTAACTACAGGTGACGCGCTCGCGTACAAGCTGCGGCGCCTGGCGCCTGCCGCACTGCTCACCGCCAGCCTCCGCCTGGACCTACCTGAGGTAACTACAGGTGACGCGCTCGCGTACAAGCTGCGGCGCCTGGCGCCTGCCGCACTGCTCACCGCCAGCCTCCGCCTGGACCTACCTGAGGTAACTACAGGTGACGCGCTCGCGTACAAGCTGCTGCCGCACTGCTCACCGCCAGCCTCCGCCTGGACCTACCTGAGGTAACTACAGGTGACGCGCTCGCGTACAAGCTGCTGCCGCACTGCTCACCGCCAGCCTCCGCCTGGACCTACCTGAGGTAACTACAGGTGACGCGCTCGCGTACAAGCTGCGGCGCCTGGCGCCTGCCGCACTGCTCACCGCCAGCCTCCGCCTGGACCTACCTGAGGTAACTACAGGTGACGCGCTCGCGTACAAGCTGCGGCGCCTGGCGCCTGCCGCACTGCTCACCGCCAGCCTCCGCCTGGACCTACCTGAGGTAACTACAGGTGACGCGCTCGCGTACAAGCTGCTGCCGCACTGCTCACCGCCAGCCTCCGCCTGACCTACCTGAGGTAACTACAGGTGACGCGCTCGCGTACAAGCTGCTGCCGCACTGCTCACCGCCAGCCTCCGCCTGGACCTACCTGAGGTAACTACAGGTGACGCGCTCGCGTACAAGCTGCTGCCGCACTGCTCACCGCCAGCCTCCGCCTGGACCTACCTGAGGTAACTACAGGTGACGCGCTCGCGTACAAGCTGCGGCGCCTGGCGCCTGCCGCACTGCTCACCGCCAGCCTCCGCCTGGACCTACCTGAGGTAACTACAGGTGACGCGCTCGCGTACAAGCTGCGGCGCCTGGCGCCTGCCGCACTGCTCACCGCCAGCCTCCGCCTGGACCTACCTGAGGTAACTACAGGTGACGCGCTCGCGTACAAGCTGCGGCGCCTGGCGCCTGCCGCACTGCTCACCGCCAGCCTCCGCCTGGACCTACCTGAGGTAACTACAGGTGACGCGCTCGCGTACAAGCTGCGGCGCCTGGCGCCTGCCGCACTGCTCACCGCCAGCCTCCGCCTGGACCTACCTGAGGTAACTACAGGTGACGCGCTCGCGTACAAGCTGCTGCCGCACTGCTCACCGCCAGCCTCCGCCTGGACCTACCTGAGGTAACTACAGGTGACGCGCTCGCGTACAAGCTGCTGCCGCACTGCTCACCGCCAGCCTCCGCCTGGACCTACCTGAGGTAACTACAGGTGACGCGCTCGCGTACAAGCTGCTGCCGCACTGCTCACCGCCAGCCTCCGCCTGGACCTACCTGAGGTAACTACAGGTGACGCGCTCGCGTACAAGCTGCGGCGCCTGGCGCCTGCCGCACTGCTCACCGCCAGCCTCCGCCTGGACCTACCTGAGGTAACTACAGGTGACGCGCTCGCGTACAAGCTGCGGCGCCTGGCGCCTGCCGCACTGCTCACCGCCAGCCTCCGCCTGGACCTACCTGAGGTAACTACAGGTGACGCGCTCGCGTACAAGCTGCGGCGCCTGGCGCCTGCCGCACTGCTCACCGCCAGCCTCCGCCTGGACCTACCTGAGGTAACTACAGGTGACGCGCTCGCGTACAAGCTGCGGCGCCTGGCGCCTGCCGCACTGCTCACCGCCAGCCTCCGCCTGGACCTACCTGAGGTAACTACAGGTGACGCGCTCGCGTACAAGCTGCGGCGCCTGGCGCCTGCCGCACTGCTCACCGCCAGCCTCCGCCTGGACCTACCTGAGGTAACTACAGGTGACGCGCTCGCGTACAAGCTGCTGCCGCACTGCTCACCGCCAGCCTCCGCCTGGACCTACCTGAGGTAACTACAGGTGACGCGCTCGCGTACAAGCTGCTGCCGCACTGCTCACCGCCAGCCTCCGCCTGACCTACCTGAGGTAACTACAGGTGACGCGCTCGCGTACAAGCTGCTGCCGCACTGCTCACCGCCAGCCTCCGCCTGGACCTACCTGAGGTAACTACAGGTGACGCGCTCGCGTACAAGCTGCTGCCGCACTGCTCACCGCCAGCCTCCGCCTGGACCTACCTGAGGTAACTACAGGTGACGCGCTCGCGTACAAGCTGCTGCCGCACTGCTCACCGCCAGCCTCCGCCTGGACCTACCTGAGGTAACTACAGGTGACGCGCTCGCGTACAAGCTGCGGCGCCTGGCGCCTGCCGCACTGCTCACCGCCAGCCTCCGCCTGGACCTACCTGAGGTAACTACAGGTGACGCGCTCGCGTACAAGCTGCGGCGCCTGGCGCCTGCCGCACTGCTCACCGCCAGCCTCCGCCTGGACCTACCTGAGGTAACTACAGGTGACGCGCTCGCGTACAAGCTGCGGCGCCTGGCGCCCGCCGCCCTGCTCCCCGCCAGCCTCCGCCTGGACCTACCTGAGGTAACTACAGGTGACGCGCTCGCGTACAAGCTGCTGCCGCACTGCTCACCGCCAGCCTCCGCCTGGACCTACCTGAGGTAACTACAGGTGACGCGCTCGCGTACAAGCTGCTGCCGCACTGCTCACCGCCAGCCTCCGCCTGGACCTACCTGAGGTAACTACAGGTGACGCGCTCGCGTACAAGCTGCTGCCGCACTGCTCACCGCCAGCCTCCGCCTGACCTACCTGGAGGTAACTACAGGTGACGCGCTCGCGTACATGCGGCGGCGCCAGGCGCCTGCCGCACTGCTCACCGCCAGCCTCCGCCTGTACCTACCTGAGGTAACTACAGGTGACGCGCTCGGGTACAAGCTGCGGGGCCTGGCGCCTGCCGCACTGCTCACCGCCAGCCTCCGCCTGGACCTACCTGAGGTAACTACAGGTGACGCGCTCGCGTACAAGCTGCGGCGCCTGGCGCCTGCCGCACTGCTCACCGCCAGCCTCCGCCTGGACCTACCTGAGGTAACTACAGGTGACGCGCTCGCGTACAAGCTGCTGCCGCACTGCTCACCGCCAGCCTCCGCCTGGACCTACCTGAGGTAACTACAGCTTCCAGCGTCTGTCTGTGTCGAGGACCTAGACTCTAGGTATGCTTTAATTTTTAAAAGAACGCAACGAATTTTCAATAGATAGAAGAATTTAAGATAAAAGATTGTATGTAGAATGCTGCTTTTATTTAAATTAATTTATGATTGTAAATAATATGCCCGAAACATTTTGTACATTTTTCCTAACGAACATACGACGGTGGCTTGGAGTAGCCTCGTTATCGTCAGCAGACTTGCGGGGAGCGGATGGCTCTCACCCCTTAAGATACACACACACACAGACACACACACACACACGTTTTGACAAACGCAAGCGACTGACCATTGATACCTAATCTATTTCACATAATAAAGAAATAATTATAATATTCAAGTTACTTATCACTTTATTCTCCCGTTACCAGGATGAAGTCCAACTAGTACTGTCGGGCACGGCGGTCCGCCTCCGCGACCCGACCAAGCCCGAGCCGGACCCGGCCCACAACAACGGTAACCATGGCACCGGGAGCCATGGCAACGGGACCGGCGACGCCGACGATGACATATTCGCTCTGGACGAAGATCAGTTGGTGAAGAGCCAGCATTCCGAAGCCGAGGATAAGTCGATTACTGCAAATGGACAGGTGAAGATAATCATCATCATCATCATCAGCCCATATACGTCCCCACTGCTGGGGCACGGGCCTACCCTAAACTAGGGCGATAAGGCCTTAGTCGACCACGCTGGCCAAGTGCGGATTGGTGAAGATGATAAGATTACACTATTTGTGCTTTAGGGGTGAGAGCCATCCGCTCCCCCGCAAGCCCGGTGATGATGACAAGGCTCCTCCAAGCCATCATCGTTAGTCAGTTCAGGAAAAAAAAAACTATTTGTGACTTTCTTAAATCACAGATTTTTAGGCATCACCCAATAACTGAAAGTGTCCGGGATGTTTACCATGTTGTTTTATTTATAGAGCTCCCGATATTTCGGGTATTTTCTAATGTGTGTAACCATGACAGTTTAAAATTATATATCACCCAATAATTTTAAATCGAAACATTCCAGTGGTGTTCCTTTTAAGTTTATATCATAGTAGTCTTTTTGTGTTAGTACATATTATGGCGTCCGACTGATTTCAGCCATGGCGGCCGATCTCAATCGAGATCAGCCAAGTGCGCAGAACTGAGTGTTTATGTAAATTATGGCTGAAATCGGCCGGACGCCATAATTACTTGTATGTATCGTCTCCACCAGGTCCCAAGCACAGTGTCCCTGACGACAGTATGCCAGATAGCGGGGGCCCGCTGGGTGCGGCGCGTCTGCGCGCTGAGACTGCTGTTCGTGCGCGAGACCACCAGCGTGAGGGAACTGGGCGGACTCAGCGGGTTCATACACACGTTCACCTGCGAGGTGAGTGAAGCAGACCACCAGCGTGAGGGAACTGGGCGGACTCAGCGGGTTCATACACACGTTCACCTGCGAGGTGAGTGAAGCAGACCACCAGCGTGAGGGAACTGGGCGGACTCAGCGGGTTCATACACACGTTCACCTGCGAGGTGAGTGAAGCAGACCACCAGCGTGAGGGAACTGGGCGGACTCAGCGGGTTCATACACACGTTCACCTGCGAGGTGAGTGAAGCAGACCACCAGCGTGAGGGAACTGGGCGGACTCAGCGGGTTCATACACACGTTCACCTGCGAGGTGAGTGAAGCAGACCACCAGCGTGAGGGAACTGGGCGGACTCAGCGGGTTCATACACACGTTCACCTGCGAGGTGAGTGAAGCAGACTAGCTAGTTCAATAAGCAACCGACAGATGGCGCTCACTGAGAATATCTATAGGTACTAAAACTTGGTAGCGACATCTCGCTTCTATGAAAATATAAAGATATAATTAAAAAAATTAAAAAAAAATTCTCATAAAACACCCGTTTACCATTTGATTCAAGGCTGACTTTGACAGCCTGGTGTTTACGACTAAAACGTGCGAGGTCAAGTAAATAGGCGTGACGACTGGGTCAAAATCTTAATATTAAGTAGTCCGTAAGTTAGTTTATACAAAAATATGGGACACATATTTTTTTGTTTTTCAATTGATTGAAAAATGACAAAATTATAGCTTATCAAACTTCTGGAGTGGGGGCTTGTGACGTCACGCCTAGGTAAAAATTGTACCATAACGTGACGTCATACGAAACTTCTAAGCACTATATCTTCATAATTTCTTGTTTGTGAAACAAAATAAAAAAATTTTAAATAATCTAAGTTACTAATTATATTTTTTTAGTCCACTCGCCTATTCTAAATCTTATAAAAGTGATGACCTGTCCAGCCGTATCACGCCCCGCCTGAAGAGCCCGGGATCATAGGAGGGAGGGAAAACATGAGCTGGAAGGGCATTCCATGCTTTAATGACACGTGGCAGAAAGGAGGGACTGAACCTCATGGTCCGAGCCACCAGCACCTGCATTGTATGTGGATGGCAGCGCAGTCCAGCACGTGTCGTTCGGGGTGGAAAGGAGGGAGGCTTCTTTTATATGTAACTAGCGGCCGCCCGCGACTTTGTCCGCGTATTAATGGGTTTTAGTGGCAATGTTGTATTAAAATAGCCTACATTCCTTGTAAGTACCTGTACCTGTACCTCCATACCAAGTTTTATGAAAATCTATAAACACGTAAAAATTCTCCCATACTCATTTTCACCCCCCCAATGAACCACATGGGGGTTGAATTAAAAAAAAAAGTAGCCTATATGTTATTCCAGAGTGCCAGCTACCATCATACCAAATTTCATGAAAATCGGTTCAGTCGTTTGAGCGTGAAAGAGTAACAAACATACATCCATACATACATCCATACATACAAACTTTCACCTTTATAATATTAGTAAGGATTATGTAATGAATAACATAAGTAAGGATTTTGATACAATCTATAGTAATATCATGTTATGTCTCAGGTGATGGCGATAGTCCGCGCGTACACGGCGGCGCTGGGCGGCAACGCGCTCACGTCCTTCTACATCACGCAGCTCATGCTGCAAGACAACGCGCATAAGAACCAGGTACGTGCAATGAAGTCAAAGTCAAAGTATTTATTGCCAACTAAGTGTGAGGTATTTACAAAGATCTTATTGTATTTACATGGAGCTTAGACACTTAGTTGCCCTTGTCAAGCACTGCAATATGAGGGCTATACAATTAAAAACTTATAACTACACAATCTTAACTTACTATCTAATTTATTATAATATTGTTGTACAGAATAAAATGTACGCTTCTACGCTTACTTTAAACAATTATTATGTATTGCACAATATATTCTATATCTATTTGACTATTGTGAAATAATTTCTTATATTATTTGGATAGGTATTCCTTAATAGAGTATAAACAATTTTGAATTAAATATTTTTTGAGATTTGTTTTAAAAGTGGTAAATTTTGGCTCAGTTCTAATTTCTGTTGGTAATTAGTTGAATATTTTGACTGCCATATAATATGGGCTGCAATTTAACATTTTAGTTCGGGACTGTTGTTGGTATAATTTATTACTATTTCGTGAACGAGTATTGAATGTGTTTGGCTAACTTTTATAAATGTGTTAAGACTGTTAGAAACAAATATGGAAATGTCATAGATATAGATGCACGGTAAAGGGAGAATATTATATTTTCTGAAATATGGGTTGCAACTGACTCTGTTATCGATATGGGCGATGATTCGGAGAGTCACTAACCCTCTAACGGGCAAGACATGCTACAATTAACGTGAAAATTGGATATCCTTATTTGACTCAGACTTTGACTTCGACTGTGCAACTGCGAATCCTCAAGTTCTTTGGACACATTACCCGCAACGAGGACTCCATGGAACGATTGGTGGTCCAGGGGAAAGTCGAGGGCAAGCGATCTCGTGGCCGCTCCCCAACACGATGGACTGACCTCATTAAGTCCATCACTGGATGCTCGGTAAATGATTGCTCCCGCTCCACCAAAAACCGAGCCACGTGGCGACGGATCGCAGGAGCTGCCGTGGCGCAAAAACCGACACGATACAGAATCACTAACCCTCTAACGGACAAGACATGATACTGGTATAGCGCGATGACGTTGACACTTCGCTATTCCCGCACAATCTCTCCCTATTTCCGAGCTAAGCAGTCAAGGTAGACGTTTCACATAGACTGTGGGTACTGTACAGTACGGTACGGTACGGTAACTTTACAGGGTTTCAATATTTTGCCATCAACAATAGTACGCAATCTGTGTCATATAATAGTCAGTAACATTTTGACTTTATCTTTTACGCCTGGACTCATGGGTTCAATGCCCACAAAAAAATATTTAACTTTTTTATACTTTTTAATGTTCTATGTCCATTGTATTATGTCTACTTAAGTGTATTTGTGTATACCAATGTACATTGGGATCCGTAATATCAAAGTCCATAAAAATAATCTATTTCTAACTGACACAACCTTTTGCAGGGCCAATGTCTACTCTCCGTGGGAGGAGATGTCGTCCATATTACGTATTGAATAAGAATCGCCCAAGACGACATGGTATCGTAACGAAAATTAAAGATATCGCCTAGTTTTGGACACGGGAATCAACATTGTTTGTATTTTAAAAATAAAAAAGCTTGAGGTCCATCGCAGATTGGTAAGTTTCTGTAAGTTTAAACGGTTTGTCGTACAATGTTTGTACATAATTGTTATTGGTCAGTTAAGCGTCATGACATATCGGCGAAGTTTATATAAAATTAAGTAATGGACGTAGTATCGACATTGTGCATTATATTATAATAAAAATTACGAGACACGCACAGTGTACACAAAATGTGTAATATTCACTATTCTAATTGCAATGTAGAATTTGAAATATTAATATTGGCGACTGTACTGCGTCAACGAATTAACCCTCTAACTGATAGTATGTTCACAGTTTCAGTTTCAGTGGTTTTCAACCTTATGTGAAGGGGTTAAAGTCTAGATTTTGGTGGGAATATGGTTGTTTTCTTCTGCCTTAAGCGTTGCACATATTTCGATGCGATTGATGTTATTATAATTTCATAAGTAAAAAATATTCTAGCAAATGTTATCTCTGTGTTGTGTACTGTCAAAAAGGTAATCAGAATATTGACTTAACTGTTAATACATTTCACAAATAAAGAATGGTCAAATGAGTTAATTTAACCTTAATATGACTATGATCAACATAATATTGATGCCTTCGAATAATTCAAGTAATAATACAAGGTTGGAAAGGAATGAAAATGGACTTACGTAAATAAAGGGTTACTCAAAAATCCGTAATTTAAAATCTATTGTTGCCTAATTATTGTAATCGTTATCTCGTAATTAAGTAAGTTTCTATATTGTGTTCGTTTATTTATTTTCACTTAGTTTAAGGCTACGCACTTTTTTGCTTGAGTGCGTATTTGCTACTCTCTAAGAACGCAATGTTTGCTTTATTCCACAAGTTTCTATTCGAAATATCTCCTTATAGTGGAGTCATTGAAGCATTTTAGGTCCGAATTTTTTTACTGTGAACCGATTGGCATGAAATTTTGGATTTAGGTCCATATTACCCTTAATATCAAAAGTGAAAATGATTTGGACCCCGCAACCACACTGGGGGTGGTTGCTGACCCTTCTCGGCGGTGGATGGTTTTTTTTTTAAATAACTTCAGATATCGATTGAAGGTCTAATTTTAAGCAAAAATCATTTACAAAGTTTTTCGAAAAATCCAATAATTTTCAAGTAATTGGCCATTGAAAATTCGCAATTTTTGCATGTTTTTCATCGGTTTTTAGCATATATCTCCAAAAATATACGATCTATCGAAAATTTTCCTACAACAATATTGAAGCAGGTAAAAAATTAACAATTTGGATATTTATAAAGTGTTCTAAGTGCAATATTAAGCTAGATATTAAAGATCAAAGTCGTTTTTCACTTTGTCTGAACTTTTATCGATGTGTTCAATGCCATCTAGCGGCGAGGAAATGCATTTTATGCATTCTAATAAAAAAGGTTTTTGTAGCCCATAAAATAAGCTTTAAAACGAGTACTATTTAAAGTCTTTTGCACCTAAAATAAGTGAGCTGTATTGCAAATAAGCGGAGCATCTAAAGTTTTTTCTCCGAAATCAATGGGTTTCATACGTGCCATTTCCACCCAAATTAAAATTAATCGTATTCCGTCTAGAATTATCTTTCTTATAAAGAGTTTGATATATTGTATCAGTTTGGATGCTTCAGGACACATATTTTTTAAAAAGGCTCGATAAACAAAACAATAAAAAATTAAATTTAAAAAAAATCCCACCTTTCTCTCATAATATCTCAAAAATTACGACAGATACGTATAAAAAAGTAGAAATAAAAAAAATTGGTATTTTTCTAACAAACGATTTGGTCTTTTTGTTTTTTCTGTCGAACAAAAATTGACGGAGATATGATTGTTTGAAGAGCGCGTGGCAGCGCAATCACAGACCTTTTTTAACCCTTCCCCGTTTGTGTAAAGTGTTTTTTACTTCATATTGCATGTTGCATATAGGGTGTTGTAGCTCTCTTAATTATCTTTACAATGGTAATTTACAAATTGTGATAGCAAAAAAATTTAAGGAGTTATAGTCCAAAAACGTATCATATATTTTTCTACTCAGTTTTCTTTTTCTACTGAACATTTTCGGGGTGTGAATCTTTTGGTGCAACGTGAAAGTACGCAGTATATATAGTACTAGCGACCCGCCCTCGCTTCGCTTCGGGTATATCTCTATCTCTATATAATATATTTCAACCCCGTAAGGGATTTTACATACAGAAGTTGTTTTCCAATTACTCCCGTTCCCATGGGAATTTTGTAATATCGCGTTGGAAGTAAGCTTTGCGTTCATTAGAGTACCTGCATGCCAAATCTCAATCATCTATCTTACGCGGTTTAGATTTTTTCATACAAAAGTTTTTTCCCTATTACTCCCGTTCCCGTGGGAATTTTACAATATCCAGTTGCAACTAAGCTTTTAATTTATTAAGGTACCTGCATGCCAAATTTCAAGCGTCTAACTTATGCGGTTAGTATTTTTCATACAAAAGGAATTTCCCGTTAATTCCCGTTCCCGTGGGAATTTTGGGAAATCCTTTTTTAACGGATGCCTACGTCATAACATCTACCTGCATGCTAAATTTCATCTCCATCCGTCCAGTGGCTGTGACGACTTCGTCCGCGAAGAGATATTTAACGGGTAAAACATTACTTCTTTGTAGCGCAGTCGGTTAAAAAGTAGCCTATAACCGTTTCTAGGCTCTGGACTATATCTGTACCAAATTTCGTTTAAATCGGTTCAGTACTCTATGCGTGAAAGCGTAACAGACAGACAGACAGACAGACAGACAGACAGACAGACAGAGTTACTTTCGCATTTATAATATTAGTAAGGATAATAGAGACCCAAAACTACTATTATGTGTATAAATATACATAACTAGCTGTGCTCGCGACTTTATTCGCGTGAAATATAGGATTTTACATCCAAAAGTTTTTTCCCGATAACTCCCGTTCTCGTATGAATTTTGCAATATCGCGTTGCAAGTAAGCTTTACGTTCATTAGAGTACCTGCATGCAAAATTTCAATCATCTATCTTAGGCGGTTTAAATTTTTTCATACAAAGATTTTTCAAGGTTTCAAGGAGTCGTTTTTAAGGTTTTAAGGGATAGTTACATGGGTTAAAAGGGGGTTGAAGTGTCATAATTATTATATAAAATATTACTTAAAATATTACTTACTCTATACTTAAAGTATTTCGTTGTGATTTTAAATTTAAGGGTTGTTTGCAAGGGTTATAAGATATTGAAAGGGTTGAAAATTATTTTAATATGAGGTAATTGTGTTAGAAAACACTTTACAATTTTACCACTTATTATTAGACATGTTTTCTAGCGATAAAATGGCTCAATGTAATTTTTTCCATTAAGGGTTAGTTTTCACCCTTAAAAAATAATTGGCGGGGTTCAGATCATTTTCACTTTTGAAGTTAAGGGTAATATGAGACTAAATAAAAAATTTCAAGCAAATCGGTACACAGTAAAAAATTCGGAGATTTGACCGTATTTTACGCTTCAATGACTGCACTATTATAAGTATTTATACGTACTTGTCATGACAATTGGTAAATGACGAATTTATTGCTTAAATTATTGACCATTAATTTGCTCTTATACAATTTAAAAGAGGTTAAAAGTTTGTATAATATCCTGTAGCGTATTTTTTGTGCGCTTAAATTCTTGCCTTAAATTACATACAGTCAAACATACAATAACTAAAATTAGTCTTTATGGGTCTACACGCGATATTAAGAGTAGCAAATTACATAGCTACTTACTGTCCGACGTTTCGACTGGGTTACACCAATCGTGGTCGCGAGCGAACTGACCCATAAAGACTAATTTTAGTGTGATGGAACGCGAAAGTCTAAAATCTTAAACATACAATAGTTTCATAAGATTCACTGTTAGATTAATATGATTAATACAAGTATTTATTAAAAGGCACTAATTCATTGTAACACGTTTTAGACGTACGCCTAACAGTCGTCTTCCAATATAAGAAGTCATCAAAGTAAGTTTAGTATATCCGAAAATGAAATGTATTTTCAAAATATGATTAACGAGCGAAGCAAATTGTAATCTGAAACTGGATTTAGAGAACATAGCTATAATAATATAGAACTTGTAACCAAACAAAAAAACTCGAAACTGTAACCTGAATATAACTAAACTAAACTAAATGTTCTACAATATTTATAATATGTGATGTTGTAAAATATAATATTTATATAATATAAAAGGGAAATATTTCTTACCCGTTCTACGTAGCTCAATAATGGTTAGTGCATGTATGGTGCTATGTAAATTCGTTATATATGTGTATATTATAATTTAGTGTCCTTCATTTTGAAGTTTGAGGAAGATGACGTGTATCAATATAATGTATAGTAAGCTAAAATTATTTTCCTATATCACATTTTTATATATCACCTCGTAATTCAGTAGTTTCATTAAAGGACAGTCGACGACATATAACGTTAATGTTAAATCTACGATAATTATATTCAATACTAGTCACTGTGTTTCAAACAGCAAATTAAAAATACAACTCTTTATATATGCCCTTTACAAGTATTTTATATTTCTCTGATGTATTAAAATGTGTTCTTAATTTATAAACGGTGATAGAGGTAAATAGAGATTAATGGCTCCGTACCTTCTTCGTGAATTCCCTTTTGTCATTTAAATTTGCAAACTACCACAATTTGGATGTCTTTATCTTTTCTATGTATACAAGTGTGTTGTAGTTTGGCAATATACTCTGGGAAATCTTAAACTGGATTTTATTTCTGACTTTATTATGAACCTTTTTGATGTTACTACATTACAACAGATTAAAGAATATAATTACTTTTAGGTGTGCAGGTTTCCTCACGATGTTTTCCTTCACCGTTAAATAATCGTACAAATGAGTTTCAAATTTGAAAAACACATTCGTACGTGGCAGGGTTTGAACTGGTGACCTTTCGCATGGCAAGCTTAACCATACGGCCATCGAGGCTTTTTAAGAAATTCTTGGGTTGTGTAGTCAACCAACCCAACCAGTGGGCCAGCGTGGTTGACTGAGGCCTTATCGCCCTAGTTTAGGGTAGGCCCGTGCCCCAGCAGTGGGGACGTATATGTGCTGACGATGATGATGATTACTTTTTGGGGCATGTACCCGCTAGGCTCACAATGAGTGGATAACAGTTACCAGTTTCCCTCCCTGTACATTTTAAACCGCTTTACTCAGACGCTGCCTTTAAGTGCATTTACAGAGCAATAAATCCTTCCTTATATTATGACCCTGTCTGTCTTTAAGACCAAATTTACTGAACCGATTGAAGTTTGTTACACACTTAGTGTAGGTACAAAGGTTATAAGCTAGATACTTTTAAACTTAATGCATTACCCGACAAGAGTAACTAATTAAAGATCTTGGGGGCTTAGACAAAGTAACAATATCAAAACGGTAACGAAGTTCGAAAATAATAAAATATATGGGTTTGACATTAGATTGACTATTTACGTGATTTATCGCGTCTAATGTCAATCCCATACAATTTATTCTTTTCGAACTTCGCTATCGTTTTGATATTGTTACTTTGTCTACGGCACCTGCTCTAACAATAACACCTGTAACAACACTTTGTTCGCAATAAAAACTTAAAATGAAGAGACTTACGCGATAAACGCCTCCCTTCACGGTAATAAATAAATAAAGGCCAAAACTTTTCATCCTAATGAACCAAAAGCCTTCGCAAGATATGGTCACCTCTACGCAGCAATCAGTTTCTTTGTCTCGTGCCAACGCGTTTTATAATAACTCTTAATTTTCATTGCCTCGGATAGACATTGTAGTTTAATGGCAACACAGCTTTAAAGGCGATTACAGTTTCAAAGTAATTATTCCGATTTTACGATTTTCTCGACTTTAAGCGATATTTTAACGCGCCTTTGGACGTATAACTTTTCTAATATTCTAATTGTTGTAGCATGCGTTAAATATATTTGATTACCAACCAGTTTTTGGTTAAATAATTTACTTAGTAATGAAAAAATATCTTATATTTGTTCAATATTTAGTAGGAATCAATTATATAAACGCGCGATAAGTTTGACACAAATTAGGTTACCTTGTCATATAGCTATCTTCCATTTACGAGCATCTTTTGATTCATATGACAGTAAAGTGTCAAACAATTGCAGGGCAAATCACTATGGAGGTAACATGTCTTTAGTTTAATATTTCATTGGTAGTAAAACTTTCAAGATTCATTATATTTCTTAAATAAGGAAATTAGGGCATGGGAGGAGGGAACCTTCAATAAAAAACTCACAGCTTGTCATAAATATGGAATTTATTTATTTAAAACATTTTAATAGTCAAATGAAATGCCACAAAAATGTTGACAACAAGATCGTTAATTACATCTTACATTCTATTAATACTTTAGCAATAAGTACGTACATTTTATAACCATAGCCTAATCTTAGAAGAGAGAGGTTTAACGTCTGATCTCATAGACATTGAAGATTGAAGTGATGTCGCAGTGTGGATACCTACATACCTGTTGTTAAAGCCTTGAAACGTTAGTTGCAGCAAGCGATCAGTTAAATTGACCAATCAGTTGTAATGGATTGGTGCGATTGTCCAATCAGATCATTAATATTAAAGAAGATATCAGATTTTCGAAAGGTCGAGTTGATAAAAACCGTTATTTTTAAACTTCTACGGCGAGATTCATCTGATGCGAAACCATTAACTGACCCTCGCTAAGTAACATTTCAAGGCTTAAATTGTTTAAGAATCAGCTTAAGAGTTAGATCTGCGGGGCATCAAATCGTATTTAAAATAAAACTAATAAGAATTTAGCAAAAATAGATACGAAGATTCACCAAATCGCTGTTATCGTTTGCTTTCATATCTTTCTAAAGATATGATGTTTAGAAAAAATGTATAAAATTTGGATGACATAGATACAAGATCATTAAGCTATCAGTTCTATCGTAGCTTTCAAGAATCCGACGAGTCATAACTGCTTTCTTGAAGTATTTAAAAACAAACAAAAAGATTACTGGCCACTAAGCATTCTTGATAAAAAATGGTGGTTACAAAATCGGTGGTATATCGACAAGATTCACCGCAGAGTCCACCTCAGCGGATCCAACCTTAACTTAACTTAAAGGAGTCGAGAGCGTTGAGCGAGCCGGGGTGGTTGTGATGCGGGCGCGTGGGCGGTCAGCGTCCGAAGCGAAGGAACGAGTGGACCACGTCCTGCCGCTTCATACCAGTGTCCAAGAGTTGAGGGTAGTCGCGGACCAGCGCTGGAACACAAGAGACGCGTGATCACACTAGTACATTCGTTAGGAGTGAGAGCCGCAAGTCCGGTGATGATGGCGAGGCTACTCCAAGCCATCATCGTAGGTCAGTTAGGAAAAAAAACTGGTACATTCTCAGAACGTGCTTTGATGCTTAGCTAGCTTGTTTAGCTCGTAGATTGCATGATCTCCGTGCTACTGATGAGGGCACATGGCGGGAATGACTAAGGTTGGTCTAAGCAGCTCCAAGGCCATGTGTAAGGTACCTAAATTGCTAAATAGTAGTAATATGGACTGACTGAGTGAGTCAGTCAGGGATACCAGTCACAACTATCTGTCCGGTGGCTGGTGAACGGTATACGGGTAAGCAACCCCGGCTCCTCCAGCTACTATCGACTCAGTCCAAATCATCCGAGGCGATAGTATCCTTCCTCCCCTTTTCCTTCCCCGTCATATATCCTTGCTATTCGTGGGAACTCAATGACCTTGTTGAAACAATGCACAAGGCAGAATGGCGGCGACGTGGTCCACAACCCGTCACGTCACGTTTCCCACAGAGGTGAAAAGTGGATCGCTGGAAGTGATCTCTGCCTACCCCTCTGGGAAAAAGGCGTGATTGTATGTATGTATGTATGTATGTATGTAATATGGACGCCTTCATTAAGGTACTAGGATAGCATGGGTTAGTAAGAGGTCTTCCTCCAGCTACATTGTACACCTGTTCGCCATAGGCGCCATTTTCAGACCGCTAGAGGCATATTTCTTTGTGGGGACAGCACAGACACTACGAGAGTAATAGGATAACATAAGTTATGGCGAACAGGTCTTTCTCCAGATACATTGAAGCCTGTTGCCACACGCATCATATTTAGACACCTGTATCCATATTTCTTGGTGGCGGCAGCACTACTAAAGTACTAGGCTAGCATGAGTTAGTGAGAGCTTAGAGTAAACTGACCATGGAACTGACCTTGGTACTCGGGCACCTGCTCGCCGGCCGCCTCCGCATACAGCTCCAGGAATTTGTTGAGCGCCTAGCAGAAGTGCGTGGCGCCACGACAACGGGAAATACTATGCCTGGTCTAAGCGGCTCCAATGCCATGTGGAAGAGCTACTTACCAGATTCAGAGAGCGTAGAACTGTTTGTTGAAAGGTCCAGTTTTGGTGCAATCCTTTCGACCATCTTAAGAATCTATATTGAAGTAAGCAGCTGCGACATTGTTGCAGAAACTAACTGCCTTTCTACATACAGCTCTACATTTTATTCTGAACGAGACATTCATAGGTGTCAACTGAAGGTAACTTGCTAAATGATAATAATAAGGACGCCTTCATTAAGGTACCAGGATAGCATGGGTTAGTAAGAGGTCTTCATCCAGCTACATTGAAGACCTGTTCGCCACAGGCGTCATCTTCAGACACCTGTAGCCATATTTCTTCGTGGCTGCAGCTCAGACGACCAGACAGTAGACACTAGGCTAGCATGGGTTAGTAAGAGGTCTTCCTCCAACTACATTGAAGTCTTGTTCGCCGCAAGCGCGACAAGCGTAATATACTTATATTTCTTGGTGGCGGTAGCACTATTAAAGTACTAGGCCAGCATGAGTTAGTGAGAGCTTAGAGGAAACTGACTTTGGAACTGACCTTGGTACTCGGGCACCTGCTCGCCGGCCGCCTCCGCATACAGCTCCAGAAAGGTGTTGAGCGCCTAGCAGAAGTGCGTGGCGCCACGACAACGGGAAATACTATGCCTGGTCTAAGCGGCTCCAATGCCATGTGGAAGAGCTACTTACCAGATTCAGAGAGCGTAGAACTGTTTGTTGAAAGGTCCAGTTTTGGTGCAATCCTTTCGACCATCTTAAGAATCTATATTGAAGTAAGCTGCTGAGCATTGTTGCAGAAATCTATCTGCCTTTCTACATACAGCTCTACATTTTATTCTGAACGAGACATTCATAGGTGTCAACTGAAGGTAAATTGATAAATGGTAGTAATATGGAAGCCTTCATTAAGGTACTAGGATAGCATGGGTTAGTAAGAGGTCTTCCTTGACCTGCATTGGAGACCTGTTCGCCACAGGCGTCATCTTCAGACACCTGTAGCCATATTTCTTGGTGGCGGCAGCACAGACGACCAGACAGTAGGCACTAGGCTAGCATGGGTTAGTAAGAGGTCTTCCTCCAGCTACATTGAAGTCTTGTTCGCCGCAAGCGCGACAAGCGTAATTTATTGTGGCGTAATACTGATATTTCTTGGTGGCGGTAGCACTATTAAAGTACTAGGCCAGCATGGGTTAGCAGGAGCACTGACCTTGGAACTGACCTTGGTACTCGGGCACTTGCTCGCCGGCCGCCTCCGCGTACAGCTCCAGGAAGGTGTTGAGCGCCTGGCAGAAGTGCGTGGCGCCACGACAACGGGAAATACTATGCCTGGTCTAAGCGGCTTCAATGCCATGTGGAAGAGCTACTTACCAGATTCAGAGAGCGTAGGACTGTTTGTTGAAAGGTCCAGTTTTGGTGCAATCCTTTTGACCATCTTAAGAATCTATATTGAAGTAAGCTGCTGCGACATTGTTGCAGAAACTATCTGCCTTTCTACATACATCTCTACATTTTATTCTGAACGAGACATTCATAGGTGTCAACTGAAGGTAAATTGATAAATGGTAGTAATATGGAGCCTTCATTAAGGTACCAGGATAGCATAGGTTAGTAAGAGGTCTTCATCCAGCTACATTGAAGACCTGTTCGCCACAGGCGTCATCTTCAGACACCTGAAGCCTGAAGAATATTTCTTGGTGGCGGCAGCACTACTAAAGTACTAGGCTAGCATGAGTTAGTGAGAGCTTAGAGGAAACTGACCTTGGAACTGACCTTGGTACTCGGGCACCTGCTCGCCGGCCGCCTCCGCGTACAGCTCCAGGAAGGTGTTGAGCGCCTGGCAGAAGCGCGCGGCGCGAGGGTCGTCTTCCGCTGCGCCGGCGCATAAAGGTGCGGGCGCGCACGACGCGGCGGCGACCACGCAGGCTACCATCACCGCTACTATGGTGCGGGGTTCGATGCTGCGGGCAAGAGGAGTCAAGGTCATAATTTCTTTATTTATATAGGCATTTACACGCACTTATAAATCGTCGGTACAGTAAATAAATAAGTAATAGATAAGTGATTTTCACTGCATGAGATTGTCTAATTGTCAAAACACGCCTGGTTTTAATGTGTGTAACAACAGTTCAAAGTTAGGTTCATTATACACCGTGAAATTTTAGTGGTTGTTTTCCCGTGGCAACGATTTGCCTTCAGTAATACTAAACTCGAAAAAAAAAATTTTTTTTTTCAATTTTTCAAAATATAAATTTTTCAACTCGAAAACGAGAGAAGCTATTGTTCTTTTACAAGATGTGACGTAATCGCAAGGTACTGCTTGCCGCATGAAATCGATGCTTAAAGCTGAAGAAGCTCGACACCCTAAGTCATAAAGCGGCTCGAACATGCTTTCGAGTTTCGGTTAAACCTTTCGTAAAACCGGCATTTATTGATTTTAACAAAAAAGATCTGCATAAATCTATTGTACTACTAAGATAGAATCATTTAACTGCGGGAAAACAACCACTAAAATTTCACGGTGTAGAGTCACGCTGATCTTCGGCGCCGATAGATTGTTGTCTTCGCCGACCGGACCGCATTACTTAAAAACGGTCCCTATAATATCTCTATGCATACTGGACCTTCAGAGCCGATGGTAAACGCGCGGATGGAAAACCTTCCTTTTGAATCCCTCTCTATCTAGGTATTAAAAAGATCCTAACGAATTAAGAACCTCCTCCTTTTTTGAAGTCGGTAAAAAAAATGAAAAACCGCATGAACATCCGTTGTGTAGTATTACAGATTGATTATATAGGGACAGAGAAAGCAACTTATACGATATGCATGAAACTAAAAAGACCAATGTTTGTCTACATCAATTTATATTAGAATGTTATACGACAACCTGTATGTCAAAATAATAAAAAAAGAAAGTTCGTACTTGAACAAAAAGCTTATTCGCGTTGCGTGAACTACTAAGAATTCGCGAATCTACTCGCAAATTGAACTAAGGCCACGACCTCAGTACAAGTCAGTTTCGTTTCACGTAACATGGAATAGGATTCTGAGTTGACATTAAACGTGATTACTCACAGGGACGTGCGAGGAGACGCGCACAATTTCGCATTATTCCATAATACCGATATTGTTTGCGTTATCCGAATTCCATACAAATCCGACATCCATCATCGTTAGTCCATACGATCTTGTCAGGAAGTAAACACAATCGAATAACAAGAAAATGTAGGTTTCGATTTCACATCGATTTCTTTAAACTCATCTTGATTACAGACAGCTAGAATTGTGGAAAAATATTGCTATATTTTAGAAAAGTAGCGTGGTTACAATAGATATTCGGAAATGTGAAATATTAGGTTTTAGCTCATGAAATATTTCAAATATATATTAGCATAATTATTAATTAGCATAATGTATATTTGAAATATTTCATGAGTTTCATGAATGCGTACGCCATTTTAAATAGTGCATTTCTTGAAACATCACGCTGAATTTCAACTTTACTTCTCTTATTCCACTTCACTGGTTTGCGGTTCGACGTATCTTTTTATGAGTAGCAACCCTAACGGATCGGAATAAATGTAACTACTTACCTACCCCTAATAGTATCAAAGAGTCTGTATGTCAAGAAAAATAAACCAACACACTTCTTTGACTGGAGTAGATTTTACAGCCCAAACGTATTCCATAAAAGGCCCATCTTTTTAACATATAAATTAGACTGGGCACATAAAATGTTTTTGGTGAGCGGGAAAGTTGCTCATGTGGAAAATACACATATGCGCATAATTCCATGCTACCTTTAAGTTTTTGGCCCTTTTAAGGGTTTTAATAAATAACGACACTAAGTATATATTATTTTGGATTGAAGTTATGTACACGTATCAGTCTGAGGTGGAACATATTTATCAATTTGTTTTCCTTCTAAGGATTAGGATACATTCAGGTTAGGGACTTGTGTCTTGCTGCGAAGGGATCATAGTAATATATATGTTAGTATATACAGAGTCGTTTAGTAATTGGCACCTTAATTCTATATGTTTATCGACTAAAAGCTGACTGCGCCCTTATGGCTTGTAAGATTGGCGCTATTTGTATGTTTTATTTGTGGTTGTAAAACCACCACGCCTTCATGAGAATAGCAACTATTGTAGTACCGGCCTAAATTACGCACTAATTACTTATCACTTATTACCGGGTTCATACGAAACATTTTATTTATTCGCCATCTGAAACATAACAGCTACATAAATAGGCTATATGCCACGTCCGAACTATGCAAATATCATTTATCTAAAAATGTCTAAATAAGAGCTAACTAAAAGCTTTTAAACTTTGTTGAAAGTGGGTCCCCAATTCAATAATCCCATATTGAATTGTGACCCACTTTATCGCCAAACAGCGCTAATGTTGGACTATCGTTCCATTACTGAGACTTTATGTGACGTCAAATATTTAAAATCAGATTCCTGTCTGTGAAAGTTCAGTACCTAACTCGAAGATTTATTCTCTGTATACTCATTTGAAATTAGAGATTAGATAATAGAGTGTTAAACATTTAAGGCTTTAAGGATAGTTAAATCTACGACAGAATAATGTAACAAAAAAGGTTTTCAAAAACTAATATGTTATACATATTTATATAATAAAAAGAAATAAAGAAAAGAAAAAAATGTATTCAGAGCATTAAAGGCAAATACAGTTCACCAAAGACACAGTAACGGAATAATGCCACTGAAATAGACCACTCTAATATTTTAGACTTTCGCGTTCCATTACACTAAATATTTGTCTTTATGGGTCTACACGCGTTAATAGGAGTAGCAAATTACATAGCTACTTACTGCCCGACGTTTCGACTGGGTTACACCAATCGTGGTCGCGAGCGAACTGGCGCTGCCCGTCTTCGTCTGCCATTGCGGTTGTGAATATCTTGATCCACCCCCGAACCAGCACTAATGTCATTAGTACAGCTACCCACATTAGTCCGACACACAACACTCACTGCATCCGGGTTGATTTTAGACGTAACCCAGTCGAAACGTCGGGCAGTAAGTAGCTATGTAATTTGCTACTCCTATTAACGCGTGTAGACCCATAAAGACAAATATTTAGACCACTCTAATTCCGAGGAATGTAAAATCGAACACTATAAGTCTATTCCTATTCTTAAACTTCGATAAACTACATCCTACAGTGTCGCTTTACACCAGTTTTCCAGTTACAATTGCATAGACGGAGGCGTCAAAGAGCACCGTCAAAGGGACGCGACCTTGTTAGTTGGTAACTCGAGTAATACCTCAAAGGCTTTCGAATCAAAGTGCGTGTCGGGTGTGACGAAAAAACACGCTTTTGACCCTGACTGGGGGTAACAGGCTGTTAGTGGGTAGAGATGGCGGTGGAACAACGAAGCTCTTTATATCTGTGTGAATGTGTGATGCTGTGAATGACAACTGCATGTCAAGATTGCATTACGAGTATGTTTGTATTATTTGCATAAAAGATACGTGCATTCACATACGTACATACATATTATCACGCCTTTCACGTACATTCACAATTCACCGAATTATGAGAGTAAGGGAATAAAGAGTGCACTTGTGTTTGAGCGCGCACTTGTGCACATATGTCTTACGCAGTTGGCTGATTTCAATTGAGATCGGCCGCCATGGCCGAAATCGGTCGGACGCCTTATTACATTCATAAATAAATATCGTATTTTGACATGCTCTATGGTGCATTTGTTAATGCTAGCGCCAAGAGTCTTGGGTTTGATCCCAATCCGGACAAATATTAATGTGATGAACATCGGTGATTGTTCCGTGCTGTTTTTATTTAAAGTATGGCTAACTTATAGGGCAACACAAGTGCTCAAACAACTTATCACGAAATAAGGTAAAAGTATGTAATATACTTAGAAAAGCTCAATGTATAGGTATATAATTTTGAACTGTCATGGTTACACACATTAGAAAACTGAAAGTGTCCGGGATATTTACCATGTTGTTTTGTTTTAATGAGCTCCCGATATGTCGGCACTGTTGCAAGCGCCATGATCACGGGTGAACACTTCAGTTCACCCGTGAACCCGTAAATATCTCGGACACTTTCAGTTTTCCAATGTATAGGTACTTGCCCACTCTAAACACACCTGTAATAAAATAACATGACTAGCTGAAAAAAATGTCCTATCTCACTTTTGGCTTTCTACATCAAAGTTACTATGCATTAAGATTTTTTTACGATGAAAGACCTTTGCGTATAAACGTTAACTCGAATTCCGAGCACGTCCCTTCGGAATCAACTAAAACAGAAAACACATCCACGTTTCGGTTTACAAATTCCTCTCAGAGCAGAGTAACAAAAAAAAATAATACAAAATTCATATCCTATGAAATGAAGACTAATGAAATCACGCGACGCCAATTCATTAGCGCGATTGTTAAGTACGATACGACGCTAATTGTCTGGTTGCGAACTAGCGCTGTGTGCAGTGAGATGCATTCAATGATCGTACTGTGTATTGGCTGGCTCGGATTCCTTTTATGAACTGTTTGACTTTTTTTCCAATTTTATTCCGAGATAATTGTTGCAAGAATTATTAAAACATTGCATTGGGTAGGTAGTTGTAGTTGGGATAATTTGGGGTATATTTCTTGTGAAAACCATGGGACATTTTGGCTTAAATATGCTTGCTTGCTAGCTTGCTTGCTGAAAATAGCAGGGATAAAGTATGTTACCGCCTTTCCGAAAGCATTAATCCCTTGATAATCCTGCTCAATGGCTAACACTTGTTAGATCTTAAATAATTCATCAACCTGTGCAGGGTGCCTGTCGATCTCACATGTGGAGTGTGGACCTCACTACCACCTACGCAATGGAGTGAAATAATCCTGAAAGTTCTTTTTCTCCAAAAAAAAACTATTAAAAAAGTTCTTATCTTATCTTTTTAGGACATCAGCAGCTTACTCTTTGCAAAACCACGTTCCCAATGAAAATATTAGTAAACAAATCCGGCTCGTCTTCAAGTTCAGAAGCAATAAGTGTGCGGTAACCGACACTCCGATGAGGGTCGCTCGCCGCATTCCGGCCCGCGCCTATTATTGCCTTTACAAGATTAAAGTTCGACGTTTCGTTCGCGAAAAACAAGTCTAAATGTGACTCGGCATCGATTAGTAGCGTGGGTCGTCTTTGGTATCTATTTAGCTAAGTTAGCGGGTTATAAAGATATTTTATTCTATGTCTCGCGTGGGAGCTTTTTTGATATCGACAATTTGAATGAACTTTTCTTCTAGTGATAATTGACTGAAAGCGAACATTTTTGTTTTACCTATTTACTAAGGCGGTCTTACTCTATTTTACCTAGGCAGCTTAGCCAATTTGCACGTAATAAGTTGCATGATAGATATGCGTGGGTTTATTAAATGTAGTCAAATTCTAGAGCTTTGTATTATGGACCCTTTTGGGTATAGCAATATTGAGTAGGGGAGGACGCCCTTAATTCAAATATTGGACTTACTTATAATATTTTGTGGTATCAAAGAACGTGCGGTTCCATGAACTCGGCGTAACTTTTGCTTTATAAATTTCATACGGTATAAATAAATAAATATTACACATGACACACATTTATCTGATTCCGTTCTTTGTTGCTCAATTACTTGTTAAGTAAGTACACGAAATATTTAAATACATGTAAATAACACATGCAAACATTTGTCCCTAGTGAGAATCGAACTCACAACTCTTGACCTAAGAGACAGGATAAAAAATCACCATCGTGTAGTAGTAACTACAATTTTAATTAGAGACAATTTAGAGAACGACATATTATTTTTATTTGTTGTTTTTAAAGCTCAATGTAAATTTCAAATTTGAAAAAAAAATTAGGCTAACGTGTGATGGAAAAAATCGCATTCATGACTAATTGCCTGGATAGCTCAGAGGTTAGAGCAACCGACGCGATATCGAGAGGTCCGGTGGTTCAAGTCACAGTCTTTAAAATTTTAAAAATACGACATATTAATTACGTTATCTAACGAAATACAGCGTTGCATCATTGTTAGTTCAGGTTTTGTATCAGAGTGGCTTGTGGCCCGTGAGCATTTGTCGTGACTAACCCCAGGGATTCCCATTATTTCACCGGAAGTCCAACATACCACAACCGCTTTCGGGAAGGGTGATGCATAAAGCAAACGCAGACTGTATGACTTATCTGATTTCAAGAATTATACACAAATTATTTACAATTGAGAGAAGTATGTACCTCCTCATCGTTTTCATTCCTCATCCATCAGTGTCTCCTCTATACATTTCAAATGCTGATTTAAATATTTGCATAACGGATATTAACCTACCGATTTACCCACATACATTTTTCTATGTATCCGATAATAAATGTTGTTTTATCGAATAAACACCTCGACTTAAATCGTAAAATGCTGCGTTTTGAGCCCTTCCATATCAATTTAAATACCTCGAATTAAATCGGGAAAATATCGCGTATACAGTAGATTCAGAGATGAAAAGGGATTACATAAGATTTTTTGACACCATTTAGAGCCCTTCTATTTCAATCCTTAAAGTCCAAATAGAAAATAATATGTTTGTTGTACAGTTCTTCAACCCGACCCGACAAATATTGTGCAATAAGCATTTGTATTTGTTTTGTCTTTACGCGTATTATTTATCAGTTTAATTATATTTGTATATTCCTGTGTTGGTTCTCATATCCGTAACACAAGCGATTAAGCTACTTATCTCCGATCAATGTGATATTGTGTTATAGTTAGAATAGTGACCCGCACTCGCTTCGATTCGGGTGAATTTTACATAAAAACCTTCCTCATGAAAAAAAGATTTTTCTAATAGATAGAGGGATATATCTATAAAAAAACTTCATATCGAATCGAACCAAATCAAAATCCGTTGCGTAGTTTAAAAGATTTAAGCTTAAATAGGCATATATGGACATTGGACAGAGTAAGCGACTTTGTCTTATACTATGTCATTAGCTAAGCTTGTCTGGTCACTGCTAAAACCGCTATAAGAGTCAACGATCCCTTACGTTGTTTAAAACATCTTAACTCCACGGTCCACCACCGAACTATCTCGCTTCCAAATTCTACGCATAACTGGCTAAGAGCCTGGCTCAAAAAGTTTGTGCTCCTTCTTAGTCCCGGCCAAATCAAGTGGCTTAGTCTCCTTTGTTTGCGGACGGACAACTGAGCCTGGAGAGATAAAAATAAGCTGTTATTACGTTCAGATGAAAGAACCGGAAAATGCAGGGCTTGTGTAATCAATGTCTGCGTCAACACGGATGTCTTAAGGACTTTTCGCGTTGAATAAATAATTTGCTAATTAACGAAACTAACGTAATTAAAAAAACAAGGATAATAAGAAAAAAGTTCAAATATTAGGAAACGAGATTTTTATTAAATTATACATGTACTTTGTAAGAATACAACCATAAAAATTAATACGTTTAATTAATCTAATGTAACTAAAAAATATGTCCGAGATCACTGTTACACAAGGATATTGCTTCACGTAGAAAAGTTATAATCTGAATGATAAATAGAAATAGTGATAGTTATGTTATCAAACTCAGAACTTAATATCAAAACAACTAACTTACTATAAAGCACCAAAATAAAAGGGACTTAGTTGATTCCACATTTCAATACATTCCAGGAACGTGCCCAATCATGGCATGATTACAAATCCCTTCAATAAGATTTATTTACAATTAAGATTTTCTTCAATACGTTTGCCCAATTACACATGGCTTCGGATTTTTTTCTTTTGGCGGATTGCCGACCAATTTGCGTATTCAATTGGCAATCTTCTGCCTACGCGGATTATTATGGGAAACCCTAATTACTGATGGCAATAAGATTAAATATGTAATATATCTGAATTGGTTTGCGACTTGAATATAATGTCAACAGTGTTTCATGTATTCTAATAAGCTCGAGGTATTTTGTAAGGCATCTGTTTTTCAAAAACTAAATTTAATTTCAGATTCCCGTGACCACAATCTCTATAATAAGCTTGTAACGTCGGGTTTCTAAATAATTATAACATCTTATTACCTATATGCGAGTTTCATCCGTGAAATTAGTTTCATGTCAACTTTTAATTAATCTTTAGGGTGTATGTTTGAATTACCTTGAATACGTGGCTATGGGTTGGTAAATGTATCCGCCATTGCATTTGATTTGAAACTATGTATTAGGATAATATTTATGTTAAATTTAGATTTTATGTTTACAAATTAAACTAGGTAATATTTTTCAGTACAATTTTATTAAAGTAAAGTTTTTACGTATGCTACCGAATTGTTTGCATTGAGCCCAACTCGCTCTTAACTATGATTTTTATTTACTTCTATTAAAGTTGTAATTATATGTACTTACTATGTACTACCAATCACTGCACTACTCAGACTCCGTATCTACTTCCGAGATACCCAAACAATGCAGAAAATAAAACATTTAGAGTAAAAGGGACATTGACCTACAATATGTCTTACGCAACCGATCACATCAGGTTTTGAGCAACTTTTTACGATTTCGTGCGAAACAGTCATCTCAATGGGTCCCAATTCTGGAAACGGACGCTTTGATTATGCGTCACAAAATATCTATGGTCACAAACTATTGGGAACCTTGAGAGATTATTTATACAGTAAGTACCTATACACTGAAGTTTACTTTAGTTGTCCTTACTTTGGTAGGTAAACTATTAGTATAAGTTTTTGTTTCATGGCAATCAGCTTTGGTGCTAATGAATACCAATGTCGATAAGTTTGGGCAAAGGCAGAAAAAACATGTTATCGTTCTTTATTTAAATCGTTGAATATGGAGAAGATGTTTAAACTCAACTATCATATTACTTTAATAGAACAGTTCATTATTTTTAACTAAAACTTCATATTTTAATATGAACAAACAAGTAGCTAGACTTTATCTCGGAATTTAAAAACTAAGTTAATTGACGTTTGACAATCAATATTAACACATAATAATGTTAAAGACCGCAGCCTTAGTAAATAGTTCAATAAATTATTTCTTATCATACTAACAACAATAAATTTGCTAATATTATCATAACTATTACACAACATAGCCATTATTCGATCAAATAGGTCAAGTAAATATAAGTAAGTATTTGTTTACTTTTAAAATACAATTCGTAGCGAGGCAGATTTATAAGATAATCCAAGCGATAAAGGGTGACAAAACTGAATAAAATATTAATCTTTCTTTTTTTCTTTACAAACATATTTCAAGTTGAAACATTAATTTAGTTTCAAGAATCAGACTCTGCCGCCTGAGGGCTACAGTGAATGACTAATTTGGAATGCATCAGATCTGTAATTTCTTGTGGCAAATAGTTTAAAAATGAGAGTTCTTCTTAGAACCTTAAAGGATGAATCTTTATTTTTTTTAATAAAGTTTAAAACTTTATTCACTGTATACCTAATACATTCAGGCCCACATATTGTAAATAAATAACAATTGATGCACAATTTATGTCATTGTGTTTACTAAGACCGTAAATTATACAAAAAGAAATTGGTTTAAAAAAATACAACCTTAATGTACGTCCATGTTATTAGTTATAAATATTTTATATGTAGGTATAGCATTAAAACATAAAATCCTATTGAGAGAGGTTCAAAGAAGGTTCAAAAAACCCATCAAACTGCCGAATCTATCACACATGTCGAGGAAATTCTGTTTTTTTTCCTCACATAGAGCATTATAATTCCTTTATGAATATCAAAATTCGGTATATGTACTAAATAGTTCCGTCATAAGTCATCATTACACAAGATGAGTAACTCCCAATGCCCAAATATTTACTGTTAAATACAAGAGAAATTTCGCCATATGTATTCTAAGCCACAAAACTTCGTAATATTAGTAGGAGGTACTAGAGAATGTAAATAATATGTGACATTGTCATATAATTTACCATGTTTGATTAGAAACAAAATCAGTAATCAAGGTTCATGTGTAGTGTACCTAGATAGTTTTTAATCTTTAACATTTAATAGAACCTATCAAGCCATTTCCGACCTTAAAATTTTAAAGCAACCAATGTATTTGAATTTATTATATCATTGCAAAATAAAAAGACAATAATTTCATAAATAACACGAAGTTCTACTAGATATAATATCGTGAAGATATACCTCTGTAGATCATTATTACGCAAGACACCTGAAGACACATGAAATCTATTAAATAAACTCATAACTTCCGAAGTACTATACCTAATTGAATGATTCTTTCTTAAATGTGTTTGGTATATTTAGGCCAAATTTATTGTAAAAAGGAATACACTTTACCGGGATTACATGCGGAGGCAAACTAAAATGAAATGCGGACGAAGTCAGAGGCAGCAGCAGAACAGTTAGTGTAATATAATTATATCACGTAGGTTACTTAGAATCCTTATATAATTGCTTTGAAATAAACAGAATATAATTTAATAGAATGTGTGCGAAACATAGGCAGTGTATCGCAAATCTTTTGTGTGAAAAAAGAGTAGATGACGGAAGTACCTAGTAGTATTTCTGCAAAAGTCAACAACCCCCATCTGTTTTTTTTTTCAAATTTAAACCCCCCTCCAGTTCCCAAAGTAACTTGTAGATACGTTTATCAAGTCAAATACTTACACGAAAAGCTTCATTTAAAACAAAACAAAAGACAATCCATTTCGCACACCCCAACACAATCACATAACAGTTCGGAAATGAACGTATTTAAATTATAAATAGTGTTGTGCCCATCTATTTATACGTATAGTTATCGATGGTTCATCACTGAGATGCGCTCGCGCACTGATTGAGGCTGCGCGCTTGCGGCCATTAGCTGGTCCACTGACGAATGGTAGGGAGAGGGTCTTTTGTCGATGACTAATACGATATCAACATTGATGAGATGAGAAATTAATTGAGATGTTGAAATCCGTTAGCTTAATTTGATTGTTTTAAAATTGATTAAGATGTATTAATAATAGGAAAGAAGATTTAAGAGTCAAATATAATAATAGGTACTATATTTGAGACAAGTGCGTAACGTTTGCGTTTTAGGGAACGTGTTAAGTAAAGTTTAACAAGTAGTCAAGATGTCCCAATAATAATTTATCTCGCATGTTTTTCCTTTTTTCCGTCATATATCCTTGCTACTCGTGGGAACGCAATGACCTTGTTAAAACAATGCACAAGGCAGAATTGCGGCGATGTGGTCCACAACCCGTCACGTCACGTTTCCCACAGAGGTGAAAAGTGGATCGCTGGAAGTGAACTCTGCCTACCCCTCTGGGAAAAAGGCGTGATTTTATGTATGTATGTAAATTTTCCCAATAATTTATTTCGTATTAAATCTTACTGTACTACTAATATATGAACAGTCCCTTTTCTGTCTTCAATATCTTAAAGCCTGTTTATAAATATTTGTCGATATATCTTCTCTTGAAATAACACATCACTAGTGAATGCATACGTGCATCAAAGCGCGTTGCACGCACTATTCTTACGCGTCGAGAAATGGAGAGATTCTTATCCAAGGTTGACTAAAAATAGACTAAACTAAGATCATTTACACTAATTATAAAAATCTAATTATGAAACTTTGAGATTTGCTCATTTCCAGAGAACGTTCATATGCATTTGTAATTAATACTATTCATGAACAAAGTTAAATGCATTTTAGCTAATGAATTATGTATGCAAGACAAGATCTTATGCAGCGAATACGAGAATGGTTGGACCATAATTTATGATTTAACCGGTCTTTAATATAACGATTGTCATTTGACTTTCATAACGCATTTAGGGTACGTCCCCACTAGGCTCACAGTGGGCGGGTAAGAGTTTTCTTCCAGGTTGCCTCCCTTCATCATCAGCCCATATACGTGGTTCATGTCGTTGCTTGCCATGCTAGAGGTCGCCAGTTCAAACCCCGCCACATAACACTGTGTTTTTCAAATTAGAAATTATATGTACGATTATGTGACGCTTTAACAGGTAAGGAACATATTGTAAGAAAACCTGCACACCTACAAACAAATTCTTAGGTTGTGTAGTCAACCAACCCGCACTTGGCCAGCGTGGTGGACTAGGGCCTTATCCCTCTAGCTTAGTTTTGGCGTGCTGGGGCACGAATATGGGCTGATGATGATGAATGATGAAATACTTGCAAACGTCCGTTTATATCAACTTTCTGGAGGTACCTGTATGAATGCATACATTAAGCTACGCGAGTAGAGCGTTGTAAGATAAAAACGTTAAGGCGTACCAATAACTCTACTTAAAAATGTCTTCGCACGGCTTAAATGACATTAGTGCTTTATATTCTAAAAAGCCTTATCCCCTCATTTTATTTACACTAAGCTCTAACATACCTATTGTAGCCATCCCAGCGTTATTTGCCCTTTAATTAGGACTGCAGGACGCAACACAATTGCGGGGTAGAATTACAACTGCACCAGGGCGTTCAACCTTGCCGTTCAACTCGTTAACTACCTAAGACTCGTGTGGACGTTACTTACTGATCATTTGTAAACGGAGACGCGAACTTTATTAGTTGGAAAGCTGTGGAAATTGTTTAAACCCAACACCATTATTTTTCACAGTAAATTAGGTAGGTAGTCACATGACCGTTAATTTTATATTTTAAGTGCTAAAGCTTGCACGATCTGTTTTAAATGTTTAGAAAAACGAGTTTCGTTTATCACTGGTATTGATTTAAATAAAAAAAACTACACAAATTAATTTTTGTACTAACTAACATAAAATCATTTTACTGCGGGAAAACAACTATTAAAATTTCACGGAGTATAATACCTATGTATGTAAGTATATATGCACCATTAACGAAAACAAACACCACATTATTATAATTGGTCGAAAATAAGCGCGCAAAGTAAATAAACAACTTCAAATAAACGGGTCGCTAAACGTTTTATAGTCTGTTGTTTGTAATCAAGATGGCGTCGTGTTTTGGCGCGCTTGATTCACATGTGACCTGCTTTCCGAAACCAACAGCTGCTTTTTCCTGTTATAATAGTGATATGAGAGGCCTTTATAGGGTTCCGTGTTCAAAGGGAAAAATTTGATTTTATTACTAAAACATTGCCGTCTTGATATATCTCAAGAACCGCGATAGTAAGAAAACTATCGCGAGGCAAGCGCCATGATCATGGGTGAACCAGTCACCCGTGATCATGGCGCTTGCAACAGTGCCGAAATATCGGGAGCTTATTAAAACAAAACAACATGGTAAATATCCCGGACAGTTTCAGTTTTTTAATGTGTAACCATGAAAGTTTAAAATTAATATCGCGATAGTAAAAAGATTAAATTAATACCGAACTCTTATTCAACATCAGGTTAATGACGGCGGCTTCTAGACCGACTCGGACTCGTACTAGGCCAGTTTTTTTAAAAATAGACATTCTAAACAAGCGGAGTATGATGATGGCGTAAAATTAAAATTTTCTCGCAAAAGTATAGCAAACTTTAAAGCGAACGGCTGAAAGTTCGGATTACTGTCTTACTTTGGAAGTTAAAAAACGAGAATGTTCGAACATAGTTCCTGCTCATTTGCTTGATTGTCAGTGAAACTTATAAATATGTCAATGAAACGTTCTGATCAAAAATACATCGCTACATGGTCTAAAACAAAGACGCTTTCTCTGTCCCGATATCCCTATGTATGCTTAAATCTTTAAAACTACGCAACGGATTATGATGCAGTTATATTTAATACATAAAGGGATTCAAGAAGAAGGTAATAATGTAAAATTTACTCGAAGTGAAGCGAGGGCGCGTCACTACTTACTACTATATACTGATGATACTTATCCTTAAAATGTTCAAAAAAAATTACTTAGATTTCTTTCTCCTAAATGACCACGATGTATTGAAGTGGCCTTGTCATAATCACCGGACTTGTGGGGAGCATATGGCTCTCACCTATTTCATCATCATCATCAGCCCATATACGTCCCCACTGCTGGGGCACGGGTCTACCCTAACCTAGGGTGAAAAGGTGTTAGTCAACCACGCTGGCCCAGTGCGGGTTGGTTGACTACACAACCTAAGAATTTCTTTGTAGGTGTGCAGGTTTCCTCACGATGTTTTCCTTCACCGTTAAAGCGTCGAATAATCGTACATATGAATTTCAAATTTGAAAAACACAGTGGTACGTGGCGGAGTTTGAACTGGCGACCTCTCGCATGGCAAGCAACGACCTTAACCAATCAGCCAACTATGTATTTGACACTTAAAAATTGTGCCCAAACCAAGGGCTTTTCGTGTTTTCTTATACACGGGTGTTATTCTAATATTAATTATTTTGACTCAGAACTCAAACAAGTTGGTAAAATACCTCTCTAGGAATTCACTAAAATTTCCAATAGTTACAGTCAGTGTTATATGACTACTACTATTATTATAAACATTATCAGCCTCTAGGCCATGTCTGACTTCTGACAACAGCTACTTTCAGAATTATATCCACAAAGCTGACTGGAGCAAAGGAATCGGTGTGGCACCCGTCTTTATTCTGTCGCATTATTTATTATAAGGTTATTCGTGTTCGCTATCATTTTTATCGGGTAGACATCAAGTAATATAATATAGTGGTAATTTTGTTTACTTTGCCTTCATAAGTAAGGATAACCTTATATGATTTGCTGTGACTTAGTTCGTGTGGATAATGTGTAGAATATTGTTCGGTAGCCACGGTTATATTATTACTGTGATACAACGCAGTCAGCAAAAAAGTACTTTATCAGACTCTAACTAGACTAACTGTGTACCAAATTGCATTTGAATCAGTTCAGAAAGCACTGCGTGAAAGCACGAAACAGCACATTGGTCAGACAGAGTTACTTTCGCATTAATAATATACTAGTGACCCGTTCGGATATATTATCGTTCTATCTTTAAAAAAAAATGTTTAAAGAAAAAAAGTTTTTAAGATTTAAGCATACATACAGGCAGACGCGGGAAGCGACTATGCTTTATACTATGTAGTGCAGTAAGGATTAGAATAAATATAAAAATAATAATTTCTAATTGACACTAAGCGTCCGCCGGTGGACATTAGACGCATTACATCGCATCAAACTTATCTTTATAAACGATTTTTTATGAATCTCTCATAAAAATTCCACCAATCCACTCATCAGTTCGGAGTGGACTTTGAATGAACTCATGCCTACCGGTAGACGCTTAGCTAAAATTTGTCCGTATGGGTCTACACGCGATATTAGTAGCAAATTACATAGCTACTTACTGCCCGACGTTTCGACTGGGTTACACCAATCGTGATCGCTCGCGAACTCGATTGGTTAGTGTAATGGAACGCGAAAGTCTAAGACGCTTAGCTACTTAAAGAACTTTAGATTTGTATTTTCAATGGTAAGAATGGTGTGGTAATAATATGATGTGAAGCACGTAGAGTCCTCCAAATAAATGTCCAATAAATTTGTAGCTTAAATCAAACTACAAATGAAAACGTATTTGGACAATATCCTCCGCAGATTGACAGTAGAACATTTATTAGGGCTTTTTGTTATTTACACCTTTTCGAACGGAATGTCCTTAATTTTCCTCCTACACTTTGAACTGAAGACTTTTTGTACATCTGAGTAGGAAATAGGCGTTGTGACTTTATCTAAAAGCAACGGACATGCGTATTTAAGATTATCAAATTATGGCAGTGGTACAGCGTATGGTTATACAGATAAAATTAAATAAATAAATAAGTAAATAATAAAACATCCGAAATAAATAAATTGACCGGAAATGTGGTGCGAAATGCCCTCTCACTCTTATATCTTAGTGAGAGGGCATTTCGACATGACCCATTAGATATGTAAAGCTCGGGATAGCCAGCTTACTGTATTTCACGAGTTACGGGTGTGAATCCGCCAACAAAAGGGTCATTAGTGTCATTAGCTCCCCCGCAAGTCCAGGGATGATGACAAAGCTATCATCGTAGTTAGTTAGGAAAAAAAAGCATCCGCCATCTTTCAGACTTCTGGCTGAGAAATATTTACTGAAAGACTCACTAATTTGGTACTCGAAACAGTTATGTTTGGATTACAATCATCATCATCATCAGCCCATATAAGTCTTCACTACTGGAGCACGGGCCTACCCTAAATAAAGGGATAACCACGACGGCCATGTGCGGGTTGGTTGACTACACAACCTAATAATTTCTTCGTTCGTTTGTTCGTTCGAAAGAGAGCAGCTTTCCTTTACCATTAGAGCGTCAAATTATAATACGCGTTCTTAATCCGAAACATTATTTCCAGATAAGGTTTCAAATGTAATGTGTTTGCGCAAATGCTATGCACATCTTATATACACTCTTATATTTTATCTTCGTATATACTACAATCGAAATCACGACCATTTCGTTAACCACTCAGTTGATTTCGCATTTCGTTCACAAGTGAAACGGGTACAGTTGGACTTTATTAAACGGTGCGTGACGTGACATCTTTAAACTAATTAGGTCAAGCCTGTTCGGACTCCGATTTATTTGCATCCAACGAATTTGATTCAACGCGTTAGACCTTTCTCTACTGCTCATGTTAAATTTCATCTTCGAATATGTAATTATGAGAGTAAGCTAGACATAAATAAATAAATACACAATTTTTATATATTAAATTTATAAAAAATAAAAAAAAAAATACCGAATCCATAAACAAAAATCTAGACAGGATCGATTGACGAATAGGGACAAATGGTGTATTTATATAGATCAAAAACACTAGGAGTTAAAAGTCACAGTGGATTGACTCACACGGTTCCTAAAAATAAATTTTCAAGATATGAGAATAACCTTAGAAGGACGCTGAATACATTTGCTGCGCCTAAGATTGACCTTCCACCCTTCCTTCCTCCAGACCAACGCCAGTCAATTACAGCTGAGCTGAGTAAAGTTCCCTAATCCCGGGACGGCAATATACCAGGTGGGGGCAAAGAGACTGTCCCGGTAATTGGTACAAATGTGCGTGGCGCGAATCTACCTTTATTGGATGCCTCCGCGACGATTGATTCGTGATCCGCGATGTGTACTCACTCTAGACATTGGGTTGAAGTAAAAATACCTTCTCGGTACTCCTACTAGTAGTAGCATTGTATTTGTTACTCTAACTGTCTTACGCATTCATTCCTAAATCACAAATCGACGTACAATTGCTTACTATAATGGGGTTAAGTATGAAGGAACATTGGGTAAATGTTGACCAACTGTTCTGTAGAGAGTAATGGTTTACGCGATAAATGAACAAAGTTTTTAATCGTGGCAATACCACCTTAATTTCTTACCGATAATTCGTGGTGGCACCTTATTCAATTTTTGGTCAGTACTGATACTGAAAAGTATTCGCTAGTCAGTATCAGTATTAGCTACTTAGCTTAGTATTAGCTAAGTATTCGCTACTTTCTTGGATTCCGATGGAATAAAATAAAATAAAACTTTATTTAGAACACTACAGTACATATTACAAAATAAATTTCTTATTAGCAAAGCTTACTATACTCTAAAAGAATATTTTACTGATAAAATGTAAATACTAAAACTTATTATAAATACGAGGTATAAATAATCTAAATATTTTAAGCTCGTTATATATTAAATATAATACGTTATAATATAAAAGAATATAATATAATTTAATATGATATTTATGTAGTCTAAGGGAATTTCTTATGTACTTTAATTTCTTTAAAAGTTACCATAAAAATACAGCGTCCTCTCTTCAATTTCATTTGCAGAGCCCTTGCAGGGTCTATAATGTACGAGTATCTATAGATAATTACTACCCCAACACCTTGTAAACACTTATAGAAGCAATAAAGTATTGAGTATTTAAAGTTATTTCTGACTTAGGAACGTGATTCTTGTACTTATGTATTAAGCTGACAGTTTCAAATGCTGATCGCAGATGATTAGCTGACTAATGAAAATCAGTCTAATATCGGAGTCGGCTCCCACTCGGATTAGCGTCCGGCCGCACATATCGCTACATTTCCATCAATTAAACGAGTTAAACCACAGTCTACGTGAAAACAGTAAGAGCGATCTGCTTCCCCGCAAGTCCAATGATGATGACAAGACGTAATATGGGCTGATGATGAATGTTACGAAAAAATTACACTCATACAACATCACATAAATTGTTCCGATTCAGAAGTAAGTTGTTTAAGCTATTATGTTACGGATATAAGTGACAACAGTGGTATAAACAGTTAAATTTAAATACATAACGGTAAAGGTAACACATACAGACACAGAAAAATTCCGATTATCACCCAAAAAATTGTCCCAAGGTGGTATCGTAGCTAAGATCTTTCACGTCTTCGACTCACTATCAAAGCAGTAGCGTCATTCACATGTTGTTTTATTTTCATAACATTCTGAGTATTTTAGCTTAACTGTTCTCATCTGCACTGTGTCATAACGAAGTTGAACAGTCGGTGAGTTGCGGAGCACTGCACGCTAGCATTTGACCGCGAACCTTGTTTAGCGAAACACGCTCATCTCATTATGTAGTTCTGCTACAGAGATTTCGCCGATAATTTGCTGCCCCCACCTTCCTATTTATGTCACCAACGATTAGGTATCGACTGGCTAACTATGTTAGACTGTTTAGACTGACCTTATCGAGATTTAACCGTAGTCGCTGGAAGAGTTTTCAGGGAGGCTGTTATACAGACCAGAGAGTAGGTATACACCTTTTTTTCTTTTGACATTGAAACCGATATTTTAAATAACCATTAGCATTTTAAACATAACTTCTGTAACTGTTATTTTTGTCTATTATGTTTTGTTATAGGGATTTGAAAAAACAACTTTGTTAGTTAACCTTCAAATATTTTTAAATACTTGGGCATACCCAGACACGGAAGAATTACACGTACGTACCTCACATCAATATTTTATTATTATTTTTTTTAATTGCACATGTTCAATTGTCAACGTTTAGCTTTAAAAGCAAACTACGTAACATTAACCAAGAATTGCAATATCTTTTCGTTAGCCAACAAAAGGTAAAACTTTTGTTGCGTTTGTGTAGTTAGGTAGAGAAAGACATTGCGTTATATCAAGCGCCACTTAAGGTGCTTTTTATTTTAAAATGCTACCGGCGTTGTGGTTTTTAAAAATAAAATTTTAGGACGAAGGTGGTTTAGACTCCACGGATAAAAGTTCGACTACAATTTTGTAATTTTCTTTAAGGTAATACGCAACATAATATACCTACAATTCAGTACTTAATTTTATAAAATTTGTATTTTTGACATTTCAACTGTAACATGATTTATTTAAAAAAAAGACGTGTGGCACTCGGGGACTGCCGCGGTATAGCTATTGCATAGCATCGTCCGATTTCGGAGCAGCTCGTCTCGATTCGTGCGAGTTTCGTAGAGTCGTACAATACGTTTAACCGCACGCACACAAACACCGTGCCGAAGTCTACCGAACTGAAACGACGTTAGACGATTGTGAGGTTTTTTTCGTTACGGAATTTCTTGGTTCGGCCTCCGCGCTCAAAGCCCGCGATAAAAGCTATGCAATAGCTTAAAATTAATAATAAGAGACCTATAACAACTTGACTTTTTAATTTATATAGAGGCAATGCAAATGTAACCAGATGATGTTTATTAACTAAATTAATCGTGTAACTTGCCGTATTAAAGGAGCCCGTTCCAATTTTCTTGTACGTCAAGTTTAATGTTTCTTTAAACCCGAAAGGCATAGCTGAACATCTGTCGTGAAGTAATTAGTGTTGGTAATTAACCGCGGCGCGTGGCGGCGCATAAACTGGCCAGAGACAATCCATCATGGCTGACAGACGTCAGTTTTTGGCGCGAACTGACTTCTAATCGGATTCGCTGACGCGGGAAAGTTAGTTCTCGATGCGCACGTTTTGTGGTCTACGGAAGTGTTTGATTAAAGATATAATTCTACAATCAAACACGTCTTTAGGAAGTTTAGTTTTATTGTAGGTGTGAATCTACATCGAAGATAATAAGCACTGCTTGTTTGGTGTTTGTCTTTTGTGTTTTTTGAATTATCTTGAATTTGTATAAAATGTTTAATTTTATTTCCTGTACATGAATCTTGGACGTAGTCAAAATTTAATGATTGGATAATGAATGTGGGTTATTCTCATGCGAGATGAAGGAATTCCAGAAAATGAATACATGACGATTAATTTTCGCGCACACAATTGTGCGCTATTAGTATTATACTCTGCCAGCAATTGTGCAATTGATCATGGACATCCTTCATGGGCTCAAAGTCTATTAAGAACTTTAAATACCAGAAAATTCAACATCTACATATTAGTCTCATTATGCTTTGCCATCACAGTTTTGAAACAATAATAACTGGTTCGTTCGTACCGTTTTCTTCGAGCAATTGCGAGGCACGGTATATATGTATTACAATACAATATCGAGTTGAAACCAATCCCGGCATACTCCTCAGAGACGGTTTGATTGAGCCCGGCAAACAATCGACGTGCTGTACGAACTCATTTGACATTTACTCGCCACTTTAAAGGAGGTTTCAGCAAATATTCCTTTGTAGAAACAATTATGGTGATATTTGTGTTTCATTGCTTCAGCTTGGTAAGTTCAAGGTAATAAACAGTCTTAGGAGTGAAGGCTAAGCTTGTTTTCTAGCTATGCTATTTAGAGTAGTGCTAATTCCGTCTTTGAGTGTGACAAACGAAATAAATTTATGGTAGGATGAAAACTTTTGTAAAAGGAAATAAAAATAAAAATATTTTTAATACAAAAATTAAGGGACATAATTTTCCCCTATGACCCCTTTTTTTCCAATTGTTTTCATCGTACTATAATTTTTCTTTGATTCTAAACCTAAAAACATTCTAGATACGTATCTAGCTAATATTGCAGCTTTCTAAAAATAAAAGTTAATTTTTTTGAATACTGAAATAGAATCTAGATCCAATTAGAGTCCTGGTCCTAAGAAAATATTTTTTGTAGAAACTCATCTTTGAGAAAGAATAGTCGAGCAGATCATTGTCTGACTACTTTAATGTTAATTGAGATAACGGCAAAAAAGCATTTACGTAACATATTAAAGTCACATAAAAGGAATATATTTACTGCGTTTCCTTATATTCTGTTTAGAATTATTATATAACTCGAGTTTGGATTACAAATTCAAATGTAATATTTTATCGCGTCTCAGGATTCCGTAAAGAAAATTGACGTAAAGTGCGAAGGTAATCTCCAAATATCTACGTCATATACCAAACCTACTGCTAACAGATACACTTAACTGACTTATATAACATAAAATATTATGACAAAGAACAGTGAACCCTCAACCTCATAAACAAACCAAACAGTATTGTATGCCATCAAATATTTAGTTTAAAACTGGATTCGACCAATTCGTTTTCACATTGCACGCTCGAATGGTCGAAATAATTTGAGATCTCGATTTATTCTAATCGATTCGGCCCTTTTCAAACATGGCTACTTATTAATTTCAAATTCTTTATTTGTTTAACTTTAATGGAAGGGACTGAAAGATGGATTAATGTTAACAAGAATTGGTGCAGTGGATCTAAACGTACGGCTTATTGACCTATCTTTTTTTTAATAAATAAGTGACTTTCCTGATCTAAAGATTCTACTTAGTACCTACAAGTTACATATACGATACACTCAATGATAAAATATTTGAGAGAAGGCTTGGTTAAATTTCCCAATATAAGAAATAATACTATAAGAAGAGACTTCAAGAAAATCGCGATAAAATTACCTTCTCCAACTAAATATGCATTTTATTTTTAGTGAAATCCTATAAAATGAAAAATAAAATCTGCGCTTACACTGTGCTTTTTATAAAGTGCATTTGTAAGCGCTCGTCGGCTTTTACGGAGGAAAACTTGAACTGATGGCATTAATTAATTAGAAACTACGTTACCTGTATTGGTCTTATCATTACCTACTTACAGTGGAACATTAAAGCCAAAAATATTTTAGCTCTACTTAAGCGACAAATTTAGAATACTAAGAGACAAATGAAAAAAAAAACAACTGATCTACATACCATAAAAATATGTACATATTACGAGTTTAATTTTTTCTAAAAGTAATAGTTATATCTATTACTATACATATTACTTATTAAAACAGGCTTTTCGCGAAAACAGCCATAAAAACCCCGTCGTTTTCAAAACCTTTTTGTCATGTGTGCCAACCGTACAACAAAGTATTGACACAAAAGTGACCCAACTACAAATACGCCAACGCTTGTATCCGTCTGTCCGTCCATCCGTCCGTCAACCCGCACAATCGGACACATGCAAATGACACGACTCAGCCGTCAATTGATTGCAATTTAAAATACTAATTAGCGAGCGTGTTCAGACTTATTAACATTTTATTTGTTAATTGGTTTTCCGCGGAGGCTTTTTAAAGTTAAAATTTCCGCACAATGTTATTGAAATTATCAGTAATATTAATATTTTTACCTCAAGTTCTTACTAAACAAAAATTTATATAAACGATTAACGGATACTTTGAAAGTATTTTTAACTTTACTTTTTAACTGCACACTTTGTAAAATCGCAATAAACATTTTTGTTTTAATTCTATTTAAACCTTTTATGTATTTAAGTTTTTTTTTCAATATTATATTTAAAGTAATAAACAATGACCTTTTGAATTTGCTAACATTATTATTAGGATTATATTGTTAGGAAAATTATTTTATTGGTTAGATGTAAGATTGACTATATATGGAGCAGCAGATTTTGAACCATATAGCTAAAAACATAATTGAAGAGACCTAAAAACTATCCGTAAAAGCTTTTCATCCTAAGTTAATCCCGAGCTATCATATTTACCAGTGCTTCCAACCGACACGCAATGTTATATCAAAGCAACGGCCAATTTGGCCTCAAAAGAAGTTCGCTCAAACTCGAATTTCGGGTTTCACGGAGAAAATTGTCTGCGTCGGTGTAGCCATGTGATAATGGGGTAATTTCCCCTGTTTAACAGGAAATATTGGACTTGAAAGCTCTCCTGAAAGAGAGGGCCAGCTTTAAATTATTTCAATTATCTGAACTGGAGTTTAATGAAAATGATCTTATCTGGCCTTAGATGTAATGATGTCTTTGTGAAAAAAGTTTAGTGTTCCACTTGCAAGATGGATACAGTGTTTTAATGACTTTTTAATAGGTTTGCTGCATACGCGTAGAACAGGCTTAATTGGCAATGAAAGTTGCTAAGTTGACTTTAAGATCATACAAAGAATGTCCCAAAAACGATTTTTATAAAGTTCGAATGGAGCTTTTTATCTTAGTGCCACGTTAGTAAATATTCACGACCGAATGTTCTTTAATTGACCAAGTAGCCTTATTAATACTTAGATTTCAATATTGAAATCATGATAATAGTCTTTGTGTTCACATATTTCGAACGGAGGGCGTTTCGGCCCGGCGATCGGAGCTAAGTTACGTTAAGTTATGATCTCCCGAGGGATAAACAGCTTCGCTATATTGTAATTCTATCCTGATTAACTAAAATTTATTTTAAACGATATTTACATGTTACGCTAAAAGGAACTTATTACATTTTGTACTTTTTGTTGAGGTTTGATTAGTCTGGTTCATTTTTTTTTCCTAACTGACTAACGATGATGGCTTGGAGGAGCCTTGTCATCATCACCGGGCTTGCGGGGGAGCGGATGGCTCTCACCCCTTCGTATAATCCTTGCTTTCTAATACATAGATGCCCAATGATGATTTATAAGTACTTCTTAAAGCCTACATAAATGAATATCTTTAGAATAATGTTTAGAAACCAACAAAGAGTACTTAGTCATATTGTATATTATTAGCGTCGATGTCCGAGTGGTTAAGGTCGTTGCTTGCCATGCGAGAGGTCGCCAGTTCAAACCCCGCCAGGTACCAATGTGTTTTTCAAATTTGAAATTCATTCATATGTATCATCATTCGACGCTTTACCGGTGAAGGAAAATATTGTGAGGAAACCAGCACACCTGAGAAATTTTTCAACGGTGTGTGAAGCTATGTCAGAGGGCGATTTAAAAACTCTGACACCAGGTTGTTCATCAACCATACAATAAGAAGAAGATATTGTATATTCATACCAGTTGGATTAATACTAAAGAACGTAGCGTCTTTTTGCAATAGTAAATTGAGTGACCATCATTACAAAACTCTTTTGAGAAAAAAAATCGTATAAATTTTAAGTTAAAATTGTGTGACAAGCATCCAGACGTTTATAAGCGCCTTAACAATATTTTGAGAAAAACTTAAAAAGCTCCACATTTATTTTTTACCTACCTCCATAATCCATACTCTCACATAGCGATATATCAGAAGTTGAATATAAGATGACGTTTGAAACAACTGTTGACAGCAACTCCGACCGCAGATATTTATTGTTGTGAGTTGTTGAAGCAACAACTTGTGGGGAACATGTGGGTAAGGGTGGATTGACTTACTAGATAAGGGTGAATGTGACATACCCGTACCTAGATGAAAGAGAGACAAACCCTGTTTTAGGTTGTATCATATCGGTCGTAATATCTCAATATGATAGTTTTAAATATGTAAATATAAAAAATTATGGTATAGTTGATGTAGATCAATATTTATTTATTTAATAAGGAACAGTGCAATATGCAATGTTTCATTGAGTTAAAATAACTTATATTCAATAGGTATAGAATGGAACACGGCAAAATATCAAAATTTCATCCCTTCTTTGAGTGGGAGATAAACCTAGGACTTTAAGCGTAATATACAAAGGCATTGATGTACAGTACTTAACCGCTCTTGCCACATTGCAATAATGGCTGATATTTAATGTCTGCCATAGACAGTGAAATCAACGTTAAGACAGAACAAAATCGGTGACGAAACCAAAAAATCACAAAGATATAAATTAACTCAAAGACTTTTTCGCCCCAGAATTAACGCTTCTACGAAGTATCAAACGAACTTTTAACAAAAGGAACAATGTTCCCGTAATCTCGGAGGCTCTGCTGTGACCTGACCCGGAACTACTGGACTCCCGATGATTGGAACTTGAAGAAACAGCAGTTTTCGTAGGGCATTAAAACGAAAGAGTTTTTTTAGGGTACGCTTTTGTGCTCTAAAAATTGTCGTTGACTTGAATCATATAATATACAAAGTATTAAAGAAAAAATAAAGAGAATAAATGTACCATTTTATAGGGGGTCTTATTTTCATGTTTTTTGTTTATCTTTTGATCGCAGTGTAATGTACGTTGCGTTATTAATACATTAAAGTCATATCAATCGAAGAATTTTATCGTATGGAAAGCTAGGAACTGAAAAATTATTTAGAAAATATTGAATTCATTTCCACGCCGTTATTTATATCAGTTCGAAAACTACGTAACATTTCATTTAAGATACCTACCACCTTATATTTTCAACCCAGACCAAAGTAGAATATGGTTAATATATAAGTCTTCATACAGATGTTCAAGTAATCACATGAAAACTCAAGTACTCTTACTTGTTTTTAAAAGCTTTCACAAACACATATAGTCAAAAAACTTTTGACACGCGAAAAGATTTAGGTACGAATAGCTACCAGAAATAAGCGCGATTTAACGACCCGTATAACACACGTTTAAGGTAAATGTGGAAGTCAAAATTAATGCAAACAAAAAGAAATGTAATAAATAAAATTAATTTAATAGCTTTATTTTCTTTCTAAATAAAAGTATTTCATTATACAGTAATACTAGTGACCATCGCTACGCTTCGTATATTATATTATACTTACATAAAAACCTTCTTTTGAATCCCTCTATCCATTAAAAAAACACCCCATCAAAATCCGTTGCATAGTTTTAAAGATTTAAGCATACATACTAACAGACGCGGGAAGAGATTTTGCTTTATACTGTGTAGTGATTTAGTATACTGTTCAAGTTCAAGTTATAAATGACCTACAAATGGCCTAAAGTACACGATTATAGGTTTTGTGATAAGATTCGCCCTACTTGTGGAAATTCTATGCATACGCAATAACATTCATCCTTTCCATTAAACTGTATTTTAACTTAATCATAGTGCTATGAAACATAATTATAACCCCAAACTACGTTCAAGTTAACTCGTTGTTCTTGGGATACCTTCATTATTATTTTTTTGCTTAATCTGGCACAATATGGTCTTATGTCTATTAACAAGGGTTAAAAAAGCCTTTAGATTATATACAGTGGGTAAATCGTTATGGGATAGCATATACAGTAGAGTAAATTTATATTGCGATACCCAACTAACTAAAAAGTGCTTTTGTCCGGAGATTTTGCAATGTTGTACATAGTTAGTATCATAGCTTTCTATAAGTTTCTATTATTTACAAAAGAGACAATTTAAAGGCTGTATTGCAATCGGCAAAGACAAAAACCTATTGTTAAATATCTCCATTCAGGAAAGAAATGGTGACAACCATTGTGATCTCAAGATTGCCATTATTCTAGGCAAAATCTTACTTAAGGAGATTTTACTGAGAAATATTAAATACATAATCCTAGACGTGATACAGCTAAATAAAGCATTGTTTTAAATTTATTTCGGAGTTAATATAAAAATACAAAGAAATTTTGGACGATATTTAAGGCTAGCTGTTCTGAGTTAAAACGTAAAAGTATCGTCTTTTATGAGATATCATTGAACGTTTGAATGTACAAGGATACTATGCATACTTGTTTAAACTTCTCCACATTTTTGTTTCCAACTGACATACAATAGGTTGGAGTAGCCTCGTCATCATCACCGGACTTGCGGGGGAGCGGATGGTTCTCACCCTTAAGATTTGTCTACATAACTTATTATCTGTGCGTTTATTCGTATTCAATCTTGTTAGATTTTCAGAGCACAATTCACTGTCAACTATAGGGAGAATTTAAAAAAAAAACTTAACTTGAACAGCTTTTAATTCTTGAATTAAAAGCTGTTTAAGTTAAGTTTTAAGTATAATTTAGTTATTTATTACCATTACTTATTTTTTCTGCAGCAATAAGTTTTAAGTATAATTTAGTTATTTATTACCATTACTTATTTTTTCTGCCGCTATTTAACGCGTGTTTAATAAATATAAATAAATAAATAAATTACAAAAAAAACGGCTTTCCGATTTTACCACAGATACGAATCCAACAAGTGGTTCTCTAAGCATTTTTAATCCAAAGTTTTCCAACATTTCGGGTGAAAACTTTTTTAACCAATAAATGTGCCCTTTTAATTCTTAATTTTTATTATTCAGTGACACTTTGATATGGTTCCCTGGCTACAGTCATTTAATTACAGTATTTATTAAAACTTTAATATAAAAGACCTAATAGCAAATTAATATAGACTGGAAATTTACATTTTCAGAAATAGTATGTAAGCCTAATTTTAAATGACTCCTTTAGTTTTATGTTGTTAATAAGTCTTATAACATTAATGTTATATTAATTTGTAGTGTTTGTAACTTTTAATGTTAACTTTTTCGGGCTAAACACTCGAATTCCCCTTGAAAACTTATCAAGAGTTCACACTATCATGATTCTGCTACCGTAACGTACTATACAAAAGTTCAGTTAAAAAAACTTTTAAAATTCCACTTACCTCCTAGTCATGTTTGCTACGGCTACGTCTGCTACGGTGCTACAGCGATGCTACGGCGACGGCTACGGCGTTGCTACGAATGGCGTGCAAAGCGGGTGTCTCCCGTTTATATGGGCCCGAGCGCCCCCGCTTGGCCAGATGTGTCATGTGATTGATATTAATCGCTGGAAGGTTTTTTTTTTATCGGGATCGGGATCTAGTATTAGTGACGGTGTGTGCGCGGTTCGGTTCCCGGCGATACTTTAGCTACAAGTTTGGTGGTAAGTGTTACTAAATCTGCATTATTTAGGGACTGGTAGTTTTTTTAGCGACTGATTCTTGGTTTTAAAACTTGAATTAAAATTTGAAATGTTTTCTGTATAACTGAAGGACACTATATGATTAAACCAATATATTCCAGGTTATGTATATGTATGTTAAGTGTTGAGAAATTGGTCTGATTCTACGATTGGGCTTCGACAATTAGTTATGTTGTAACTACGGTGATTTATTTAATTAAATTACTGTAATTTCAAGATCGTATACAACTTAGGTCAAAGTTACAGGTTAGGTATCTTGAAATATCTAGTTATGGAAAAAAGTAATCACACCAACATTTGAATAGTACGATTTTTATAAGTACTAACCCAATATAAAACCGTTGCTTGCTTTTTAATGCTTATTGTTTCCGTTTCCGATCGACATAAATATAAATAAATAAATATTTCACAACATCACTTATATTGATCTGATCCCGTGGTAAGTAGCTTAAGCACTTGTGTTACGGGTATCAGAATCAACAGCGGATACACAAATATACTTAAATATATTTAATAATACACCCAGACACGGAACAAACACCGATGTTCGTCACACAAATATTTGTCCCGAGTGGGAATCGAACCCACGACTCTTGGAACCGTAGGTAGTAAACCTGGGTCACTAGCCACTGTTCCACCGAGCCAGTCAACATTATTAGCTAGTAATTGTGGTGTAAAGGTAATGAAGACACACAGTTTTTACAGTGTTCGCAATTTCTAACATTTTGGAAATGGTCTTATATTGTTGAAAAATTCGACGGCTTCAGTACATAGCTGCTGGTCTGGGCGCCATTCCCAGAAGGACGGGTGTTCTAATCCCTGGGCCGTTGAATTTTTTCCGTTTTTCTAAATATCAAATTGTATGTTCCATTTAACACCATAATTTGGCCCATGGCACATTAGGAAGACTATTACATTCATCAAGTATTAGGGTTTATTGCCAACCGGGGCAAATTTTCACTTCCGGTATGTGGTTTTCCCGCTTCTTGGTACCTATTTTGTGTTTATTTATCTAAATAAATTCAATAACACCATTGGTTCTGTTATATGTGACATTGTCACGATATTTCTTATACTTATTTATTACGAACACATGCGTTTATTTCGCGTCAGCTTAAGCTATTTATCTAGGATGTGATCCCGGATTAATTCATGAGGACTGTTTGATAGTTAATTATTATTGTGTTTCGTTTCCTCAAACAGATCACATTTTGCTCAGGGGTTATTGTTATGTCTCATAATGCTCTTCTTGACGGGAAGAGTGATCAAACGATTTGTAACTATGACCCACCAAATAAATTAAAAGAAATTTTGTTTTGTATTTCCTTTAATGCAGGAATATCCTTTATCTGAAAAAAAAATACTTTATTTATTCTGTAAAAAAATTTGTCGGAGCCTAATCAAAAAATCTTTCTAGTATTACCTGCGTTTACCGGAAAGTACATATTAAGCCGTTCATCTCGCGCCTGATTTGTATCGTCGGTCCTGACGATTTAAAAACACATCGAAGTATGGAAGTGAAGTAACAAAAAGTCTAGCTTTTCCTCGTCAAGGGTGATCAAGTCTAAAAAACAATAATTAGACGATTACACAAGATTAATGGAAAAAAGGATGTGGAAGAAGCGAAATTGGAGTGCCAGAACCGTAGCACATGGTTGGAAGTGATTTTTGCCTACCCCTATGGGGAATAGTCGTATGTTTGTAAAAAATAAAAATACGTTAAGCAGCTGGTCCTGCACCTCATTTCTGATCGGTCCGATATGTCAGATTGCCGACTCACCCAACAATAAGAATGAAAAACCGTTTAAATAAAGTGAATGTCACTGTGTTTTTCACGTCCGTGCATCGGAAAGCACGTAAGCCGCTGGTACTGGCTCTCATATTTTATTTATTTATTTATTGCACACCATACAAAAGGTCTCCATACAAAAAATCTAGAATCTAAAACTAAGACTCGATTAATATGGACCCTATTGGGCACGGCAACATCAAAGAGGGGAGGACGCACTTCACATCTCAGAACATAAACTGCTTGTACATTCTTCACCCTATATCACATTAATTACTATATTTATCTTGTAGGTATTCTAATATAGTATAATATTTTGTACATAATAGTAATTCTTTTAAAGTTTTTATGAAGAATTTTTCATCTTCTCTTATAAATAAAAATGAATTGCTGTTCGTTAGTCTGACTAAAACTCGATAACGCCCGGACCGATTTAGGTAATTTTGGTTTTAAAATGTTCGTCGTAGTCCAGGGAAGGTTTCAATGAGAATATATAGAAAAAGAATCAGTATTGGCGGTATGAAATTCGCCGGGACCACTAGTTATTAATAGATCTTACAGGCTACGGAAAAACAGGGAGTGCATTTGTGATTGCCCCAACACTTGCGCACTATAATATGTTCTGCCCAGTTGGCTGATCTAATTGAGATCGGTCATCATGGCCGAAATCGGTCGGACACCTTATTATTACTATGAATGGGCACTCCCATCTCATAATAACTCGTTTCCATTTCATGTGAATGTGGTCTTGATGAGACCACCCTCGGGTTGTTGTCATAGATTTGCTAAATTGGCGTCGCCACATTAATACAAGGTTAAGTTTTATTTTATTATCTCGCTAGACAAAACATGCATTTAGGTTAGAACAGCGAGGCTACCATGAGTTTAAAACTTACGCACTCGATATCGCCTATGTAAATATGTCTATGAAAATCTTGTACAGCGCCGCTGGTGGTTACGCGAAGAACTAAAATCGCCCGTATGGAAAGAAACAACTCGATAGGTTTTTAACGTAAGTAAGTTTTCGATAAAAATATCTTAAAATAGGATAATAATTTGCTTAAGCTGTTTTCGGAATTTATGTTGTTGTATATTTGCTGGTCGTGAAGGAATATATTTAGTTTTAATTTTAAAAGACAACTATTATATGCGGCTATGTTTTTAAGAAGTATAGTCAAGCCCTTATTTGTAGAGAAAAATGTTACCTAAAGTTTGTGACTTTTAAGTAAAAAGATATTCTACACAAAAATGTGTCCCGGGTGGGAATCGAAACCACGACTCTTGGAACCACAGGTAGTGAACACGGATTACCAACCACTATTCCACCGAGCCAATCAATCTATAGAGGTTTAATTTTTTCACTCACTTCACTTGTCGTCACAGAGTCCCACCCATGAGACCTATATCCTGATATTAATTAAACTCCACACGAGTGTTCGCTCCACATCACTTTAATGCGCCATTCGACACCCGTACGCGTTTTCTTCTCGCAATAATACGTAATTACGACGTCTTATGAATTCATTGACGCTTAATAAATACAAGGCAATCGGACTCGCTATTAAATATTTTGCATTTCCTTAATATTTACTCCATGAGTTAGGATTAATGTTGATAATTGCGTTTTATATGTAAAATTCGGAAACAATTACCATTTTTGTTTTTGTTTCCGTACCCATACGGTTAATGTAGCAGTGTGTTGCCAGAGTGAACACACAACAAAGTGTCATTTCCAATAGATCTCGATGTAGCACAACAAAATATACCCAAATGAAAGATACTAAATCTGTAAGGAAATGTTTACAAACCGATAGTGATAACTGCTAATGTCTGGGTGTGTTATATATATATGTTTTAAGTTTATTTGTGTATTTCAAAATAAACTTACATAATATATTTTTCTGATACCCTCGATATGAACACAAGCACTTAAGCTACTTACTACGGGGTTATATTAATATATTAGATCAAAGCAATTGCATTTAACTCGCATTACTGACTCACTTCATTTTATGGGTAGCTCAAATGGTAGAGCGCTGTGGCAGCGATAGCCCAAAAGCACAAACTCCCACGCCGAAAGTTCCCGGGTTCAAAAACAACCGCATTATACAAAGCGCAATGGCACAAGATGGCTAAAGTTCAGTCTATTTTTCTCGTTAGCAAGTTTCCCGCTTAAACTGCTCAGTAATTAGCCGCGTTGTTTGATCTGGCCCGACTGGAATTATGAATATTCACAGAAACAAGTTTAATTTTGTGCGCGCCGGGCTATGCATAGTAAATGCACGGGGTCCCGCCATTCCTTTTAGTTAAGACGAATCTGAAAGCCAACGGTCATTTAAACAAGGCGACCTAAGGTCGCAGGTTATCCTCACAAACGTTACGCAAATAATTTGAAATTTATTGGCAGACACGATTCAACGGTATGTAAAGATGGTTTAAAAAACATAGGACGATACACGATGAAAATGGTCCGAAAATTTTCGATTTCTACGAGCGAGGCATAACTGGCAACTTCTTAATTTTACTTCTGTCTAAAGTTATCATCAATGAAATATCAGTTTTTTTTTTCTCTTAACCTGTACCTCATCATCTCACTGCTGGGTAAAGGTCTTCTCCAAACCCATTCACTGCTCTCTATCCAAGGCTATGACTTGATAATCATCGTTTTAGTTGAATCGAATATTACAATAGCAATAAAAATACTAACAATATTAATACAAATGCTAATTGCAATGCGAGAGGTCACCAGTTCAAACCCCAACTACTGTGTTTTTTTAAATTCATATGTATGATTATTTGACTCTTTAACTGTGAAGTGAACATCGTCACGAAACCTGCACGCACATCTGTGAAAGAATTCTAAGGTTGTGAAGCCGTTCTTGGCCAGCGTGGTTGACTAAGGCCTTATCGCCCTAATGTAGGGCAAGCCCGTGCCCCAGCAGTGGGGGCGTATATGGGCCGATGATAATGATGATGAATAATACAAATAGAATTTTGGCAACCTTGACATTTTGCATTTGATTCTAGATAGTAAAACTCTACCAGATATAAGTATATGAGTGAAACAGCAAAACGTAGTAATGAATGTAAAGTAAAACTACACTAACAGTGGTATTATTCGAACAAACTTTGCTAGCGGAAGACTCGGTATTGCAGTCATTGCAATTCATACAGATGTTTACATTTTCATTTAATAAAAAGAAATTTAGCGGTCGGGTAACTAATATTTTGAAAGTAGATTCGTAATGTGAATTTGATAAGATACTTGGATTCATGGATTATGATATATTATAAAAAAATTGTAAATATTTTATGTAACACAGTTTTTAGTAATAAAGATTTATGATTATTTAATTAAATTACTTTAATTTACACTAAAACTACCAAAAATCGCCTGCTGAATGGCGTTTAATTTTAGTAATCCTATAGATTTCAAATATTTAAGATTTTTTTTTTATTTAGGAATACTATTTTTAAGTTTAAGCTTTTCTACTAACTGAAGCAGATACGCAAATACTTCAGAAACGCATGCATTACTGCAGTTACATACTGAATTACTTGTATAATAAAGCGTACCATGATTTAATTACCTATCGCTAATTCCATGTTTACCAGGAGCGTCAACCTGACATGATCATCAAATGATAACGTCCCAACTCACTAATGGACCCTCGACACTTGACAGGTAGCATCGAGCAGTAAGCCCCACTTCCGGTGCATACTTAGCATATTGATAAAGTACACAAGACATGAACCATATGTAACTTTTTAGTGGAAACCTGATTACCTATATACGATTAGACAGACTTTATAAGATTATAAATATAATAAAAAAAACACAGTAATAAACTATCTGATTCCAACACCGCTTTGAAATGCTGGTAAGAAACTAGTTAGTTACAAGTACGAATAGTACTTACTAGGGCTAATTTAACATTATGTCATGTGTTTAAAGACCACTTTTGGTTTATTGTAATTTTTTACCAAAGGTAAAAAGTTGAACTCACTCCACCTAAGTAAGCGGTAGTGAGATCCACATATAATACAAATTTAATTGTTAGTTTAGACACTAAACCTTTGTATCATAGCTTTATCGTCTTAAGACCCTGTTGTCCTAATTACTTTTATTCTGGAAACCTGATTTTCCTATACCTACTATTATGGTATTTACTTATTGCAAAGTCAAGTATTCTGTAACATGCTGATATAGATTTGGAGGGCTTCCCTTCACTTTTTCATTTCTTTGAAACCGCAGCAATAATTTTATTTAAGGTCATTTTAGGTTGTGCAATTTCTTTTAGGCATTTTAACTGCAACATAGTTTTAATATTTGCGTGGGTAGATATTAACCACCGGAATAGCAGTCTTATAAAAGCAACAGTATTATTAATAGCTTTAACGAACTTCAACTTCAATCCAAGAGAACACTGAAGTCCCACAGAAATAATATAACTCACTTTAATTTTTCAGTTAATTAACCCTTAATAAGACACGGGGAAAATAGTTCTCACCAGATTTTGAACCTTATGTAGTTGTAATACCGGCGAAAACCAATGAAAAAATTCTATATGCTGTATTTGATCAAGGGATAAAAAACACAAGTAGTCCAGTCATTTAAGCTTAAATTAGGTAAGAATCTCGGAATTCGAGATACCCAGCTGTAAGTTTGTAAAAACTTAGATATTGACACCCTAAAAGTTGTCTCAAAACCTACATATGGTGCGACTATTAAATTTTCAAGGTCAAATGTCACAAATATCAGTTTTATGAAGTTTTGAGCGAAACGGGAAGTTTAATCATAAAAGTGTGTAGGAGAAAATTACTTATCTTTTATTTATCTATAAAAAATTGTCTGTACGTTTTATTCCTAAGATTCACCATTTCAGAGATACAGCGATGGAAATAGTTGAAAAAGTTGTATTTTCAAAAGCTTCCAGACCCCGTGCGATTGTGCTAGACAGTTAAAATTTTCACAACTGATGTATTTTTACCCGACTACGGCAAAGCAAAAGGAGGGTTATGATTTTGACAGGCTATGTATGTATGTATGTATGTATGTATGTATGTTTGTATGTATGTATGTATGTTCATCTGTTTCCACATAACTTCTAAATTGCTTGTCAGAATTCGACAAATGACATATCATTAGAAGCGTCTTAATTGTCCGCTGGTTATAGGCTATATAGGGTTTCACAAAATCTAATGTGGCGCCCACTAGCGGACAAAACATACAGAGTAAAAAATAAAGTTAAGATAAATACGCCGTGTTTGGTATCATTGGAAAGCGCTTTACTTGTACATTTTAAATATATATATATTACTAGCATTTGCATGTGACTTTACGTATATTCATGGACTGATTGCATATAGTTCACATCTTTTCGTTCATAGCTTCTTTACTACTTTTGGTTCATCAATTTAACTTTTGATAATATTATGCGCCACAAATACACTTTAACACCAAAATAGTACAAATAATAAAAAAGTTAAAAATTAAAACCCAACTACGACAAAAAACAACGCTGAAAAAGTATAAAACAAGACTTTTAGAACACTGAACTGAACAAAGTTGCTTATGTAGTTCCAAGTAAATGGACACAGTAGACTCTACCAAAATGCTTATGTTGAAAATTGACAATAATGTCATACAATACTATTTTGAAGTATGCAATATTTACTATGTAGAGATAAGTTTTCATGTTTGGAAAGGCGTAGTCACACGTTCCATACACAAGTACCTACCTACCGTAGCACTTTGACAACGTGTGACTGCGGTTTTCCAAACATGAAAACCTATCTCTACATAGTAAATATTGCATACTTCAAAATAGTATTGTATGACATTATTGTCAATTTTCAACATAAGCATTTTGGTAGAGTCTACTGTGTCCATTTACTTGGAACTACATAAGCAACTTTGTTCAGTTCAGTGTTCTAAAAGTCTTGTTTTATACTTTTTCAGCGTTGTTTTTTGTCGTAGTTGGGTTTTAGTTTTTAACTTTTTATTATAGTAGCCTCTATAAAATCTAATACTAGAAAAAGCTTAAAACCAATGTTTAAGTGGGTTCTCATACAAAAACTATGGTTTTTTTTTCTCACACTTGGCCGGTTTTTAACGTGGTAGTAAGTGCACTCTCTGTTCCCTTACCCTGATAGTTCGGTGAGACGGCAATCCGTCATGACCGATGAGAGATCGGGCGTAAGACCACAGGATGAAAGTGCTTTCCGAAGCACGGGCGTGCAACCGCCAACTTCCTGACTCCGGGCTAAGTAATTTCTTAAAAACGGGAAAGGGACGGCCAAGGCTTGTGTAAGAAACTCACACAAGTCTTGCCCGTCCCCGGACTCGAACCGGGGTCCTCTCGGTATTAACATAGCACTTGCTACTAATAGACCCACGAGGGTTTCGAAAAGTAAGTAATACTCTCGTTATAACCAGCCTTTGGTATCTACAGGTCCTGTAGATGGAAATTTGTTGAAGCTGGATAACGGCAACAATATCTACTAGCGTCCGCCCACGACTTCGTCCGCGTGAAAAAGGTTTTGGTAGCAATGATTTATTAAAATAGCCTTATATACCTTGTAAAATTAGCTAGGTATTTATTTATCAACCGTTTCGGAGATTTGCGGGATAAAAAACAGACAGACAAAAAAAAAGGTTTTTTGTTTTTGGTACCCGATATAAATTCGTACGCATATAGTAAAAAGTCGTTATTTTAATATTACAAACAATTTTATTTTCTTGTATAGATTAATATCATATTTTTCTTTTTCTCCTAGAAAACATTCATGACAACAGGTATATTTAATTTTACATCTTTTTCAAATTGCATGACAACATTCTTTCTTATATGAAAACGTGCAATATGAAATTCTTGTAACACTGTATCATAAATCAGAAGTTTCCGAGTATAACTGTTTTCATACCTATTGCTGCATTTCGACTCAATATTAAACTGACTTCGGATTCCAAAGGATATCAGATATACAGTTTGCATTATAAATAGAGCAATTCTCTCGAATCAAGATCTACATGCAGGTTCTCGAAATATACAGACCTACCTTATTTTAGAAAGATAGAAAAACTAGTTTGTTTTGACATAGCCCATATGGGATTTATTTTTTTGATCCATTATAAAATGCGACTCTTTCTCATTTCAACTGCAGTTTTAGGTAAGTCCACGGTGCAATTACATACTGGCAAAGAGTTAGATTAGACACTTCTACAATTACCTACCTATTACGTAAATAGTGTATGCGCTTACGGCTCTATCATTAAATCTACTGGATCGAACCTACTGCCTTCTCCTGGCGCAATGTCAGCTTTCGCGCATGAGAAATTCATTAGATGACAATACGTAGGCGTGAAGTCTATCTTCAGCATGATTGGTTATGTTTGACGTGATATTGACGGGCATGTCAGTATTCACCAATCGGCTTTGAATTTGACTGCCTCATTGGTCTATTGGTAGCAAGTGCTGCGTTAGGACTAAGAGATCCCCGGTTCGAATCCGGGGTCGGGCAAAATAAATGTGAGATTTTCTGTTGAAGAAATTACAGCCCGGATAACGTAGGCAGTTGCACGCCCGTGCCTCGGAAAGCACGTTAAGCCGTTGGTCCTGCGCCCGATCTCTCATCGGTCATGTCGGATTGTCATCTTACCGAACTATGAGAGTAAGGGAATAGAGAGTGCACGTGTTTGCGCGTACACTTGTGCAATATAATATGTCCTACGCAGTTGACTGGTCTCCATTGAGATCGGCCGCCATGGTCGAAATCGCGGTCATCGCTAGACGGGCCATCCAGTCAGATTAATAGATAAATACAATTGAAGGTCTACCAACAGTGATACTTTATTATATAAAACCTTAATTGAAAGGCCCGTCAAAGACGGGCAAGCTAAACTCCCACGCAACCAAAGGGATATTTATTGGCTATGGTCCTACAATCAACTCTATGTATAGAACCTCCTGTATATAAGGTACACGTTAAAAGGTGGGCGTAGCTCCGTCATTGGAAATGTGCGACGACTTAGCTTTTCTTTAACTAGAAGGTTCTGCATGAACATTTCGAACAGGCATATACATAGATACAATCGAGCAAAAGCTGACTTTTTGAATTTGGTTTAATAAATTACTGATTATAATTTTCACTACAGGCACTCTGATTTTATTTTACCTAGTTTATTTCTTCTGATAATGTTTAGGACCTTCCTAAGTTAAATTGTTTGGTAGGAAAAAATACTCCATTATTCATCACAGTAGTTTTTCCCAAAAATACTATAATGTTTTTTTAACTGAAATGATTGTCTAAGTTGTATTATGTAACTTGATTTTAACACAATCCCGTTTACCGTTGTATTGTATTAGAGTTGATATAAATTGAAATTAGGTGTAGTCCGGTCAATTTGGACATTGACCCTTGCAAAAATTCCCAGAAAATGATAAGATAGATTAAAATTCATAATAAAATGTCATGCCAAAATCGAAACTCATAAATAAGACATGCGATGTTTAACTCAGAATATAAACTGCAATAACGCATCACTGTTAAATCATGTTGAAAATTTTCCATAAAGCACGATGAAGACTCCATTCAAACCGAAAGCGTGAGCTTGATGCGTCACGAAACACAATCTACTCCTTCGGATATTCATGGTTTAATATAAATGTTAACCGACGCGTCGCTTGCTTACATATCACCATAAAATTACTTACATCGAATCTATGGAGCCCATCGCTCCGAGGGTCAAGACAGACAGGTCCAAATTAAATTCTTTGCGGGCGATTGCAATATTGGATTCGGGGATTAGGTAATTGATTATAACAATAACAAAACATAACACTAATCCGTTATGAGAAATATAACAATTAATTTTAACATTGAATTCTGTGAATTGCTTTTTTAATTTATACCAATTTACTGCCTTCGAATCCGCCTGCCTGCAGTTGTTTATCGAGTAAATATTATTATTCCCTTATAGTAAGTCGGTCAAAACGTAGACTATCCTTTCTCAGTACTTACCTAACTTCCTGACGGTTCAATAATTTCAGCGTGAAAGTATTATGGATTGACAAAAAGACATAGTTAGGTACTTTCAAAATTTGGATACCCGCTTATCAATCATTTTGTAGTTTTTTTTTGGCTAGGAGTAGCCTTGTCATCATCAGGACTTGCGGGAGAGCGGATGGCTCTCACCCCTAAACTCATTTTGTAGTATAAACGGAAAATGTAATCCACAACCCTAAGTCAATCGGTGACTTATGTGGTGCACCCTAAATTACCCATACCAACTTGAGTAGGTACTTTATATGTGTAAACGGTTTTTTACTCTTTTCAATTCAAAGAATTTATTGAGTCTGGCTATGAAGTCGATTTTTTTAAACTTACAAACGGATTTGGCTTGTGATGTAGTTGTATTTAGGGACTAGGTAATCATATTAAAGACTTAGGTATTTCTGTTCTATTAAGATGGCGAATATGTACTTACTAAATAAGAAGTAACATTATTAAACGAAATAGCCTTTCATTCCCAAGTTATACCAATAGTGCTCATCTAATGCCGCATACAATCCCTAATCTCACTTCTACAACATTGATTTTCTAGTAAGAACCTTTGTTTGTTCACTTACGCTTACAATAAATTGTTTTAATTATTGCCAAGCCAACACTCGGCGGAGTGAAGTTACACAGCAATTTATTAACTAATGGCTCCACGGTAGCACAACATACTTACGTTTATCTGTTTACTGCCCAAGAGAACTCCTATGTGTTGTTGAACACCCCTACCTTTTATGTTGGTCTATCGAGGCCATGGCAATAATTTTTAGATTCATCATCCCACTGAATCGCTTTAGCCTTTCCTATATGCTGATCTGGTCTTAATCATCCATACCGTCCAAACCTTAGAATTCAAATTTAAAATTGGAAAACACTTTATGTGCTGGTGTCTGAACTGGCTACCTCTCGCAAGGAAACCGACGGCCTTAATAACTAGGTCACATAGACGCTCTAGCAATCCAGGTCTTAATTTTGATCTATCTTTCTATGGCAGTAGAACTAAGCTAATCGCGTAGAGGTCCTGGCATCATAAATGCGCGACTCTGGTGCTGCCAATTCTGTTACTTGTACTGTAAAAACTGAACAAACATTATTTTAATGCAAATGGCATAAAAATCAAGACTCTAAAAGGCAAAAAAACAACAAACTATAAAGCAAATAGTACATGATTTATTAAAACAAAACGCATCAGCATCGACAATTTAATACTGTCCGCTCCACGATTATGTTCCAACCAGTTCCGGTACCGAGAAACTCGAGTGTACAACGTAGTCTTATCGAAGTTCTTCCCACTGACCACTCCTACCAACAACGGCTGTCCTTTCTTCTCCGCAGGGTCCAAGGTTCCCTTACACGCTAACGGGCCCCCTGAATCTCCTCTTCCCACATCAGACATGTAAGAGTGAGTACAAATAAAATCGTCCATGTTCATCTGATACATCGTTGTGCAATTCCGACGTGGTAACAAGAACATATGACCAACTAGTAAAATGGGCGAGACGTCTTCATCTCTGAGGGTGATGCTTCCAAATCCAGCAGCAACACAATCAGATATGTAGTCAGTCCGTCTGGTAGCTGTTCTGACGAAGCCAACATTCTCGTTGAAGACCCAAGGTCTATCGACGAATAGAAGAGCGATGTCGTGCTCAGGGAAATGGAATGCTCTGTGAAGAACGATCTTCTTGATCTTCCGCCATTGCGATTTAGCAGACGTATCCGTCCGACCAGTGTGGATGAGTTCAGTCGAGAAATTTCCCGCAACAAGGCTGAGAAGATGGGGTTGCTTGTAGAATAAGTAGTCTTTAGCTTCGAAGCAATGAGCTGCTGTCAAGACTTTCCTGCTGCTGATAATGCTCCCGCCGCAAATATTGGTCCATATGTATTTCAATCTGGATACTTTCACTATGCGCTCTTTGATGGACACCACGTATGGGATCTGACCGCTCTTCGCAGGGATACCATTGATTACGGTTGGTTGCACGTACGAAGTGGAGTGCTTCAGCGTGGTTATGATTCTGTTGTCAGGTTCTCCATTAACGATACTCAAGGAAGTGAAGAAGATGATCAGTAAATGGACACTCATTTCATTTCACTACATAACGGTAGGGTTTGTGGTCTTGGTACTTGGAGCAGAAGTTATGTTTGTTTAAAAATCAAAATCGACGGTTTCTATTGACATTGATTGACGTAAATAAATTATCAGATCAAAACTGGTCGTAGACTACCGTAGATTGTCTACGAACTTTTTAATATAACGAAACTATACGCCGGTTAACATACCTACGTACATATTAAGTAAATTAGGTACCTCTACTATCCAACCTATAAATTATCAATAATAACGTCGGCCGATGTAATCACCGCTAGCGCCATAATTACGCACTTCTTTATCTGTCGTTACTCTTAATTTCCTTTGATGAACACCCCATTTGTTTTAGGGGCTCTGTTGTGGCGCTAGTCAAGTAATTTGTTCCTTAAGAATTGTTATTAAAGGGCGATTTCGGTGTTACTTGAAAGGATTTTCGAAATCGAAGCCTGTAGATACAGTATTAAATAATCCTATGTTAGTAAGGGGTAGAATATGTCCTGTACGTCTATAAAACAACCGTACGCTTACACCTTATGTATGCTTACACCTTTCAAAGCATGCATCGGATGTTTTTTCTTTTAAGCTATTGCATAGCTTTTATCGCGGGCTTTGAAAAAACCTCACAATCGTCTAACGTCGTTTCAGTTCGGTAGACTTCGGCACGGTGTTTGTGGGCGTGCGGTTAGACGTATTGTACAACTCTACGAAACTCGCACGAATCCAGACGAGCTGCTCCGAAATCGGACGATGCTATGCAATAGCTATACCGCGGCAGTCCCCGAGTGCCACACGTCTTTTTTTTTCCTTAACTGACACACGATGATGGCTTGGAGTAGCCTTGTCATCAGCATCGGACTTGCAAGGAAGATGGCTCTCACCACGCAACGGATTTTGATGAGGTTTCCTTAAATAGGTAGTGACTCAAGAGGGAAGTTTATGTGAAATATATTTACTATCCTATACCCTTATTGAAACGAAGGCCATAAATGCCTTAAGTAATATGGAAGGCTTTCTGCAGCACACTTAATGCAACAATTACAACTTCATTACTAGACCGCTTTTAATAGATAACCGTTACCTTGAATACCTTTCATAAATTGTCTCGAGGAAAAGTACAATAAAGAAACTATTTTACATAATAATAGCCTTTCTGAGAAGCTGGGGCGCTATCATTTATTTCTTTCCGCAAAGGCGGTTTATAAATGAATAGTAATTGTCACACCCTGTAGTAGATAACCCCCACCTACTAGTGGTCTTCATTAGATATTTGTGCAACGACTTAGAAATAATAAAATACCGGCTAAGTGCAAGTCGGACTCACGCACGAAGGGCGGTACCAATTATGTAAAAAAAACTCGTTCATTGTATGAGGGGGGTCCTCATGCAATGAACGAGTTTTTTTTACATTTAATCTTTTTCAATTCATTGTTATAGAGGCAACGGAAATACATCTGTGATCATTTAAGCTTTCTAGCCTTCACGGTTTATGAGGTACAGCTTGGACAGACAGACGGACGGCGGAGACTTAGTAATAGGTAATAGGGTCCCGTTTTTACCTTTTAGTTACGGAACCCTAATAATTACTTTCAAGTTTGAATAATAAGTACGATAGATCAATGTATACCGTATAGGCAGTCTACCTTACTACCAGTCTTGAATACCAAGTCTCCTTGGTTCTTAAAACGATAAAGCTTTCTTACATAACTTTCACATATCCTAAGCCTAGGTAGGTACTTAGGTACCCAATATTATTTAATCAATCGCTTTTGATTATTTTCCAGATAAAAATTTGATATAATTTAATAATCTACCCCTTATCATGATTACTCCCGGTCCCTAGGGGTAAGTACTTCGGAATGTATCGAATGGAAACATTTTATTGATAAAAATTTAAAGGCTTTCAGGCCTGAATGCAATGCGTCAATTGACTATCAATGTATAATTTTTATGTAGCATGATTGTTTGGTAAAAACTACGAAAACCTAAAATAATGTGACTCTTCAATCAATCAATCAATCTTTTTTTTTCCAATTGTATATAATAATTAACGAATATGTGTTTACTCGCGATTTAATAAAAGGGGGGGTTTTAGTTTTACTTTTTACGTTTGTACAGGCAACTGTATGTCTGTGATACCGTAGCTCTTAAACGGGCATATTTGGAAGTAGTTTTTTATTCTTGGTTTGATTAGAATGCCCAATGTGAATGTTGACATTTCATGTAGTGAAATGGGATTAAACAAAACAAAAGATATATTAACAACGGTATAATGACAAGCACTAATAATTGGGGTCTGAGCGACCCCGCCTCATCGGTATCGATCCATTGCGCGTACGAGGAGACCCGGGTGTAGAGGGTAGTCTTGTCGAAGTTCTTCCCGCTCACGATGCCCACCAACACCTCTCGGGCTGGCACGTCTGGTAATCAATCAATACATAGAATAAAACAAAGTCGCTTTCGCTGTATGTCCGTATGTATGCTTAGATCTTTAAAACTACGCAACGGATTTTGATGCGGTTTTTTTTAATAGATAGTGATTCTTAAGGAAGGTTTGTATGTAAAATTTACCCGAAGCGAAGCGAGGGCGGGTCACTAGTATCAAATAACAATTGATTTTCAACAGCTTGTTAACTGTGCGTTCACAAAATGCCTTATTACAAAGTGTGGGTTGTAATTTTTTCCATCAATGTAAAATGTTCATGATTCATACTATGGATGACATAATTTTTCACATATGATGACATAATAGAATTTCATAATTCGTCATAATTCTACATACTAGAAAAAAAAGTCATACTCATAGAAAAAAAAAATTTGTAATTTTACGATAACAAACAGCGTCACATGGCCATCAAAATATTCCAAATTGAACTTGGCTTATGATATGGACTAGTTTACTCACTATGTTAGGGGTGAGAGCCATTTCTCCCCCGCAAGTCCGGTGATGATGACGAGGCTACTCAAGCCATCATCGTATGTCAGTTAAGAAAAAATATCACTATGCGTTCTCAGCCAAAAAAGTGGAATAGAGGCTGGTGAGAAATTCACCATCACCATTATTACCGTATTACATAGTACCGTATTTTATACCTAGCTGCAACACTATGCTATACTGTGCTAGCTGCATAGTGTCGCAGCAGTTTAAATAAATAAATAAATAAATCTTTATTAGAAAACTTAGTGCACAAAATTAGATCTTAAAATCTACATTACATTTAAAGTTCCGGGTAACAATATGTGTGCCTGAACTAGGATTTTCCTGTGTTTCAGGCAAAAGAGGGGCTTACATTGGGTTATATTGTGCTATATATCACTACAAAAACGTGAAACTTACATGTATTTATCTTATCTTAAGTTACATAAACAAAAATATATAATAATAAATAAACGGTCATATGGAGCTGAGCAAAAAGAAATAATTAAATTCTAAAGACATATGAATTATTTAACAACAAGTAATAAAGCTTCAGTGTCTTCGTAGGACATATCTTGAAGAGCTTCTTGGACTGCTTTTTTAGCAGTATTTTGGCTAAGTGGGTAGATATCTAAGTTTGCATTTAATCTGTTATAAAGAAGCGGTCCAAGAAACATGAAAAATCGAGAAGAAAATGCATGTTTTGTTTGAAAGTTTTGTGGGCAAACTATATTTTTACGCCGTTTGTTAGTAACATCTGAACAGTAGTAGAGTGCAGAATGCTGTTTAAGGACAGTGCTCATTATAAACAATTGTCTAACAGTCAGGACCTTACAGGATTTATAGAGAAGAATAGTAGGATACAGGAATGGACGCGAAGTAGCAACCTTCAGTACCGCCCGTTGGGCTCTCTCAACAGTTAGTAGTGATGTTTTAGAGGTGCCACCCCATGAGGTTATACAGTAAGTTAATATTGATTGACATAAGGTTAAATATACTTGCCTGATCATTTTCGAATCTGCAATATTTCTAAGTCTTTTAAAAATAAATATTAATTTTCGTATTCGTCCACTCATAGTATCTAGATGGTGTTTAAACGAAAGTGTGTTGTCCATTATAATACCCAAATATTTGATTTTGTTAGTAATAGCTATTTCTGGGCATAGACACTGGTTATTTGCCGTTAGGTTACAACTGTGAGCGTAGAGTTTAGTTAATGTGTTAGTATATTTTGATTTACGCATACAGAAATTAATATACATGGTTTTGTCCGCATTAAGTGTTAGTAAATGGTTTTGGAGCCAATTATAAACCACATTGAAGCCTTTTTGCGCATAGTCATAAACTTCGCTCTCGGAACCAGCAGAGAACAACAGAACAGTGTCGTCGGCATATGATATGATCTTACCACCGTTCAATTTAAGGTTACAGAGGTCATTTATGTACACCAAAAACAGCGTAGGTCCTAAAATACTTCCCTGAGGAATTCCAAAAAGTAGTATTATTTAGATCGGAACTAATAACATTATCTATTTCTACGAATTGGGTGCGATCTTCTAGATAGTTTCGTAGTAGTTTGAGCTGTAAACCTCTTATACCTACCGATTCCAGCTTTTGCAAGAGAATAGGTATAGAAACCGAGTCAAAAGCTTTGGCAAGGTCCAGGAATATTCCCAAAGTCCGTTGGCCTTTATCAAGTTCCTTTACTAAGTAGTCCGTAAGTTGATGTACAGCGTCGGCTGTCGATAACTTAGGTCTAAAACCAAACTGAGAGGGCGAAAATATTGATTGTTTTTCTAGAAAATTTACCAGTCTTTTGTTTATGATTTTTTCTAATATTTTAGAAATAGCTGGTAGAAGCGAAATCGGTCTATAATTCGTGATGTGATTTTTGAAACCAGATTTATGTATCGGGATAACGACGGCTTTTTTGAGGCATTTAGGGAAAATTCCTTGAGCTAAGCATTTTTGAAAAGTATATGTTAGCGGTTTAGTTAAGATATGTTTGATTTGTTTTAGTATTTTGTTAGATATGTGGTCCCAACCTAACGCAGAGCTGTCTTTAAGACCCATAATAATAGCTGTAATCTCGGCTTTGTCAGTATCTATCAGGCCAAATGATTTATGAGAATCGCGAGATTGAGTAGTTATTGGGAGCGACGTATACAAAGGTTGAATTTGGACTTTATTTGCCAGATTTTTTCCTACATTAACGAAAAAATCATTAGCACTGTCAGCGGATGACTGCTGTGAAGAATGTCCTTGAAGTAGACTTGAAGAAGATTCATGCGGCTTGTCTAAAAATGCTATATTTTTAATAAACTTCCAAACCTTTTTGCTGTTAGTTCCGGCTTTATCCAGTTCAATTTTATCGTAATCACTTTTGATTTTTTTAAGTAGGTTATTACAAAAGTTACGATACCTTTTATATGAGACCTGAAGAAGTTCATTTTCTGGGTGAGATTTGGCTTTCATGTGTAATTTATCCCTATGTCTCATACACCGAAGAAGTCCCGGTGTGATCCAGGGCTTAATATTGTAATTTTTATTACTTAAACGAATGTATTTCGTATTACGAGATATTGATTGTTGAACATTGTAGTTACAGAGCCCACGACCAAAATTTTTGTCTCATAGCAATACAGCCAAAACCGCATCAAATCGATAGATAATATTATTTTGAACTCGAAAATACCAATATCAGACATTTTCCGCGTAGCGTTTGATCTGACCGAATTTTCAAAATTGTCAAAGAATTTTACCGACCTGCATCTTAGCAATATGTCTGATTTGCAGACTGTAGTTAAATGATGGTTCTGAGATACCGGAAACATATTTTTCAGACGTTAGTGGTGTAGCTCAAACCCGTAAAATAACTTAAAAAGATTAAAAATTAGACAAAAAAAATGTCTCATAGCAATACGTCTGAAAATCTTTTTTATTAGTAAATTTTGGTTATTTGATGCGAACAAAACAATTTTCAGACGGAAATGTGGACGCATAAAATTTTGAGACCGTTTTGAAAATGTTAACAAATTTTACCGATCGGTATCATAGCAATATGTCTGAAAATTGCTAGACATGATAGAATAAGTTGTCCACATGTGCAAAAAATTTATATCAGATAAATGAAGTGTAGCATCTTCTCTATCAGACAACTTTTCGATACTCAGATATCATTTAAGAATCGTATTGAGGTATCTTGAATGAAACCAATGAATAATAGTAAGAAAGGGGCAGGGGCGTAACAAGCGATGAGGCTGTTGAAATTAAATACTGATTGATTTGATAGTTTTGGTTTTATTTAAAGCACACTTTTTATTTTCGTTTTAGCATATACTCCATATGCTACACTTAAAGTGTCTGAAAACAGGTTTTGGTAATCAAGGCAGCAAAACGAAAAGTAAAAAAAAATTATCCGTATTGCTATGATACAGGTCGGCTAAATTTGTTGACATTTTCAAAAAATGCGCTCAGGCTATGTGCTACGCACAAAATGTCTGAAAACAAACTTTTTCGTAATACAATTATAAAATCTATGTACATTATCACTATCAGACGTATTGCTATAATACCGACTGCCTTTTTTTTGACACAGCAGAAATGGCCTCCCACGCAGTTGCTACACTTTCGACCGTTACTATATACCTAGTCGGGTTCAGAATCATACAATCTAAAGATTTTATAGGGTTTTTGCCGTATTGCTATGAGACATGGTTTTGGTCGTGGGCTCTGTTACTATTGTTTATTAGGTACGACATGCAAAAGTCCGCGTCATCAGAAAAGTAAACTGGGTTAAAGTCGATGTTGCATAAATCTTTTTCAAGACTGTTTACATTTAGTTTAGAAATTGTTTGCGGGCGCGTTATATTATGCAATTTATGGTTTAAGGTTAATAGGACAGCTCTGTGGTCTGTTATTGATGAGTTAGTCACAAGTGCTAATGATTGGAACTTGGATTTAAGCATGACATGGTCTAGACAGGACCCGCTTAGGTTAGCCATTAAAGGAACACAAATTTAAGTAGTCCTGAGCAGCGGCATCCGTATGATCTGGATGAATGTTAATGTTTATGTCTCCTATTAATATGACGTTTTTAAACGAAGATAATGATTGTAACATGTTGTTTAGAGAGTCCATAAAAATATTGGTATTTTTAAATGAAGGTGGTCTGTATATAGCTAATATTGCAGTATCAGAGCCAATTTTGATTAGCAGACGGTTGCATTCTAATATATTTGGTTCCTCAACGGAAACATGTAAGCTATTCCTAGTATAGACTATTATCCCGTCGTTTTGATTATAATTTTGCTTACTACTAAATAAACTATAGCCTGTTATGAGAGGTAGGTTATTTTGTTTACCTATCAACATTCGGTAAATGCAATTACGTCACAGTTAATATTTAATCGGTGAAGAAAAAGTACTAAAGTTGTCTATATTCTTATATACGCTGCGTATATTTTGTGTTAGTATCGTTAGTGGGTTACTGAAAAGCGAAATATATTGTTTGCACATTTCAACCTCGCATGTTCTTGACTCAGATACAGAGAAATTATCTAGATCAGAAATCAGACAATTAGTCATGACTTAGACTTTGCTAAATATATAAAAAAAGACCGGCGCTCTTAGGCGCCTTCATAATCTATGGAGTTGATGAACCTTTTTTCTGCAATTTTTTTAGCCGGGCAATCAGCGTCGCCAGTTTTGTGGTTGCATGGTTTCTTGAAATGCATGCACGTGGCACATTTTGGTTCTTCGGCCTTCTTTGGGCAATCTTTTAGTACATGACCTAATTCGCCACAATGTCCGCATGTGTTCGCAGTTTCCCTGCATGTCTTGGCTGCGTGACCATATTGCTGACATTTGAAGCACCTAGTTACCAAAGTAAAGTCTCTTACAGGGCACGACGACTAGTTAACAAATACTCTGTCGTTCGTAATTAGGGCTTTGCGAATATGAGCTGGAACTTCTACTACATAATTACAAGTCGGAGCGTCCCTTTTTCCTGACTTGTGGCTCACTTTAATAGAGGTCAAGAATGTCTCTAAAGTAATTGTCTCCAACTTGTCGGCTAGGTTCTGGAGGTAAATGCACTTGAAGACCTCTGTTTCCTGCATAGAAGTAGGAACGCCAATGATTACTATTCTGGGCTTACGCTTAAAAGGCTCGTCCACAGTAAGGCCAGAGGAAGTTAACTTTGACGACTGCTTCAGCTTTTCGATGTCGTCCTTGGTGTCGGTGCTTATGATGACTCCGCCGTTCTTTGTTTTTCGCAAACCACGCACGTGTAATTTCAGTTTTTCGGGCCTGATAATTTGTTGAACAAGAGTTTTGGTTTCCTCGCTCGATTTCAACTTGTCTGTAGGGTAAATTAGTAAATAGCAACTGAGTTAACATTGCTTGGGTGGACAAAGTCATTTTTTAACCATATCGGCAAAGGAAACTGGGCTAGTAACTGCTTTTGATGACTGGACAATGCATTGTTTGAGGTCTTGAATTTGCTGAGAAAGGTCTAGTTCTTGGTTCTGATTTTGCAGAGTGAGATGGGAGTGAAGCATCTTTTGCTTCAGTGATTGGTATTGCACGACCAATTGCGATGTTCCAAGACTCACCTTACGGCACAAATTGTGGATCCTGACTTTCTGGTCCGAGTTGAGTTTCCCTTCAGCAGATATGGCGCAAACCTCATTCAGGCAAAGCTCAATGCTGTTCATCCAGGTCTGCAGCTCAGAAGTGGCCACCATCGCGGGAGGGTTCTCCTCCACACGCGAGGGCGCAGGTGCAGGCGCCCGCGGGGCCGGCGAGGCTGGCGGGCTGCCTTGTGTCATCGCGCTCCGGTTGAAAGGGCTGCCTTCCATAATTTAGTTCAGCAATTATGATTACACACACGCCAACATTATTTATTTGTTAGATAGTTATAATCAAGTCTACACAATAACCGCACGACACAGATACGGCTCTTCCGTAATGTAGAGCTAGGTCACGATATTGCAGTGATGGATATAAATTAGTCAAACACGTCCGAGCGCATCGGAGTTTCGATGATGTATCAATATTGATTGATTTGTTTAGCAGAGAACAACTTACCAGTCAAATCAAGACAAGCCAAAGGCCCACCCGAGTCTCCATTAGCGACGTCTCCGAACACGCTGTCGGAGCAGACGAACTTGTTCATGTCCATCTCCCATAGCACAGAACAGCGCCAACGGGACAGCACGCTGATGGCTGCTAGTAAGAGACCAGGAGACTCCGAGGCTGCAGAGCCGTGGCCTATCCTGCCTGAGGATATATAGGTATATAGCTATACGGCCGACGGAAAGTGTGCGGGATTAATGGTGACTTATTTTTAAGGAAGATATTGCCTAGAATTTACATAAAAATCAGCTGGAGAAATTACGTGAGGTAAGTCATATTTTTACCTACCTTGATTACCTGATATCTGAAAATTGGCCGGTTAAGCAAGCTAGCGTGTAGGCATGCGTTCTTATTACATAGTACATTCTAACACAACTTGATCGTCCACATTTCATTCGTCAGAAAATAAGTGAGGTGTGACGGCCCTGGGCTCTTACTCTAAAACAGAAATTAATGGACAGGGAGAGAAAGAAGAGACACATAATGAAAGTATGACTCACCATACCCAGCTGATATACAAGCGCTATCATAGTCCCTGGTCCACAGAGCGGGTGCGATGAAGGACACATGTTCGGTGAAGTTCCACGGGAGGTCGGTGAACACGAGCGCGATGTCGTTGTTCGGGAAGTGGAACCCTCGGTGCAGAATCACGCCGGCCGCCAGGCGCACCTGATCAGGAGGGATATTTACTGTCATCATCATCATCAGCCCATATATGTCCCCACTGCTGGGGCACAGGCCTGCCATATACAGACTACGTAGACGGGTTGGCCGATGAAAGGATAACATGTTTAGGTGGGGGTTTACTGGACAGGAGGATCCCGCGTGCCATTGTGGTCAGTCACCACAATCCATGGCTCACCTCACTTCATGCCCCGCGTGTCCCGCTCCTGCACTCAAACTGAGCTGATGGGCACGTCAGCAAGCGCGGTCCGGGTGTCAGAATTCTGGGCCTATTTAAAGTGTTTTGCCATCGACACGAAAAGAAGAAAGTCATCATCAGCCCAGATACGTTGCTGGGGTATTACCCTAAACTAGGGCGATAAGGACTAAGTCTAACACGCTGTCCAAGTGCGGGTTGGTCGACTACACAACCTTAGAATTTCTTCGTAGGTGTGCAGGTTTCCTCCCTACTACTATTTACTGTATATTTATTAAACTAACAACTAATGGTGTGGCAATCCTTGGTGGGGCCCTGCGTCAAAATAAGTTGGGGCGTTAAATTTAAAAGTAAACCGTATGTAGCCCGAGGGAGTTGTATCAAATATACGGCTACGAAGGTAGCTACCACCCTGCTAGCGATTTTCGCATTGGGCTTCTTAATTGTGCAATGCTGATAAAATTAGTATTTATCTATTTATATTATTCATGTATCATACTTACCTGCATATAGAGGTAGCCCTTCTTCTTGAATCCAAATCGAATTAAAACCGCATCGAAATCAATTTCGTATAAATCTAAGCATAAGCATATAACCGGGACAGACAAACGGCGGCACGACTTTGTTTTAAATTATGTAGAGACGATGTAGTGAGATCTAGATAGGGATGAGAGCCATCCGCTCCCCCGCAAGCTGATGATTTACGCTCCAGTGATGATATTATCATTGTTGGCTATAAACAAGCCATTATCATAGACAGCTAGGTAAAAAAAAGAGAGAGTAGTCTCGTGTTCTTCCGTACCTGCAAGTCTGGTCTGGTGATGGAGGTGCCGCAATGCGTCAGGCTGGAGACGTTGTTACCGGCCATGATCCTTAGTTCTTCTGGATGATTCGCGAAGAAATAGTTTTGTCCTGTGAAGTGAAGGTTGCTGTGATCAAAGTTCAACATACCTTACTAACGAATTACCCACCAACAGAAGTAGTTTTTATTTGTTTGTTACAGAGGGAGGTGAAAGAATGAGGCGAGGAGACCAGAGATAGCACAACTAAAGAATGTCGAACACGTCGTCATTTATCTATTAAGGTACCTTATACCGTTCCAAAATCCTCAATAATCTTTAATTGAAGACAGATTTTATGGTCGCGATAGATGTCCTTCTTTGTCCTAACTACCCAACATAAGCGTATGTACTAAGGAATCCCTTAGTTGTCCTATAAAGGGTTACAATATTAAAGTATTAATTTTATGGCGACATCGGATAAAGAACTTCGCGCAGCAACCAACAGATGGCGCTTAAAGTTATTCAGACATAGGGCAAAACCAAGATGCAGTGCCGGATTAGCCATCTAGCAAGAGTAGCAAATGCTACGGGCCCCGCGCTTCAACAGCTGTTACCTTTTTTGTATAAGAGTATTTTTTTGTAAACAGTATGTTTTGTATGAGTCAGGGGATACCAGTCACAACTATCTGTCCGGTGGTTGGTGAACGGTATACGGGTAAGCGACCCCGGCTTCTCGAGCTACTATCGACTCAGTCCAAATCATCCGAGGCGATAGTATCCTTCCTCCCCTTTTCCTTCCCCCATCATATATCCTTGTTTCTCGTGGGAACGCAATGACCTTGTTAAAACAATGCACAAGGCAGAATGGCGGCGACGTGGTCCACAACCCGTCACGTCACGTTTCCCACAGAGGTGAAAAGTGGATCGCTGGAAGTGATCTCTGCCTACCCCTTTGGGAAAAAGGCGTGATTTTACGTATGTATGTATGTTTTGTTTGCTACAGGCCCCGCGCTGGCTAAATCCGGCACTGCCAAGATGGTCATCGAACCATGGTCCCCGAGCACGATCACCTAGCTCGGCGGAACATCTTCCCTATTAGGATAACTCCTAAATCTTCTGACCTTCAAAGCAGTGCGCGGCGGTGAGCACACGCCGCATGCCGATGATGCTGCCGCCACAGAGATTGCACCAGCGCGCGCAGCCCCGCGCCAGGCGGCTGCACGGCTCCTTGATGGAGACCAGGTATGGGACCCGCTCGTTGTGGACTGGGCGGCCGTTCACTATCGTCGGTTGGACCCTGAAGATTAGCAAGGAGTAATTGGGCTATCGCGTTTGAATTGGCTGCTAAGGGCGCTGGTGCCAAGCGAGGTCCACTAAATGTCTTAAGCCACTGTTTGCGGGTCGCTTATGAAGGTTTTTTCCTAAAAAAACTAAAAAAAATAAAAAAAAATTAGATTGATATTTTAACATTTATCAACATGTTAAGATAACAAATCAATGAATTCGAGTGTTTAAAAGTGAAGGTTTGCCCTTTTTTTTGAGCGAAATGGTACTGAGAAACAAACACTGTATTTGAGTGTTTAAAGTGAAGGTTTGCCCTTTTTTTTGAGCGAAATGGTACTGAGGAACAAACACTGTTGCTTGGCCAATAGGTAGGTACATTTCTTTCAATGTACAAAATATGATTTAAATGTACATTTCCGTTTCGGCTTCCGTGGCAAGATTTAGCAGTCGTGAAATGAAATGAAATTAAATGAAATAAAATTATTTTATTCTGCAAATAGATTTACATGAAATACTTTTGCACGTCAAGTTGTAAATAAATTAATCACATATTACATAAAAATTCACAAGTTACATAATTCATTGATGTCCAAGCGAGCAGCTCATCATGTCCATGGATTGTAGTGTGTAAATAATAAAAAAAAACATTATACTTAGCATATTACAAAAATAAAAAAAAATGTTCAGGCCACTTGGGTAGTTCTTCTTTCGTCAATGGCACCATTGACCCGAACATCACCCGGCGCCCAGGGATGGCATCCTCCATCGGACACCATCTACGCCCGGCGCCCAGGATTTCCACATCTGACGCCATCTTACTCCCGGCGCCCAGCAATAAAAATACCTCCATCTGGCGCCATCAGCGCCCGGCAGCCAGCTCCATTTTTGACAGGCTTCACTTAATGTCCACACTTCTCTACACTCGCAGTTTTGTCCATTTTTTTTTCTTCACTCGAGATACAACACCAAAAACTGATTTATTAAACTAATGCGCAGCGCTGCCCACAAGGCAGCACTGGCAGGGTCGCCATGTAAGGATGGGACCGGGAGATGATAATAAAAGATGTGTCCACGTTGATAATGTATATTGTGACTAATTATAAGCCAATACATGTGCTTATATACTAGATGCCATGGAGAGGTGTTACGCACACTACAGGATTTTTATCATTTAAGTAGTCTTCTACTTTATAATAATGCTTTTTTCAAAAGACACGACTTAATAAAAAGTTTGAAATTACAAAAGGTAAATCAATAACATTTTGTGGGATCTTATTAAACAATTTTGTGCTTAAATCTAACAACGACTTTCCAGTCTTTTGAAGCCTGAACCTTGAAACTGCAAGCCTATGTTTATTTCTGGTGTTAAAATGGTGAGTATCCGATTTCTTATTAAATGATTGCATGTTCTTGTAAACATATAAGACACCGTCCAAAATGTACTGAGAAGCTACGGTTAAAATATCTATGTCTTTAAAAATATCTCTAAGGGAGTCACGCGGTCTTATGCCATATATGGATCGGATAGCCCTCTTCGGTAATACAAAATTAGTTTGTATATCAGAAGCAGACCCCCACAGTATTTTCGGACCTCACTTCCTCACAGCGCCGGAGAAAGTTGTGGTTATGCCAGACTCTTACCGGTAATACCCGAACGCCCGGGATCTGATATACCTACTGCTTACCTGTATGATGAGTATTTCAGTGAAGTTATTATCCGATTATCTTCTAAACACATTGTGATTTCGAACATATATAACAGGAGTACAAAACTTATCATTAATTTTGATTTAGGTTTCAGAACATTTCAATAAATTGTGATAACAATATTTTTTAAGAGTAGCATCTGTTGTTTAGTATCATTATAATCACAATACGTTGCTTTCTTGCATTATAATGATTAATAAATGCGAATTATTTATTTGTGTGCGTTACCCCAGCAAAATGTTGTCGAAAATCGACATTCTAGTTCATCAGATAATTAGTCGGTTAGCTCCTGTAAATGTCTATGTAGTTTTTGGAATTAGTCCAGTCGTAATTTTCGAGATATTTGAAAAAACAGATTCTGCTGGGATAACGTTACCCCAGCAGAATGTTTTGCGAATTAATGACTTTTTTTTAAAAGCTTTAGTTACATAATTAGACTTAGCAGCAAGTAACTAACCTACAAATAGTTCGTTGTACTTTTACTGTTTTACTGATTTTAACTAGCACTCACACGCACAAATATACACACCCACCCAGATTCACACTCGACTGTGATGACAATTGACATTTCAAAATGTCAGAGTAATTTTATTACATAAATTATCAAAGAGTTCCTATTTAAATATGTAGTATTTATAGTAAAGGTACTTCCAACTGCAATGTTTCCTCAAGTGCTCAGATTGACACTTGACGTGATGAGTGTTCAGATATTATTGGCTAGTTGTATGTTTAGAAGTTAATGACAAGCATCTGCTCAGATCTTAATGCAGTACTGAATGTTCAGATAATATTAATGGTGACTTGTAGTGTATCGAAGTTATTGACATTTTAAATTGTTCAGATGTATTTGGCCCGTGCCTCGGAAAGAACGTTAAGCTGGTGGTCCTGCGCCCGATCTCTCATCGGTCATGTCGGATTGCCGTCTCACAGAATTATGAGAGTAAGGGAATAGAGAGTGCAGTGGTGTTTGCTCGCACACTTGTGCACTATAATATGTCCTGCGCACTTGGCTGATCTCAATTGAGATCGGCCGCCATGATTGAAATCGGTCGGACGCCTTATTTATATCTTACACACAAAGCAGTAGCAATATCAAAATAAGAACAAAAAATGCGAAAATTGTCTATAACTGGGTTGTTTACTATACAAAAACAGTAGGTAATGGTAAAATTTACTGTATTCAATTATGTACGCGTCTGTATAGAAATTGTCAGACTACTATGTCATAGATTTCAGAAGACTAGCACTTTGTACTACGTGCCGCTTTTTTGTGACCATCTGAACTTGGTCGGGTTATCGCAATCATGAGTACCTTATTGACTCTTTTTCGTTTATCTCTGTAACTATTAAGTGGATTCGGCTTAAATTTTGCAGGTTTAAAGTTTACAAAAAGGTCTAATTATTTACAAAAAACCAGCAAGAAAAACATTAAGAAACGCAAATAATCGGCGGCCAAAGAAACACGCTGCATGTGCGGGCCCAAACTGAACTTAATTTCGTGATAATTTATTAATTACTTAATGGACTCGAATGAAACTTCACACATACCTGTGTCTAGTTGTAAGCTACAAAATAATATTTCAAATAAGCCTCTAGAGTACATATTTAGAAAGTTAGGGCCTATAAGAGGCAATTTATATCATTGTGAATAACTTGCAAACGGTGTATTAAGATAACATTTTTATTGCTGGACTAATTCAGACTAATTAAGGCAAAGTTGTGTATAAAAAATTAGAACAATACACTTTACCGTTTCGAAGATCCAGCAAACAGCCAAACGTTACTGCAGCAAAAAACGGAATATCTTCGCAACCTTAAAACTTAGAAACCCAAATTATATCGAAACATTTACTTCGTCCAAAAGTCTAATTATGTAACTAAAGCTTTTAAAAAAAGTCATTATTTCGCAAAACATTCTGCTGCGGTAACGTTATCCCAGCAGAATCTGTTTTTTTCAAATATCTCGAAAATTACGACTGGACTAATTCCAAAAACTACATAGACATTTACAGGAGCTAACCGACTAATCATCTGATGAACTAGAATGTCGATTTTCGATAACATTTTGCTGGGGTAACGCACACTATTTATTTAATAAATCGAAAAATAAATTAAAAACAGGAAGCTAGCCGATCCGATTCCGATTTGGCATACCTAAGGCTAATTTTGACTTGAATTTGACAAATCAAGACAGACATGAGTGATAGAAATCGAAGACAAAAAAAATATCACACATGTAACAGCAGCAATAGAAATCACTTTTCTGTGACTCATTAATTTAGTAAGCGGCAGATTTGTAAACGACTGTTTCATATAAAAGGAAAGATATTATAGTCTATAATATAAAAATTAATCGCAAAATGTGTTGGTAAGCGCATACTCAACAACGCCTGAACCAATTTGGCTAATTCTTTGCGATTCTTTTGCGAGAAAAAATCGAATAATTGCCGGGAAAACCCTAAAAACAGCCCTTTTCTTTTTCACATTTTTTTGACAGGACGACGTCTTCGGGTCGGCTACTGTTAAATAAAACAATAAAGTTCGCTATAAAATAATTATTTATTCATTTATATTAATATAAACAATAAATCGTTTTATAAAACATTGTACGGCATCACATACCGTACATTATTATTACAATTATTATATCGAGCGTTTACACACTACTCCACTTTATAACAATACCTAAAATAATTATTTTAATGGCACAAGAAAGGAGTTTTAGTTTCAGTCGAAACCATATACTATAAAAGCTCGAAAAGAAATTTCATCAAAGCTAAAATTTGAATATAGTAGTCACGTAAAAAACAAATACCTGAGAAGTAAATTCTTTCTAAAGTCATACATTAGCAAAAAATAATATTGCACATAAGAGAGCGATATATTAAAAAAAATAGTAAACCATCGTAAACTCATCAGTCAAAATGAACTGTTCAAAATTTTACCATTCAAAATGCATGTAGTGTGTAACCGCTTTCCAAGTCAACTGATAACATTTGTAAAATTCTCGATTGAAAACAGCTTTACGCTCCCACCGTCTGATAGCGTCTTAGATATGGTGCGCGCGGGCGCAGGTATTTGAGCATTCGCACTGTTAGCCCACGGAACAATAAAAACTAACTTGTTATAGAGCTATTAGTACGAGATCCGGCTGCATAGATCTGAAAGTATCTGTTTTTTTGATGAAACTAAATAATTGTTAGTAGAATAGAGTACAGCAGTGTGACCTATCGAAAGGCCGCAATTACTTTAATTAAATATTTTATTATTAGTTCAAAATAAGTTTCACCAAATAAACAAATACCTGCAGAGCAATGCAGCCGGCTCTTAGAGTATATTATTGAGGGAAGAACTCTCGTATTTCGGGTTATTCCACATTGCTAGTTTGCCCCATCAATCCAGTAAGATTGCTTTTTGTTTCAAGGACAACTTGATGGAGGAAAGTGGAATGAATAAGGGGTATATTTTTCTAACACGTAAAGTTTTAGAAAAATATACCCCATATTCACATGTTTAGGAGTTAGCCATAACACATTTTTGTGCTTATGTTGCGATCTACATTGGGCCTCGCTTGACCAAAATTTACTTTTCAATATAGATTCTATAAAGTATTTTGGACTTTGCACATAAACACAAAACAAATACGGTAGAGGTTACTACTATTCGCTACATACTTACTGGAAAGTACATAATGGATTTTCGGTGCCAGTTTTAGCCGAAATGAAGATTTGTTTAAATTCGTGGTGTAGTGCAATAGAATGATATTATTTCTGCATGAAGTTTTTATTGTTCAGTGCTAGAGATAAATGGCGAGACAGTGTCAGTTTTGCAGATTTAGGGATTCGTAGACACACTAATGTCTTTTTACATACTATCTAATAGATGGTTAGATTCAAAAAGGTCTTCTTATCGAAGGCAACATAAAAGTTGCCCAAGATACATGACTAATTACATAAGAAATAATGTTCTTTTCTTTTGCCTAACTCACATACGATGATGGCTTGGAGTAGCCTCGTCATCATCACCGGACTTGCGGGAGAGCGGATAGCTCTCACCCCAAAAATATGTTTCATCACTTTACGTATTAATAGAGATGGCATGTTCACTTTTGTTTTTTATTTTATCTACAAATCACTAAATCTGCAAACATTTGATTTCGCAAATTACATTTAATATTATTTGCTTAAACTTCTAATGACTACGCTACTTATAGTAAAAATCTTTAGCGAAAATTAACATTAAGAATCAATATACGTACAAAATTGATCATTAAAATGCATCTAATAATAAATCGAAGGCATAATATTAAACAAATGACGCTGAAATAATTTAAGTCAATGGAGCATGAAATTATGATTTAGAGCTTATCAGTCACAAATTAATAATAATACTTAATAAATACAGTAAATACATTATTTCGTGTATAAATGAATAATGTCGTTTAAGAAAATAAATCCCATGTCATTACAACCGTTGTCAGTTTATGATTAAATCGTTTCACACCAAAATGGTCGGTACATAATTAATTATAGAAAATAATTGTTATTGCAATCAATATAAATCGAAGAAACCTTAGCATAGTTTGTTTATTTGCTGAATACATTTTTCAGAGCGTTTACCATCCAGTTAGACTTTGACAAGATCCTTACATAATAAAATATTCCTTATATACTTTACTATACTTTAGCGATTCACAGCATTAGTGAAATCACGATTAATTCCATAACGATGAGGTTAGATATCGCATTAGTCACATTATCATAAGTACGTCACTTAACCTAACTCTGATAACACTGTTTGGCTTAACTTAGTATCGATCATTGATTTATTATGAAGGTCGCAAGGAAATCTGTGCTTTACATAATCTACAAATTGGTAGTTAGATACCCAAAAAACTGTAGTAAAACTACAGTTTTTTGTATTGATTTTTCCTTCTAAATGACTAAGATGATGGCTTGGAGCCGCCTTGTCATCTTGACAGGACTTGCGGAGCGGATAGCTCTCACCCCTAAAATAAAAGTAGGATAATAATAATGTTGTCCAACCAATTTGGATGAAGATCAGCCCAGTGCATAGGACATAATATTGTGCACAAATGAGTGTGGTGCACGCTGTTTCTTGAGAGATAACGTGTCAAAAACGAATGTCCATATTATCTTAAACTTTATATTATTATTTTGTACCCAAGTAATGGTAATTAGAGACTTTGATTTTCCTAGGTTCTTAAAAAAAAGTGAAATCATGATCGATACAAAGTCAATTCTAAAAACTATTTACACGGTATATTTTTTGCGAACCAAAACATAGAGCTTTCTTTGTAACTTACATCATAATAACATGCGCATAAAAAGTCTTTGAAAATAACCTTATAGTAAGTATATAAATCTTGAGACTAAAAGGGAATACAGATATTTATCCGCCGCTGAAAAATATCGTACTTGACATTTAGACTAATAAGAACGCTGATATATCTTAACACATAATATTCTATAATCACAAGAGGCACATGAAAACATTATGATAATAATAGATAATATTGTATATCAACAGAAAGTTCAGCGCTTTAAATAATGTTGTCTTTCATAGCTTATAAGTAGATAGATACTACAATTTCATTGTTTTTTAATTCATATTTTATTTTTATAATAAAGAGGTGAAACAGAGAATGCAGTATTCTTCTTGATATAACTACGTTTGTCATATTAAAGCGAAAATACACGTGCCCAAATAGAAAAATACGATCATTTACATACTTGTATGTATTGCTTTATATTAAGTGAGAATGTTGCTGTGTCTCAGATTTCGTAATGGAACATAAAGCCCAACACTTATTTAGTACGAAAAGTAAAAAGATTTAAACTTGAAGGATTGTGTGTCAAAACCAATCACAAAGATCTGAATCGTTCATAAAAAAAGACTTGGATGAAAAATATTCATGCAAGTAATTTTTTGATGAACTGAATTTCTTTTTTTAAATGTTGTATTTTAATACATCTTTAGTAGTAACCATATTTCTACCAAGTAACGATATTTTTATTTTTTGTTTTTAATGCTATTAAAGCTTAATGTAATTTGAATGCGAATTTTTTCAAATTTTAAATTTACATTAAGCTTTAATAGCATTAAAAACAACAAATAAAAATATAATTGCCGAGTGCAACCATTCTGTATAACATTTCTGTAAAGAAATGTTTGCGGACCGATAGTGTTTGATCACTACCGGTGGGGGCGCCACCCGTGGCTAACGGGCAAAGTGATAGAAAAATTCGCATTGATGACTCAACACCTGTGTAGCTCAGTTGGAAGAGCATCCGACGCGATATCGGAAGGTCCGGTGGTTCAAGTCCCCGTTCAGGCGGGGTCATGAATGCGATTTTTTTCAAATTTTAAAAGTAACGATATTTCATTTCTAAGTATGATGAAATATAGTGGTCGTTAAAAAAGAAAACATCTTGTTCGCCACAATTTCTAGTATATGGATATTTCATGTCTACATTCACCTTTCTCTATCATAAGACAAACATGAGCATATCTCCGTCTATCCTACCTAGTACCTAGTATTTGAACAGTAGAACATTAGGAATGCTTGTATGGTGATTGTTAGGGAAGGCTCACTTGTCTTGTAGCTGCACATAGTTGGCGGGGAACAGTCCGTACGCACCCTTGCATAGACCCTGCCACCAGCCTTCGTCGATCTGTATATAAAAATAGTGAAATAAGGTTAAGATGCACGATGAAAAGGTCAATGGCAGAGTGGTTATGGTCGTTGCTTGCCATGCGAGAGGTCGCCAGTTCAACCCCGCCACGCACCATTGTTTTCAAATTTGAAATTCATATGTACTATTGTTGACGCGTTGACGCTTTGACGGTGCAGGAAAACATCGTGAGAAAACCTATGAAAAAATTCTAAGGATGTGTGTGTAGTCACCAATCCGCACTTGGCCATGCTTAGTCAACCACCCTGGTTGACTAAGCGTTGATTGCTCGTGTATTATTTGTAACTCACGAAGAAGTGTAAAATCGCCATCCTTTCAGAGTCCATTCTAATATTGAATACAACTTTTGACTGAACATTTGTAGAAACATTGTGTTTACGCGGTTACCTTTAGGCAACACTTTAGAGGCGGCTAAACGGGTAAAAGTTTTTTTTCTTCGATCAACAGTCAGTGTATCAACTCACCATGACGATGTTGGTGATGACGTCGTCCGGGTCGAAGGAGATCTCGTCGTGCGCGGCGGCCTGGTAGTCGTAGAGCGCGCGCGCGGTGTATGCACTCACCATGACGATGTTGGTGATGACGTCGTCCGGGTCGAAGGAGATCTCGTCGTGCGCGGCGGCCTGGTAGTCGTAGAGCGCGCGCGCGGTGTATGCACTCACCATGACGATGTTGGTGATGACGTCGTCCGGGTCGAAGGAGATCTCGTCGTGCGCGGCGGCCTGGTAGTCGTAGAGCGCGCGCGCGGTGTATGCACTCACCATGACGATGTTGGTGATGACGTCGTCCGGGTCGAAGGAGATCTCGTCGTGCGCGGCGGCCTGGTAGTCGTAGAGCGCGCGCGCGGTGTATGCACTCACCATGACGATGTTGGTGATGACGTCGTCCGGGTCGAAGGAGATCTCGTCGTGCGCGGCGGCCTGGTAGTCGTAGAGCGCGCGCGCGGTGTATGCACTCACCATGACGATGTTGGTGATGACGTCGTCCGGGTCGAAGGAGATCTCGTCGTGCGCGGCGGCCTGGTAGTCGTAGAGCGCGCGCGCGGTGTATGCACTCACCATGACGATGTTGGTGATGACGTCGTCCGGGTCGAAGGAGATCTCGTCGTGCGCGGCGGCCTGGTAGTCGTAGAGCGCGCGCGCGGTGTATGCACTCACCATGACGATGTTGGTGATGACGTCGTCCGGGTCGAAGGAGATCTCGTCGTGCGCGGCGGCCTGGTAGTCGTAGAGCGCGCGCGCGGTGTATGCACTCACCATGACGATGTTGGTGATGACGTCGTCCGGGTCGAAGGAGATCTCGTCGTGCGCGGCGGCCTGGTAGTCGTAGAGCGCGCGCGCGGTGTATGCACTCCACCATGACGATGTTGGTGATGACGTCGTCCGGGTCGAAGGAGATCTCGTCGTGCGCGGCGGCCTGGTAGTCGTAGAGCGCGCGCGCGGTGTATGCACTCACCATGACGATGTTGGTGATGACGTCGTCCGGGTCGAAGGAGATCTCGTCGTGCGCGGCGGCCTGGTAGTCGTAGAGCGCGCGCGCGGTGTATGCACTCACCATGACGATGTTGGTGATGACGTCGTCCGGGTCGAAGGAGATCTCGTCGTGCGCGGCGGCCTGGTAGTCGTAGAGCGCGCGCGCGGTGTATGCACTCACCATGACGATGTTGGTGATGACGTCGTCCGGGTCGAAGGAGATCTCGTCGTGCGCGGCGGCCTGGTAGTCGTAGAGCGCGCGCGCGGTGTATGCACTCACCATGACGATGTTGGTGATGACGTCGTCCGGGTCGAAGGAGATCTCGTCGTGCGCGGCGGCCTGGTAGTCGTAGAGCGCGCGCGCGGTGTATGCACTCACCATGACGATGTTGGTGATGACGTCGTCCGGGTCGAAGGAGATCTCGTCGTGCGCGGCGGCCTGGTAGTCGTAGAGCGCGCGCGCGGTGTATGCACTCACCATGACGATGTTGGTGATGACGTCGTCCGGGTCGAAGGAGATCTCGTCGTGCGCGGCGGCCTGGTAGTCGTAGAGCGCGCGCGCGGTGTATGCACTCACCATGACGATGTTGGTGATGACGTCGTCAGGTCAGAAGGAGATCTCGTCGTGCGCGGCGGCCTGGTAGTCGTAGAGCGCGCGCGCGGTGTATGCACTCACCATGACGATGTTGGTGATGACGTCGTCCGGGTCGAAGGAGATCTCGTCGTGCGCGGCGGCCTGGTAGTCGTAGAGCGCGCGCGCGGTGTATGCACTCACCATGACGATGTTGGTGATGACGTCGTCCGGGTCGAAGGAGATCTCGTCGTGCGCGGCGGCCTGGTAGTCGTAGAGCGCGCGCGCGGTGTATGCACTCACCATGACGATGTTGGTGATGACGTCGTCCGGGTCGAAGGAGATCTCGTCGTGCGCGGCGGCCTGGTAGTCGTAGAGCGCGCGCGCGGTGTATGCACTCACCATGACGATGTTGGTGATGACGTCGTCCGGGTCGAAGGAGATCTCGTCGTGCGCGGCGGCCTGGTAGTCGTAGAGCGCGCGCGCGGTGTATGCACTCACCATGACGATGTTGGTGATGACGTCGTCCGGGTTGAAGGAGATCTCGTCGTGCGCGGCGGCCTGGTAGTCGTAGAGCGCGCGCGCGGTGTATGCACTCACCATGACGATGTTGGTGATGACGTCGTCCGGGTCGAAGGAGATCTCGTCGTGCGCGGCGGCCTGGTAGTCGTAGAGCGCGCGCGCGGTGTATGCACTCACCATGACGATGTTGGTGATGACGTCGTCCGGGTCGAAGGAGATCTCGTCGTGCGCGGCGGCCTGGTAGTCGTAGAGCGCGCGCGCGGTGTATGCACTCACCATGACGATGTTGGTGATGACGTCGTCCGGGTCGAAGGAGATCTCGTCGTGCGCGGCGGCCTGGTAGTCGTAGAGCGCGCGCGCGGTGTATGCACTCACCATGACGATGTTGGTGATGACGTCGTCCGGGTCGAAGGAGATCTCGTCGTGCGCGGCGGCCTGGTAGTCGTAGAGCGCGCGCGCGGTGTATGCACTCACCATGACGATGTTGGTGATGACGTCGTCCGGGTCGAAGGAGATCTCGTCGTGCGCGGCGGCCTGGTAGTCGTAGAGCGCGCGCGCGGTGTATGCACTCACCATGACGATGTTGGTGATGACGTCGTCCGGGTCGAAGGAGATCTCGTCGTGCGCGGCGGCCTGGTAGTCGTAGAGCGCGCGCGCGGTGTATGCACTCACCATGACGATGTTGGGTGATGACGTCGTCCGGGTCGAAGGAGATCTCGTCGTGCGCGGCGGCCTGGTAGTCGTAGAGCGCGCGCGCGGTGTATGCACTCACCATGACGATGTTGGTGATGACGTCGTCCGGGTCGAAGGAGATCTCGTCGTGCGCGGCGGCCTGGTAGTCGTAGAGCGCGCGCGCGGTGTACCCGTCCTCGTCGTCCGCGTCGGCGCCGCCCTCGCCCGCCTCCGTCTCCCAGCCCACTGGGGAGACTACGATCGTTGGCTGTCTGGTGATCTGGGGAGAAGAGATTAACAGTTTATATAAGACTAGCTGTGCCCGCGACTTCGTCCGCGTTTTTCACCGGTTTTAATTTTACCTTGCCTTTATCTTCTGGTTCTCGGGCACTAGCTCAACAGAGGTTAAAAAGTCAGTGCAGCTGAGTAGCCGCAGCTTTAGCTAGCTTCATTCTTTTCAACCCATCCACAATTTCATACATACTAAGTCAGGCAGTCAGTTTCTCCTTTCATATCTATACTAATATTATAAAGCTGAAGAGCACATTCGACATTGTTAATTTACTTTTGAAAAAAGTGAAATGTCGGTAGTACCACATCTGACTTTATTAATTGCTTTCTAAAAGGGTCTTATGACGGTAGTACCACATCCGTCATTGTTAATTTTATTTAGAAATCAAATGACGGTAGTGCCACATCCCATTTTATTTAACGCGTTTGAGATTTATAAATAAGTCGGTAGTACCATGACAGCAGAGAGGGGCTCTCCAGGTGGTGTGTCGGACTCCCCGACGGCTGGCGAGAAGGCGGTAAATGCCAGCCGCGGCTCCTGGAGCGGAGTGTAATGCCCAGGGGTATCGACTAAAACACCGGGGTGTACCTCATCGCCTATTGGCAGTGTCATGGTACCTGGCAGAGCTTTCACTCACAACACCGCCGGCGGACAAGCCTCCATGTCTCCCTCAAGCATCCCTAGAGGGCAACGGGGCGACCCCGTGCACAGGGTCGCTCCCGTCCCTCAGCGATGGCCGTTGGTGGTAATGCCGATGGGACTGCGGCATACGACGCGCATAATCACGCCTTCTGCGCCCAGTCGCCTTCTTCGCAGTGGTGGCGCGAAGGGGGTCGTCTTCACGCTCCCTCTACCGCCTCCCTTTTGAGTCATCACTGACTCGGAGAAGGAGGCAGTCGCCGCCCACACATCTACGCGTCCTCTACCATTCTTCGCAGAAATTGAGCGAGAGGTCAGCGGGCCGGCCACAGATATTAGGGCCGACCTCTCTTCGGACCACGACGGACACTGGAAGAGAGTGTGGTCCGCCGTGTCCTCCTGTGCGCCGCACTCGTGACAAACGGGCGCGTCCTCCCGCTGAATGCGGTGCAGATAGTGGCCGAAGCAACCATGCCCGGTCAGCACCTCCACCAGACGGAACGACAAGAAACCGCCTGTCCGTTCGAGCCAGCTGTTGAGCACTGGTCCGAGCGCATCCAGCCAGATGACGCCCTGCCACCTACTTGGCTAAGCTATCTGCCCACCAAAAACTCGCGAGCTCCGCTCTCTCCTCACTGGACGAAGACCCAGATCTCGTTGCTACATAAGCCACTCATACTTCGCGGCCGGCAGCTATGCCTCCAGCTTCCAAGGTAGAGCTTTTCGGCGGCCTGCCAAGGTACAGACCGCTGAAAGCTTACAGTGCGGTAGGCACGTGTCACGCGACACGCTATCGCCGAGGAATCCGCACAGATGAGAGCTCCGTAAAGAGCCATGCTTCTGAGTATGCCGGCGTAGAGTTGCCGGTGTCTGGCCCTAGGCCCTTTTATATTCGGAAAGAACCACCCCAACGTGCCCGCTGCCTTGAGGCACGGTGACAGCCCTCTGAAGTGTGGGACAAACTACCTCCGCGCATCCAAGACTAGTCCTTCTTACTTACTAACTACTACGGTACTTTATTTGGCACTGGATTGCCACCCGAACTCCCCAACCAAGATGTACGAATTGGGAGAGGTCCTTTCCGAGGCCTATGGAAATAGACGGCCTCGGTCTTCTCCAGCGCCAAACGCAGGACCAAAGCACTGATACGCTGCGCCAACAGCGCGCTCGCCTCCGTCGCTCTTCGCGCTGCCTCCTCAAGGTTCTTCAATCGGGACAGGGCGTCTAAGGTAGATCGCCCTGTCCTGAATCCGAACTGGGTCTGTGAGCGGTCCGGCCCCACGCTCCGCCGATGGTCGTTTAATCGCACTCCGCAATCGACCGATACGCGGAAGGTAACTCTGAGGGGCGGCCCCCGGCAGGCAGACCCCGGAAAGACTGCTCCATTTCTGAGTACGCCAGAGCGATGACTCGGACCGGGACACCGCCCGGACCTGGGGCCGTCTTCTTCGCCCGGAGAGGGAGGACAGCCGACTCGAACTCCTCTGGAGTAAGCGGCGTTATGGTCTCTAATTCTAAGATAGGTCTCAGACGTGAGAGCATCCGTGGCGGCACATAGTCTGGGTCTATAGGTGGAAAGAGACCCCGAACTGATTATGGTTAGTTTAATGTGATTTTAATTAATATTTCGTCCACTACTTGTCACATGCGACCTAATATTTTTTAATATGATCACTAAACAATGTCGTAAGTACCAGTTCCGGCAAACAATGATTAATTTTATACAAGCAAAAATGTCGGTTCTGGTACTTCTGACAATTTTACATTAGTTTAGAGCCGTTAAATAAGTCGCAACTGACTTTTCTCATGTTTACACATTTAATAACGGCGTCCCATAATATTGGCCTGAACAAACATTATTTGTATAGCATAATCCTAAAATTTTGTAATCCTGCCTCAAATAAGTAAAAAGATACATCCAAATTAAACTTTGATTAGCCCTCCTGTAAAGTTGCTGTTTTGCACATCCGACATTGTTAATAGTCACTGTCGAAATTTAGCATGTCATTTCCGATATATTCCTGACCAATACCATAAAAACTAATACCACCCTTTTTTTTTTCCTAACTGACTAACGATGATGGCTTGGAGGAGCCTTGTCATCATCACCGGGCTTGCGGGGGAGCGGATGGCTCTTGAAAATTTTGGTATTCGTTTTTGATATTAGAAAGGAATAGATCCGGTTTTCACGTGCGGATCGAACATGCGAAGCCGATAATCCGTATGTGAGCCAAAATCCACATCACAGAAATAAGCAAGTCTGACATTGAAATAAATAGACCAAATAAATGTAGTATCCTTCCTCCCCTTTTCCTTCCCCCGTCATATATCCTTGCTACTCGTGGGAACACAATGACCTTGTTAAGACAATGCACAAGGCAGAATGGCGGCGACGTGGTCCACAACCCGTCACGTCACGTTTCCCACACAGGTGAAAAGTGGATCGCTGGAAGTGATCTCTGCCTACCCCTCTGGGAAAAAGGCGTGATTTTATGTATGTATGTTTTATGTATGTATAAATGTCACAAGCACATGTTCGATCCGCTCAAGGCAAATATTGGTGTATATTTTGTATTTTTGTACAGATATCAGTATCAGTTTTCTAATGTGTGTAACCATGAAAGTTTAAAATTATAAATTGTACAACAAACTTACCTCCTCTTTATGTTCCCCAGCTTCTCCAACCAATGTGACATCAGGCAGGTTAGGTAGTTTCGCCGGCGCCTCTTCTACCACAGATTCCGCCCTAGTCTCGGGCTCCGCGCTGACCGGCGGTTCGGCTTTAGGTTCTACTTTAGTTTCGACTTTCGGTTCGACTTTCGGTTCGACTTTCGGTTCCACTTTGGGTTCGACTTTCGGTACCGGTTTCGGCTCCGGTTCGCTGTCTTTCTCTTTGGCTAATTTATCTTTTTCCTGCAATATGATATTTAATGATGACAATGCTGGTCAGCGGCACAAATACACAAATATTAAGGACTGAAAGTATTTACTGTACCTTCTGCGAAAGGTCTTTATCCAATTTTTCCCTCTGCTGCCTTATCTTCTGTACCGACTGAAGGGCTTCCTGAAAAAGAAAATACATTAATTGTAGGAAACTTACTTTTTGTAAGTTAATGCTGTTTTTAAGGACATGAATAACATATCTCATTGTACTCTCTCCCTCAAATGTATTTCTCTTGATGACCTCCGGCGAGGTCCGGGGCTCGCGGGGGGGCTCACTCACTCACTCACTCACTCACTCACTCACTCACTCACTCACTCACTCGCTCACTCACTCACTCACTCACTCACTCGCTCGCTCGCTCACTCACTCATCACCTGCTCCTTCACGCAGGGCGAGGTCCGGTCGCGGGGGGGCTCGCTCACTCACTCACTCGCTCACTCACTCACTCACTCACTCACTCACTCACTCACTCACTCACTCACTCACTCACTCACTCACTCACTCACTCACTCACTCACTCGCTCGCTCGCTCACTCACTCATCACCTGCTCCTTCACGCAGGGCGAGGTCCGGTCGCGGGGGGGCTCGCTCACTCACTCACTCGCTCACTCACTCACTCACTCACTCACTCACTCACTCACTCACTCACTCACTCGCTCGCTCGCTCACTCACTCATCACCTGCTTCTCGCAGGGCGAGGACCGGTCGCGGGGGGGCTCGCTCACTCACTCACTCACTCACTCACTCACTCACTCACTCACTCACTCACTCGCTCACTCACTCACTCACTCACTCGCTCGCTCACTCACTCATCACCTGCTTCTCGCAGGGCGAGGACCGGTCGCGGGGGGGCTCACTCACTCACTCACTCACTCACTCGCTCACTCACCTGCTCCTTCTCGCGCGCCATGTTCTCGAAGCGCGCGCGTATGGAGGAGGGTCGCGCGCCGGCGAGGTCCGGCCGCGGGGGAGGGACGGCGGCGGCGCGCGCGGGCTCGTCGAAGCGGTGCGCGCACGCGTCCACGCGGTCGGTCTCCACGCCGAACTTGCCGCCGAAGCCCTGGAATGAGTCAGGATACATTAAGTCAAGAATCCACGAAATAGTATTGTCTATTTTTATTTGCGCGAGCACTACACACGCGAGTTTAATCCGTAAAATTAGTTTTACTTCAAATCCACGAAATGTCCAAGATTCAAAATTTTTGACAACAGAAATGTCCAAAAAAATTTTAGACTTTGGACATATTTAGGCCGTTGGACATTTTGGGAACTAGACATTTTAAAACCGGCGGACGTTTTGGGGAATCTGACATTTTTAAGCCTTTCTACATTTATAACCATAGGACATTTTCAAGCCTTTGAATATCTTTGGATAGTTACATTCTGAAACAGTTTGACATTTTTGTACCATTGGACATTTTGTGACCATCGGACATTTTGAACCGTCCAAAATATTGTATTGTCCTTGTACCTTCTTGTGGTCGGTCTGGCTGGCGTGCGCGGGCGTCTTCTCGTTGTGGTCCCTAAGCTACCGCGTGGTAGAGTGCACTAGTGTTTGCGCGCACACTTGTGCACTATAATATGTCCTGTGCACTTGGCTGATCTCAATTTAGATCGGACGCCTTATTACTTATTGCTGTAACCTGGTACCTTCTTGTGGTCGGTCTGGCTGGCGTGCGCGGGCGTCTTCTCGTTGTGGTCCCAGCCGAGCGCGCACGCGTCCTGGCGGTCCGTCTGCACGCCGAACTTGCCCCCGAAGCCTACCGCGTAGTCTGCAATATAAACAGATTTTTTTTTATTTCACTGCTGGGCGAAGGTCAACTTCAAAATGGCCACTTTTATATATTTTCTTTCTTTTGCTTTTACTGTTTTTCATTTTAACTGATTTTCTTTATACCTAAGTCTTTATGGGTTTACACGCGATATTAGGAGTAGCAAATACAAATAGCTACGAGCCCGGACGTTTCGACTGGGTTACGCCAATCATGGCGAACGCGAAAGTCTACAATCTTTCTTTATACCTATCTACATATAGATACTTACTTTTGTTACTATGCCTCCATATAACATCCTATGTTGATTTCGTTATTCCTCAAGTTTTTGTTATTTTTTGTAATATTTTCATAATTTTTATTGTCATCGTCTTTTTAGGTAATTAGTTAGTTTTTTAAATATATTTGTATGTTTTTTATATCTTTAGCTTTTAATTTTTTTAATATTTTGATTTATATAAAAAAGTTTCTTTTTCGTTGCTTCTCTACCGGCCATTAGTCAAGCACTTTAATCTATCGTATGCCCTTTCTTTTTTCTTTATTACGTACCGTACTAATACTTTTTACAAGTTGCAGGTTTTATATATTTTAGGATTTTTTTTATGATTTTGATTCGTATATTACAAAAATCCTTATTTTAATTTATTTTTTCAATTTAAATTTTTTTACGTCGTAATTTTTTTGGATTATTTCAAAATATTGTAATTTTTATTTTTCAATAAAAAAAAATTATTTCGTTTTTTTTTGGATTCTTTTTAGATTTCTATTTGATTTTGTTTAATACTTATGTATAGTATATATTATGTATAGTCACCCTTCTGCGAGTCATGCTTCTGGCGGTCCTCGGCGTGGTCCCAGCCGAGCGCGGAGGCGTCCTGGCGGTCGGCCTGCACGCCGTACTTGCCGCCGAAGCCGTGCGCGTAGTCCCTTTGTGAGGAGTGCTTCTCTACCGGCTCGCGGTGCTCCCAGCCCGCTGCACTCTGAACGTGAGGGGGGGGGGGATAGTTAGTAAGTAATTCAAATTCAAATATTTATTTGCATTCTAAGTGTAGTTACATGTGTAGGTGTTATTACAAAAAGTATATAGCACTTAAAACTTAGAGACCTTTTACAGGTATTGCAAACGTACTAAACTATACAATCATCTAGGGTATTTATCAGTGTATTTTATTTTATTTTATTTTATGAACAGATTCCCAGTAGTTAAAGGTTAAAGAAAAATAATTATTTAATACTTATTTGACAAATATTCATTTACCGAGTAAAAACATTATGATAATAGGAAATCCTTTAATTACGTTTATACCATGTATATTGATGCCTCTGCCTCATGGTTTATTGGTAGCAAGTGCTGCGTTAAAGCGCCGATGGCCGAGTGGTCAAGGTCGTTGCTTGCCATGCGAGAGGTCGCCAGTTCAAACCCAGCCAGGTACCAATGTGTTTTTCCAATTTGAAATTCATATGTACCATCATTCGACGCTTTAACGATGAAGGAAAACATCGGGAACCACATGAGGAAACCAGCACACCCGAGAGATTTTTTCAACGGTGTGTAAAGCCATGTCAGAGGCCTACGGGCGGCTTAAAAAAAACTCTGACACCAGGTTGTTCATCAACCATACGATAAGAAGAAGAAGAAGTGCTACGTTAGGACCGAGAGGTCCCGGTTCGAATCCGGGGTCAAGCAAAATTTGTGACAGTTTTTCTTTAATGAAATTACTCAGCCCGGAGTTAGAAAGTTGGCAAGAGTAAGGGAATAGAGAGTGCACTTGTGTTTGCGCACACACTTGTGCACTATAATATGTCCTGCGCACTTGGCTGATATCAATTGAGGTCGGCCGCCATGGCTGAAATCGGTCGGACGCCTCACTATTGGTGTGGCTAGACAGTGATGTGGTGAACAAGTCAAGGACCACATCACAGTCACACTCTTTATAACCTTCAAACTATAAAATTTTTTGGTACTATGGGAAATATGCACACATTTTTTTTTATTATAGAAATCAATCTTTAATATCGAAGAAATATGAATGTATTTCTATTTTTCAATTTACTTTAACGACAAGCGAGATATAGCTGTTTAAAGTTCCCGGGTGGACAGAGAGATCCGATATGGCAGATGACGTCACAATTACACTACGGCCATACGCGATCCATAAAAAACTCCGTTTTGTAAGAAAGAGATAGAAAATTAACTTTAATTCATTATAAATCCTTCGTTTGTGAACCGATTTTCATTTTTATTTCACATTTTTAGTATATGTAAGCCTTTTTTCATAAGTTGTAGAAAAATTCAAGATTGCAGATTTATGCATATTTTCTATTAGTCATAGAACAATAAGGGGGGAAAAGACTTAAATATTTTTTTTTTAAATATTTCTCGATATCGAAATGAAACCACCAACTGTGGTCGGTATGTAAAAATAAATAAAATAATATTGATTGAAGACAACGGCCGCCATAGCCGTAAAGGCGAGGAGAGAGAGAGAAGTGGCTTGCATTTGGGGAGGCCTATGTCCAGCAGTGGACAGAAAATGGGCTGACGATGATGATAAAATTAGTCTTTATGGGTCTACACGCGATAGGGGTAGCAAATTACATAGCTACTTACTGCCCGACGTTTCGACTGGGTTACACCAATCGTGGTCGCTGGCGACTAGCTATGTAATTTGCTACTCCTAATATCGCGTGTAGACCCATAAAGACTAATTTTAGTGTAATGGAACGCGAAAGTCTAAAATCTTACATGACGATGATGATGTTTCACTCGCAGTCATTTGGACTTCTTCTCACTTAAAGCCTGTTTACACATGGCTCCGCAGTGGAACCTCAGCGCGCGGTGTGTATGGGTCCTTCCTAACCTAAGAACAAACCGCGACGGCGCCATGTGTAAACAGCCTTATAAAAATAAATGTATGCGTACACATTGTAGCGTATCAGATATCAATAGGGCCTCTTCTATTCTAAAAATTGGTAGGTTTGATTTGTCTAAGAAAATAAAAAGCTTTGTAAACATTACAAAGCTAAGTACTGATATGTCGTAGCAACGGGGCTATTGCCTGTGAGAAATTCACTAGATGATGATGTTCCACAATACACACCTTATCGACGCGGTCGGTCTGAACCCCGTACTTGCCGCCGAACCCGCGCGCGTAGTCGGTCTGCGAGGCGTGCTTGTCGACCGCGCCCACGTACTCGTGTCCGACCGCGCTCGCGTCCATACGGTCCGATTGGACGCCGAACTTGCCGCCGAAGCCTGGGGACAGTGCGAGTGGACTATTTTTTTTTTTTTATAAAAGGCTAACAAGATGACCTCACTCCACCTGATGGTAAGCGGTAGTGAGATCCAAATATGAGGTCGATAGGCACAATAGATCGTATTGAGCCTGTCGCACTCACCCTGAAGGCCTGAAACTACTCTACTGTCTCTGGACTATTTTTACTTGGGCTCAATTTCATAATTATTTATTTATTAGCTTTCCGCCCGCGACTTCGCCCGCGTTGATATGTTTAACGGGTAAAACATTACTTCTTTATAGCGCAGTCGGTTAAAAAGTAGCCTATAACCTTTTCTAGGCTCTTGACTATATCTGTACCAAATTTCATTTAAATTGGTTCAGTACTCTATGCGTGAAAGCGTAACAGACAGACAGACAGACATAGTTACAGACAGCAAATTAATTGTAAGGACAATCGGAAAGCATAATAATTTAATAATTCTCAATCAAACTATTCAAGGCTTACCTGCTATGGAGCTTGAACTTGAATTATATTTAAATGAAATGAATATACATGTTGTATGCCTTACAGAGCATTGGTTAAGACAATATGAGTTACTGATTAGTATTGACAATTATAAAGTAGTTAGTTCGTTCACAAGAGAAGATGCCATTAGAGGTGGATCACTTATTTTATTAGATACATCATTAGCGTCAAAAAACCGTAAAGATGTGACATCCCTCTCTATTGAGCGAACTATTGAGCTTTCTTGTGCAGAGCTCGAGCAGTACATCATTGTCTGTGTCTATAGGCCCCCATCTGGTAACTATGTACTATTTGAGTCTACTATGGAGGAAGTTTTGAAAAAGGTATGTAAATGCAGCAAGAAAGTAGTTGTTTGTGGAGATTTTAATATTAATATTTTGGATATTGACTCTCAACTATCTACTAGGTTTTTGAACTTATTTAAGTCATTTGGACTTAGTAATTTATTTATTGAACCAACTCGAGTAACTCCTGCAACAGCTACTTGCCTTGATAACATATTTTGTAATTGTGAAGTGAATGATAAATCTATTATTAATTTTATTAACTCTGACCACAGTGGTCAGATGGCAATATTTGAACACCATCATTACAATCCTTCATTAAATTTTACATACAGGCCCATTACTACAAGGCGCATAGAAAACTTTAAGAAAACATTGATTATAAATTTTCCCATTTTCAATATAATCTTAACCAAAACATTGATGTATCATATAAAAACATGTTTGACATAATTTTTAATGAATTTAATGGGATTTTTACTAAAAAAACAATAAAAGCTAAAGATCCCAAGTCCAAATTTAGTGATTGGGCAACTAAAGGCATTTACAAAAGTAGAAATAGATTATATGAATTATATGACATTAAATCACAATCAAATGATATTAATGTTATAAATTATGTTAGAAATTACTCAAAACTATTTAAGAAAGTGTGTGCAATTGCGAAGTCTAATTATTTTAAAGAAAAATTAGTAAATCAAATAATAAAATAAAAACTACATGGAAAATTATTAACAAAGAGACTTGTAAAAATAAAACACATGACAACAAGTTCTCTCTCATAGTTGATGATAAGCATATTGATTCTGATAAGGAAGTTGCAAATGCTTTTGAAACCTATTTCTCTAATATTCCTATAATTACTACAAGCAAACTAAACTCATGCTCACACCAAGCTCAATCCCTCCTTATAGCAACTGTAGAAAAATGTTTAGTATCTTTTAAATTTACCCAAGTAAATCACAAAATAATTTTGAGAGCCTTTAAAGAATTAAATTTTAAAGACTGAAGATTTATGGGTATTTCTGTGGAACTATTAAAAACAATTATAACCACAATAGCCCCGCATTTAGCTATCGTATTTAACATGTGTATAGAGGTAGGTCATTTCCAAATTTGATGAAATTTAGTAAAGTAATTCCTTTATTCAAGGCAGGTAATAAAAGTGATCCCTCCAATTTTCGCCCTGTTTCTGTACTACCCGCACTTAGTAAAATTTTTCGAAAAAATTATATACACTCAATTAATGTCTCATTTCAATGAAAATAAGCTATTACATAAAAAACAATTTGGCTTCACCAAAGGAAGATCCACCACTGATGCGGGAGTGGCACTTGTCAAGCATATCTTTGACGCATGGGAGAATAAGCAAGATGCAATAGGCATCTTCTGTGACCTGTCAAAAGCCTTTGATTGTGTAAATCATGAGATATTGCTAATGAAATTAAATCATTATGGAATCTCAGATGAGGCGAATAATTTGTTGAAATCATATCTTAAAGATAGGGTGCAAACAGTTAATGTCAATGGAGTTGATTCTTGTGGCGCTCCCATTCTCATGGGAGTGCCTCAGGGCTCAATTCTGGGACCTTTACTGTTCTTGATTTATATAAATGATCTTCCTTACTTAACTGCGGATCTATGTGAGACGGTACTGTTTGCTGATGATACATCTTTGATTTTTAAGGTTGACAGAGGTAAAAATAACTACGACGAGGTAAATAGTGCCCTCTCGCAAGTTCTGCGCTGGTTTAATACAAATAATTTATTGTTAAATGCAAAAAAAACGAAATGTATAAGATTTACAATGCCTAATGTAAGAAAAGTTGATACTAACATTATTGTAAATAAGGAAATTGTAGAATTGACTGAATCTACAAAATTTTTAGGAATCACTATAGATGCTAAGTTACAGTGGGGACCTCATATCTCTGTTCTGGCAGATAGACTTAGTTCAGCTGCGTATGCAGTCAGAAAAATCAGGATGTTGACTGACATTGAAACGGCAAGATTAGTTTATTTCAGCTATTTCCATAGTGTTATGTCATACGGTCTTCTGCTGTGGGGATCTGCTACAGACATTCAAACCATTTTTGTACTACAAAAAAGGGCCATCAGATCCATATATGGTATAAGACCGCGCGACTCCCTTAGAGATATTTTTAAAGATATAGATATTTTAACCGTAGCTTTAGATTGTATCGTATATGTTCATAAAAACATGCACTTATTAAATAAAAAGTCGGATTCTCACAATTTTAACACCAGAAATAAATATAAGCTTTCCGTTCCAAGACTCAGGCTTCAAAAAGTGGGAAAATCATTCATAGGTTTAAGTATAATATTGTTCAATAAAATTCCGCAAAATATTATTGAATTGCCGTTGTATAAATTTAAAGTCTATATTAAATCTTGTCTTTTGAAAAAGGGGTACTATAAAGTAGAAGACTATTTGAATGATAAGAATCCATGGACATGATGAGCTGCTCGCTTGGACATCCAAGAATTATGTAACTTGTACATATTATTATTTATTTGTAATTAATTAACCTGTGATTTGACATGCGAAAGAATTTCATGAAATCTACTTGCAGAATAAATTATTTCATTTCATTTCAAATTATTTCATTTCATTTCATTTCATTCATTTCGCAAGACAGTTTACACTGTCTGACTGCGGGACCGGTCGAAGTGATTCTAATAAAAATAAGTATGAAGCGGTAATAGTTGGGTTAAAAATTAATAAAGTGAGATTATTGTGGTTTGCTTGGAACATTATTGTCGGGTCCTTCATCTCCTGAAAGAACAAGGACATCTGAAAACAGCAGTAACTAGTTTCCTAGATAGCCATGCTGATATTTCCTTTTGGCCACTGATCTATATAGTTTCTAATCAAAATATGTTGTGTATCTATACCAATATTATAAAGCTGAAGAGTTTGTTTGTTTGTTTGTTTGTTTGAACGCGCTAATCTCAGGAACTACTGGTTCGATTTGAAAAATCTTTTTGCGTTGTATAGACCATTTATCGAGGAAGGCTTTAGGCTATATAACATCACGCTGCGACCAATAGGAGCAAAGAGACAATGGAAAAGTGTAAAAAACGGAGGAAACGCGAACGAAGTCGCTGGCACAGCTAGTAAGATATATGAAGCAATAATCGTTTATTTTATTTACTAGCGGAAGAGGCGCAAGTCGTAAATGTGGGCGCCTAAGAAGCCAAGAGGCCTCGCGCCTGTCTCAAGACAGCTGAAACAGGAGTTCTAAGGGAGCTCCTAACCTAAGAATAAATCCGCGGCGGCGCCATGTGTATACAGCCTTATTCCCCAGTATAATAAATGCATGTGCACTCATTATTACATTAGTAAAGGGTTTATTTTATATTACCGTATCAGATATCAATCAGGCCTCTTTTATTCTAAAAATACTGCAATGCATTTTTTTTATATTGGCGGATATTAGATAGCGTTGTAGTAAAGGAAAGGGTTTATTTTATATTTTCCTTACCTTGGGCATAATCCTTTTGCGAAACGTGCTTTTCGGTTTTACCAACATAGTCATGACCTACAGCTGATTTGTCCATGCGATCTTCTTGGACGCCGAATTTGCCGCCATAGCTAAAAAAAAAATTTGATAATATCTTTACAGGTCAAAATTCCAAATCAAAACGATAATTGTTCTCCGTTTTTGATACGGATTTAAGTTCGGAAACTATACTCAGTCCCATTCTTAACCTTAACAACTAACAAAGACAGAGTATTGATTATCAGAATCAAAATGATAGATGAGCTTATAAAAAAAATGATTTTATTCATAATTACCCAAAAGACGACTTAGGCCCCTCTTCATACTGCTTCTGCTTCTCCACTTTATCAGCTTCGAACACTTCTTCTCTTAGCTTCGCCATGCTGGGGAAAACAATTGAACATAATCATGATTCATTGGCCCAATACCCACACACTTCCTGTCTGCTTCAAACTGTTTATTTATAAATTAGGTGTTGTTGAACTTGCATAAATAATTGCCTATATTTGTCTGAACGAAACTAGGTAAATGACATGATTAAAAATGTTTGTATGTTCACTTAATTTAGATCGCCTGTATTATACATTTTGGTTTTACTCATTTTTGGGCCCTGCTCCAATGTAGTTAGTTAGTTTAGTTAGTACTTTACATAAGTAATGAAATTTAAACCTGAAAAAACCATTCAATTACACTTATTGAAGCTTGCAATATTGCACAAGTGTTGAAGTTAACTAAATAGTGTGAAAACCACATTAAATTATGTTTCAAATTATGTTTTTGATACAAAAAGTAATGCATATTATTCCTTTAATGTGCCTTTATTGAAAAATATACAACATTATGTGTCATTCATAAATTAAGTCACTTGTTAAGGCAGAGGGAAGGGTCAACCTTAAGATATGACTTCCCAAATTCTGATAAGTCCAAACTAGATTAAAAAAGCAAAAATGATTTTCTTCTAAAGTGCTTTCTACAGAATTTTATGAAATGGAATTAAATAATTTATTCTGCAAATAGGTTTTCATGAAATCCTTTTACACAATCAATAAATTAATCACATAATATCATATTAATTAAACTATACAAGATTATCACATGGCTTTATAGCAATAGTGAAACACTTACTCAATAGCTTCAACATTCCTCCCGCCGGGACCCCATCGCTGCTCATGTTCAGTTACATCATTTACGAAGTCCGGGTCTGTCTCCCAGTCGTCAGCCTCAGCCAGCACAGGGGCTGGTGCGTCTGTTGCTGCTTTCCACATCTACATATGGTTTGTGAAATTATTCAAATCAAGTAAGATAAACATCCAAGTAAACAAGACATAAAGCCTTATAAGAGCATTCTTAGAAAGAGTATTTTTCAATATATCATCAGCTGACATACATCCCCACTGCTGGGGCATGGGTCTACGCTACACTAGTTTAATCAATTTTTCAATTATAGAAATAAATAAAATTACAGTAGAACCCGTTTAAGACGATCACGCTTAATACGATTTCCCGCATAATACGCCACTTTACGCCAGTCCCAGCAACTTAAGATATATTTTCATACATTTCTTAACGCTTAATACGATTGTCATCCCGTTTAATACGCCCAAAACCGCCAGATCGAGCGCTCTAAAAGCGCATTTTTATTTTTGAAACGCATGCAACAAGGCCCGCGTCGTAAAAACTTTCTGTGACGCATGCCGTAGGGTCTAATGACTGAGGTGCTATGTATGGGAAGGAATCCCCGAATGCCTTTTGACTAAGGGATGTCCACTAATTCGGGCTTAGGTATGACTGATTTATCAACCAATGTGAATGTAGTGACAATAATGTGACCGATGATAGTGGTGTCGTGCATAATAAAAGACTGAGAAAGAGGGTAGACCGATATGTCTGCCCTTAGACCTACCGTCATTCTCGCAGTCCTACAGTTCACCCGTGATCATGGAGCTTGCAACAGTGCCGAAATATCGGGGGCTCATTAAAACAAAACAACATGGTAAATATCCCGGACAGTTTCAGTTTTCTAATTTGTGTAACCATGACAGTTTAAAATTATATAATGTGAATGTAATTTTAATTACACTACGTATTGAATGTAATTTATACGTACAATTTAATGCCTATTATACCGAAATTTTAAAATAATACATAATTATATATGTAGTTCGTGTTATTTTCCCTTTCCCGCATAATACGCTTTCCCGCTTAAGACGCGTTTTTGATAGGGTCCCTGAGAAATCGTCTTAAGCGGGTTTTACTGTATATCAAAGTGGTGGTGGTAAACATAAATAAAGTAATTTGATAACAACCAACCAACTGACACCTTTTCTCATAGTGAAAGTAACAAAATTTATAAACTCATACATAACTTAGTACTTACATATTTAGTACATACATAACTCTTTCTAATGATTCCTAATGAATATACTGTTTCTGGGCTAATAAATATGAATGGATACTGAACTTTAAATGTGATTTCACTTTTGAGTTTTGAGTATACAGCAATATAAATTTTTTGCAGTAACAGACTTCTAAGATCATGGTTCAAAAGTTCAATACACATAATATTATGCTTTATTGCAATTACCAGTGTTGTAAGGTGGAGGAATTATATCATAGTTTGTATTATTTCATTCATCCAAACATCTAGGCTATATTGATTGTACATATTAGTAGAAACATGTAATTCAATACCTCTTTAACATTGAACAGATACAATTGGAAATACTATAGTAATTTGTTTGAAGATGAATGAGGTTGATTATTCAATACACATGACTCAATTCACATGTTTAGTTATCAAGGAAAAGTAACTGGCACCTACCATTTTCGTGATCAAAAGGCTTGCTGATAAGAACCAATATTACCTCAGTATCAGTACAAATAATCAGATGTGTGGTGAATAAAATTATCTTGACATTTAAATGATATCTTGTCTCCCCTAACCGCCAACATGCGACCCATTCAATTTCTAAACAATCAATTAGAACTTGCTCTCACCTTTTTTGTTTACATTTATTTAAGAACAATCGGTGGTGAAATAACCGCAAAAAGATTGTTTAATGGACACTCGAAGTTCTACTACACCGAAATTGAACATATTACGAGGAAAACGTAGAAAACTGATATAAATACCTTGGTTTTGTTAGCCGGTTTAGAATACACGTAGACAAAACACTTTCACACTCTCAGAACTATGGATATAATTTTTATGAAATAAACATTTAATGCAACTCAATGTTGTGTTATTTATGATATATAAATATTACGCTAATTGAATGCTATTAATAAATTATTTTGTAAAACAAATTAGGGCGACCCTCCTCGATGCGTCACGCAAGATAATGCGAAAGTGACAGTGACGTTTATTTATTTCACAAGTTACGTTACCGTTCGGAAATACGTTGATTGTACTCTATGCCCTCGACTCGAAGTCCGGTGGTACTAAGTTGCAGATAGTGTGAAAAATCGGGTCAAAAAAGAAATTAATTATTTATTTAATAATATTAATTCTAAATTCACTTTGCGCCATTGCAGTGCTGGATAAGGGCAACTAAGATTTTAAGTTCTGTTCTATTTTGAGATCCTCACACTTATTTTTGGCAATCTAAAATTGATTTAGTTGTGGTGTAGGTGGGGATAAAATAAATGAGTTGTTTCAATTTATTTATTAGCAAGCTTTAGAACACATTCAGCGACAAAATAAGAGACAAAACGTTTTGTAATAAATATATTTAAGTACTCAACTTCAAATAAATCAAATATTATTTACAAATTGCTCCACTTACTTTTTACTACGCTTAATTTAAAGTTCCTTGTTATACATGCATGATTAAGAATATCAACAAAAATAAAAATAATGCACACAAATATTATAAAAAATATCTTAATTATGTTATATTGGTGTAGTACTTAATTCTATCGATGACTAATTAAAGTTTGATTCTAATTTTCTAATAAAAATAAGTTTAAAACATTAACTGCATAAATTGTTGATTGAATTAAACATAGAAATTTAATTAATAAGAAAGATACACGCATACCAATGATGAATGAAAACATAAAGACTATCCTTACAAATACCTTAATCCACATTAATAGAAATTACTTTCTACTTAGGTAACAGCCGTCATCTAGTTAGAAAAGTACTAACCAAGAAGATGTTGAATTTTGGTGTCAGCACCGTTGTAAATAGGTATCACACATCTTAAAACTTGTTTAATGTATTATGGTTGTTAGGCCAAAATATATATTTAGTCCACATGGACTGAGCTTATTAGCTATTTTAGCCCACAGTTATTTTTTTCATCGAAATTAGAATTCTGGGTCTGGAGCGTCAATGGCGTAACCAAACTTCTGCAATGCCGTCTTGATTTCGCCAAACACGGTTGGATCTTCAATGGTCGCTGGTAACTTGACAAGCTGGGACCGCGCTAGCTTCGCTATGGCTCCACGAAGTGCCTTTCCAGATCGAGTGCGGGGCAACGCAGGTACGGCCACAGCTTTCCTGAATGCCGCTATGGGACCGATGAGATGACGAACTAAGGCAATCAGCTCTTGAGTGACGGTACTTTCAGCTACAATTTCTTCATCTGTTAACAAAATGTGTTAATTTAAATTAGGACCGTAATAACTGCTCCTGGCTATATAAATATTGGATTGAGGCCAGACTTTAAGAATGCAATAAATCACTACATAGTATAAAGTAAAGTCGCTTCCCGCGTCTGTCTTAAATTTTTAAAACTGCACAACAGGTTTTAATGCGGTTTAATAGATAGAGGGATCATCAAGAGGAAAATTTTTATGTATAATATACCCGAAGCGAAGCGAGGACGTGTCACTAGTTTTATTTGTATTAAAAATAAGTCATGTAAGATGAGGATTATAATTACGAAGAAGGTGTAAGTAAGACTATTATAAATAAATAAATAAATAAATATTATAAATATTACACAACATCACATACATTGATCTGATCCCGTGGTAAGTAGCTTAAGCACTTGTGTTACGGAAATCAGGATTAACAGTGGATACACAAATAAACTTAAATATATTTAATAATACACCCAGACACGGAACAAACACCGATGTTCGTCACACAAATATTTGTCCCGAGTGGGAATCGGATCCACGACTCTTGGAACCGTAGGTTTTGAACCTGAGTCACTAACCACTGTTCCACCGAGCCAGTATTGGGAATACCTACCATCTTGCGGTGGCCTCATAACATATAAGCAAAGAGGCACATCTCCCTTAGTCTGGTCCGGAGCACCAACGACCACTGCGTCAGCGACTCTCGCGTGCTTCAGCACCACGTCCTCAAGGGCAGCGGTCGAGAGCCGGTGGCCAGCTACGTTGATGACGTCATCCGCTCGAGCCACCACCCAAACTGCACCCTCAGCGCTCACCCAACCCGCGTCTTGTGTATCGTAGTAACCCTATAAAGATCAGAAAACATGCATAAGAGTTTTTTTTAAAACTATTATCCGACAAAGCATAAAGTGACTTCATAAGCCGATTAATTCAGATAGACATACATAAACAAATAATGTTATCGAGTTGCTGAAACTAGACTATTCTACTATACCAAGATAGGTACTTAATGGTATTTATGTGGCGTCACGTATTTTTGGTCATTGCCTGATTTCAATACCGTTTTAAGAATCAGGTGATTTAACCTGACCTGATCCCAAAAATAAATTAATTTAACTTAACGCATTAATATTAATCAAATAATTATTGCTTAAGGGTATTTTTATATTAATATTTTGATGTATTTTGATCCCGAATTAATCATTCAAGTATGATATGCATACAAAGTACAAATTATGTTAAATAAAACTGTTTCCGTTATAAGACAATCATTTAATATGAAATTAAGTTTGTTTATATTGATTGTCAAACAAATTTTAGTTTAATTAATTTTTGGGGTTCCAAGAGTCGTGGGTTCGATTCCCACTCGGGACAAATATTTGTGTGACGAACATCGGTGTTTGTTCCGTGTCTGGGTGTATTATTAAATATATTTAAGTTTTTTTGTGTATCCACTGTTGATCCTGATTTCCGTAACACAAGTGCTTAAGCAACTTACCACGGGATCAGATCAATGTATGTGATGTTGTGAAATATTTATTGTGTAATATTTATTATTATTTATTTACTTATAACTTGCATTTAGTCATAACAATCATCACTAAAGTAGATGCGAATCACTGATCAATCACACATTAGAAAACTGAAAACGTCCGGGATACATCGGGAAATTTCGGGAGCTCATTAAAACAAAACAACATGGTAAATATCTCGGAAATTTTCAGTTTTCTAATAAACAAACACCAATTTAAGATTTTTCAATTATGCAGAAGAATCTTTGCTTAATGTTTTGATACTGCTTACCGGATATGTTTCGAAATAGGTTTTCTTGAACCGTTCGTCTGCTCGCCACAGTGTAGTAGCAAAGCCGGGTGACAATGGCAACTTGGCCACCAGCCTTCCAACCTCACCGGTCTGGCATTCTGTCCCGTCTTCTCTAAGCGCACGAACTGAAATAAAAAATAATTAATTCTTAATATTCTGGTGCTTTTTTTATCAGTGGAATACAATGACTACGGAAATACATTAGTCATTGGTGAAATATAAGTTAACAAACAAAATTTACTGAGGTTCATCCAGTCAAAAAAATCGAATTGGTCTAATCGGGACTTCCACATTTTTGTCTAATTTTACTTTCATCGATGCTGGTTTGAACATTATAACTATCCATAGATTAGTAACAAATGGAAATTCATGCTTATGTATGCATATTAATATGTCATAACAACGGAGTTCCATGTTGTAGCTATTTTTAGATTTTATTGTGTGGGCAAGTTGTACTAAGTTTTCAAAAACCAAATCAAATATTTATAAGGACATTAAAAGTAAGTTTATAACATTGTAAAATAATACTTTGAAAATCATACGTATGCCTGCGAGGCGATCGAGGTTGACTAAGGTTGATCTGATCGCTCTATTTTAAGGTAGGCTTGTGCCCTTCAGTACCTACGCACGTATATGAGTTGATGATGAATACTTACTATCGTACCCGGGTACAGGGTAGCCAGCTGAATGAGGAGGCACAGATTTGATCCCGTACCCAAGACAAGCAGCGGTGATGGCGGATCCTGTTTCAGTCTGCCACCAGTGATTCAGCACTGGCACCCCAAACACACGCTCAGCCCATTGCTAAAAATTAAGATAGGATTGAATCAAAGTACCCACTTTTTATGTACCTATTTCGCATGCCAAGAGAAATTGCAGGAAAAGATTTTTTATACTACCGAAGGTACGTTTTTTTCGTTGATGAACCAGAAATCAAGTAACATTATCCTGTTCGATATTTTTAAGTGCATATATCAACATTGAACAACGTACTTATTTTACAACGCAGTGTCCTATCAAAAAGTTTACAATGCTTGTTAGTTCAACCGGTAGTACGTCATCATTACACTTAAAACAAAGAATGGCACAGGCCAGAGTTCAGAGCCGTATAGTGAATGTAATCAACATATTGATACGTGTGCCGTTAAAGTAATTAGGGCCAATACCCGACCAATAAAAAATAGAACATCTTCATGATAATAAGCCACTTTCGGCTGTGCAAATGACTGAGGTTAATAATCGTTTTACATGTTTAGTGTTCAAATGAGTTCATGCAAGCATTGGCTAATCATTGGTTAAAAACATTGAATCTCATTTCCAACTTTAATTTGATGCTTTGATGCTACTACTACTTACTCTAGTATCTTGATCGCAGTGCTCTCCGGCTAAAAATACAGTCTTGAGAGAGTTTCCACAATATCTTCGAGCATACTTCGCAGACGGATCAGCGCGTTTTAATACGCGGCATGCCGTAGGTATGGTGAATAGTGCGTTAACTCTATGTTGCTCTATAATCCTGAAGCAAAAAAATATACATTAAGAAACAATTTATCAAATACTATTTTACCCTAAGCCAGGCACAGGTTGCTATAGTTTCTCGTTGGTTTTGGTCCAAAATAATGTTATCTTTATTGTACCAAAGTCTAAATGCCGTTAAAGTGAAATAGTAGACACTTACCTAAAGTACTGTCCAGGATCAGGAGTCCTGTCTGGTTTACCCTCATAAAGAATAGAGGTCAGACCAGCAAGCAAGGGACCGTAGCATATGTAGGAGTGGCCGACCACCCATCCCAGGTCGGATGCCGCCCACCAGACGCCTTTCTTGAGCCCGTAAACCGAATGCATAGACCAGCACAGGGTAGCCGCGTGACCACAGGGGCGTTGAACGCCTTTCGGTGAGTCGGTAGTTCCTGTAAAACAAACGAAAATACAATTTAATTATATTCAATTCTATCTATATATAAAATCGTGGTAGGTAACCTAGTAGTTATCTACATATTTTATGTCGTATATACATAGTATGTTTGAGTGCATTGAAATCAGCGCATAGTATAATTTATGGATAAAGTAGTATAATACAATTATTGTTATTCTATTGTTTTATAGTTGCACAAGGTAACATTAATACAAGGCAACAATTGTTTAGTAAGAGCACTAAATTATACAATATTTAAAGTTAGCTGAAATGTTTGTAGCAAGAAACTGGTAGTTCTTAGTATAAGCTTTGAACTACAATGTAAATAAAGTAAATAAAAAACTGAACTGGACACTTACCAGAAGTGTATAAAATGTATAACGGTTCGTTTGGTTCAACGGGTACGCAGGGAACGGGTTCAGTGTCCAGGGCATCTTGCCAGGAGATATCCCGACCCTTTTCTAGGGCGCACTCAAGTACACGACTGCGCTGGTATATAATGCAGTTTAAAGGCTGATGTGAGCTTTGACAGAGGGCTTCGTCCAATATGTCTTTGTACCTAAGGATGATAAATGTTAGCACTTTATAACTTCGATCTTTAGGGTAAAAAACTCTAAACTTGGTAAAAAAAATATCGAATCTTATTATTTTAGAAAGTAAAAGGAGTAATTTTAAAATAAAATAAAAATTGTCTTTATTTTCTCAAAATAAGACCTTACAGACCCGTAAAATGTTAAATAATAAATTTACCACTACAAAAAGACACTCCTTGAGAAGGGTTAAACTTGAAAGTTTATCATTTTTATTTTATTAAATGACCGGTTTGAAAATGTTCCTGTTGCATTTTGTCTATGAATTTAGGTTGGCGGGAATTGTTTACTTTTAAATTTAAAATGGCGGTTGTCGTTGTGTTATTAAATGTGTGATAATGTAGTGATAACTTTACTCAATAGGACCATGTTTATAATACAAACATTAATTGTAATGTAAGCGTAAGTAGATTTTTACCTGACTATTTTATTAGGCTCGACTCCGCAGCTAGCTGCGATGATCACAGTTGGTTCTGCATGTTCAATCCTAGTTCGCAGCTCCCTTGCAGCAAAACCTACAAAAATAATGTTAAACATTCGTATATACTATGTTTATTGTTTACATTTTATTCATCATCATCATCAGCCCATTACAGTCCACTGCTGGACATAGGCCTCTAATAAAATGTAGGAGGCCTACATTTTATTAATTGTATACCTACATTTAATAGTGAATATTTATAAGTCTTTTTTTTAAATTGGGTGAAAAACACAGCAATTTATCGCATGCATATAATGGTCTAAAAATACTCAGAAAATATGTGTAAATTACATAGTAAACTGATTAGTTGAAAGTAATTATAAGATTTCCTATTAACAAGAGAATTCTATCCGTAATTTTAAATAAGCTAAATATGTACCTCTTTTTAAGTTCTTGAATAGAAATGTTGGTAGATTGACTACCTACAATATATTTTTAAATTATAAAAATATCTTGTGGACTAAGATCCCACTGATCGTCGTCAAATTTATATAAAGGTGTACGTACACGTACACCTACTTATATGTATCTATATACTATACCTACCTATTTTATTAAGTAGTCAGGTACCTACATAAGTAGATAATCAGTGGCGTAACTACAGGGTGGCAAGTCGGCAAAATGCCACGGGCCCCCACCCGGTAGGGGGCCCCAGCCGAAAGGGGTCCCCGGTCATAGGAGAGTCTCATCTGCCAACCCACATACACATTAAGATAAATAAAAAGAAAGGGGGGTGCATGGGGCCCCAACTGATGAATTTTGCCACGGACTTCAACGGGTATAGTTACGCCACTGTAGATAATGTTAGTTATTTAGGGGTGAGAACCATCCGCTCCTCCGCAAGTCCGGCGATGATGACGAGGCTACCCCAAGCCGTCATCGTAAGTCAGTTAGGAAAAAAAATGGGTGCGTTTAGCCGACAGACAGACTGGTCAGAATCTGAGAGTGCTGAACAGCATTCGACAATTCTGACTACAGTATCGGCCAGAACCATGCTGAGTGGAAATGAGAGAAGTGAAGTTAGCTGTTAACGTTTGAATATTCCGCTATATGACGAATCAATCAATCAATCTGAATATCGCCACTTAGCTTTCCTCAGCCGCGTCAGCCTATGCTACTCAGCAATCGCCATTTTTCTTTCTGTGCTGCCAAGATTGTGTGTCGGCTTAACGCACCCAATGTTTTTAATTAAAATCAGGCATTACCTCCAAAGACAACAGAGTGTATGGCGCCGATCCTGTTGGTGGCCAGCATGGCGATGATGGCCTCCGGTATGAGGGGCATGTAGATGAGCACGCGGGACCCTCTCGTGACCCCCAGCGCGGACAGCTTGCCGGCTATGCGGGACACCTGGACATAGGGTGAGTTTTTGGTAACTTTTTTCTTATATTATAAAGGTTTGATTTTTTGTTTTTGTTTGTTTGAATTGATCAGGCTCCGAAACTACTAAACAGGTTTGAATAATTCTTTCACTGTTGGAAAGCTACAAAGGGGATCCTTTCATAACTTAAATTACGATAAAGTGTAAAAATACCCGAAGCGAAGTGAGGGCGGGTCACTAGTTTTTAATAAAAGGCTAACAAGATGACCTCACTCTACCTGATGGTAAGCGGTACCTAGTAAGATCCACATATGAGGTCGACAAGGACTATTGTCCTTGTATAGACCATATTGAGCCTGTCCTGCCAGATCATAGGAGGGAGGGAAAACACGAGCCGGAAGGGCATGCCTTAATGACAGGTGGCGGAAAAGAGCGAACTACACCTCTTAGTCCGGGCCACCAGCGCCTGCATTGTATGTGGATGGCAGCGCTGTCCAGCACGGGTCGTTCGGGAGTGGAAAGGAGAGGGAGGGATTAGCTAAAATAGCTCTAGCTTGGATTCGGATATAACTACGTAAAAGTAAAGTAGAACTGGTGACCCACCCATAGATGTATAGCGACCCCCCAGGGGGTTGCAACCCACAGTTTGAAGAACACTGCTATACACCGTGAAATTTTAGTGGTTGTTTTCCCGTGGCAGATCGATATGCCTTACCTACTATCGAATCATGCAAATTATTGCACGAAAAAAGAATTTTTTTTTTACAAATTTTAAAATAATAATTTTCCAACTCGAAAACCAGAGAAGCTATCGTTCTTTTATAAGATGTGACGTAATCAGGTACTGCTTGCCACATGAAATCGATGCTTAAAGCTAAAGAAGCTCGAGACCCTAAGTCATAAAGCGGTTCGAACGTGCTTTCGAGTTTCGGTTAAACCTTTCGTAAAACCGGCATTTATTGATTTTAACAAAAAAGAATTGCACAAATCTATTGTACGTACTACTAAGATAGAATCATTTTACTGCGGGATAACGGCCACTAAAATTTCACGGTGTATAATGATGCATACATAGAATGAGTTACCTGATCCTTAAGCTCGGAGTAGGTGAACTTCCTCACGGTGTCTGTGAGTGGCGAGTCATGGACCAGTGCCACGGTGTCACCCTTCCCGCTGGCCACATGGCGGTCTATGGCGTTGTGGCAGACGGACATCTCGCCTCCCACCCACCTTTAGGAAACAACGGTTATTTATTCATTAAAGTTTAAACGTGCCCTTGCAGGCCTTGGATCAAAGTTATTTAAGGGTAGGTAGAAAGTAGAATGGTTTCTATATCCTCCTTTAGTTCCTGTACACCTAAATCTAAATATTGGTCTTTATGGGTCGAACCGTCGGGCAGTAAGTAGCTATGTATTTGCTACTCCTAATATCGCTTGTAGACCCATAAAGACTAATATTTAGTGTAAAAGTGCTACCTATCTATCTATTTTAGTAAATACTATATATTTTAGTAAATATTGTATTTTGTGTATCGTGCCTTGATGTTGTTATTTTATTTTATCTTCGAAATGTTTAATTACTATTGTGTACATGTGGCGTAGCTACTAGATCCATAATGGGGTCCGGTTGCAGAGGGGCGGGGCATTAACGTGTGTTAAGCAAAAGTTTGTGGAATGATATCCACCAATATTAGATTTAGATGTAAGATTTTAGACTTTCGCGTTCCTTACGCTAAATATTAGTCGGGCAGTACCTAAGTAACTATGTATTTGCTGCTCCTAATATCACGTGTAGACCCATAAAGACTAATATTTAAATATCATGTAATATACTAACCATTTGGTGAACGGCGGGTTGGAGTTGTCCAGGACTCTGTCCCAGGGCTTGGTCCACTCCAGCTCATGGCCCACTTCGGACCAGAAGCCTTCAGGGTCGTCGAGGGAGCGCCGGTAGGCCTTCAGGTACTCTTGTGTCACGCCGCTTTCGCCTATGTAATAAACATGACAGTAGAAGGATGTTTGGGGTGAGAGTAATCCGCTCCCCCGCAAGTTCGGCGATGATGAGGAGGCTACTCCAAGCCATGATCGTAAGTCAGTTAGAAAAAAAAGTAGAAGGATGTACAAAAAACGACCTTAAATGGCTTAAAATGAAATCACTTATTGCACTTAACATCACATAAAACATGCGAGTAGGACTTGCGTGAGGGGGCACGTGTTTTATGGTAACCACCGTTACATACGAGTATTTATTTTATTTTTTGTAGTGGTTATAACATAAATACATTGTAAAACTTTCAACTGTCCAGCTCTAGTGGTTCATGATATAATAAATAAATATTACACAACATCACATACATTGATCTGATCCCGTGGTAAGTAGCTTAAGCACTTGTGTTACAGATATCAGAATCAACGGTGGATACAAAAAATATACTTAAACATACTTAATACACATCCAGACATGGAACAAACACCAATTTTCGTCACACAAATATTTCCCGTCCTGGGTGGGAATCAAAACCGTGACTCTTGGAACTGTAGGTAATGAACCTGGCTCACCAACTACCACCGAGCCGAGTTCCACCGAGCCAGTCAGCCAGATATACATATGAGACTCTCGGAAGAACAAAAGTTAACTTTATACAATGACTCGATGTCACATTTAGTAGTGCTCCTATCTCTCGCGCCTGGACTCGTTCGGATTCGATTGACTCGTCGTGGATTCGAACGACTCGTGGATTCGATCTACTCGCCTCGAATCGGTCCGCATCTGCGTTTAGGGATGAGAGGCATCCGCTCCCCGTAAGTCCGGAGATGATAACATGGGTACTAGGGTGGTCCTTATTCCTACGAAAAAAAATTTTTTTTTTTTTTGTGCGGGGCACTACGTAATTTGAATATATACCATAAGAAAATCTTTCATTATTTTTTTTATTTTTTTTTAAAGACATTTAGGGGTCGCTACCAAGGTTTGAATTTTAAGTAAAAACACAAAATCTGTATTTTTTAGATTCATTTTTTTTTATAGCCAAGAAATAAAAATATTACAAAATGATTGTTGTAGCTATGAACTAAGATATTTTGTACATATTTGCGCCCTAGTTGATGACTTCTTAGAACTGAAGTGCGGGGCGGGCTAAATGGCGACGCGTCGGTACAGAAGAGGGTTGGGGGAAGGGGACAAACAGCGATTGTCTATTCTATCTATGCGATGTTCATTTGCACGTAAAATGTGATACAAACACTTAAATAAAACATTAATGAAACCATGATTTAAGATATCCTTCAACGCTTTTTGTAAAAATTTTGACAGCTGGTAGCGACATCTAAATCTAGACCAAATAAAAAAAAAAAAAGTTTATTTCATATTTAGAGGTATATAATCGAATGAGAAAGTGCCCCGGGGATAATTCAAAAGTCGAAAAATAAGGACCACCCTAATGGGTACTCCAAGCATAGTGTGATTAGTCAGTTAGGAAAAAAATATCCGCTTCCGGGACAAACATTTGTATGACAAATATCGATGTTTGTTCCATGTCTGAGTAAATGTTATTTACATTCATAATTTAGTCTCTACACAATATAAATCAAAGTCGGTTCTCGCGTCTATCTGTCCCTATGTATGCTGAAATCTTTAAAACTACATAACGGATTTTGACATGTTTTTTTAATAGATAGACGGATTTAAGAAGGGGCGGATCACTAGTTTAGTACATTTGACTCTCGTATCTGATTTCCGAAACACAAGTAACTTACCTAAATAAAGTACAGTGGTATTGGTACAATTATCTGATATTAATTAATTTATATGACAAGTTATCTACTAGGAAACCATTGAAGTCCTCTATAGGCGATGTATCGGCTCGTTTTACTTAACACTTTAGTCTTAAGTAACAACAAGCTTTGCGAGAAGAGGCAAACGTAAGTTTAACGTTATCTGTAATCATTAGTTAGTATTGAAGGTAAGTACATTTTGACACTCACATACGTTATTATTGTATCATGATAAATCAATATACTGCAATATCCCGTCCGGTGACAAAGATTCATAAACGTAGTGCTCTTATATAAATCAATCGATCTTTATACGAATGGGGAAAAGCTTTAGCCGATCACACATAGGTATAGGTAGATATGTCAATGTACTGATTCTACCGCCTAGTACCTATGTATTATTTACTTAGATGTCTGGTAAATAAATCACTAAAACATTTTTTTTCCCATGACTAAGAATGGCAGAACTGTCATATCATGGTACGTGTTTATGACTTTTGAAAACATAATATTCATATTCAAAATCACTTATTTACACAATAACATTTGACTTGTTTAAATTTGAATGTTTTTTGTGACTTAAAATTATCTTTACATAAGTAAAAAAAAAATGTAACAAATCCCTGCTTGTGTACATGGTTGATATAATAAGTATTGAATCATTTTAATTTTTGTCTGTTTGTGATAGCTTATCTCAGAAACGGCTTAACTGATCTAGATGTGGTTCTCAGTAATAGATAGTGGCAAGCTCTACTTAAAGTAGTTTTATCAATTAAATCGGTAAAAAATTAAAAAAAGTTACACTTCATAGTCGAACATGATGGGCGTTTAAAGGCGCGAGTATACTAAAAAATGCTGTCCAACAAAATTATTTTCCACGCGGACGAAGTCGCTAGCATCGCTAGCATCGCTTGCTCGTAATAAAACTACGATTACCTACTTATACACCTACTGTTACTATACATCGTGAAATTTGAGTAGTTGTTTTCCCGTGGCACAACGATTTGCCTTTAGTAATACTATCAAAATATGCAAATTATTCCTTGAAACAAAAAAAGAATATTTTAAAAATTTTCAAAATAATAATTTTCCAACTCGAAAACGAGAGAAGCTATCGCCCTTTTATAAGATGTGACGTAATCAGGTACTGCTTGCCGCATGATGCTTAAAGCTAAAGAAGCTCTACGCCCTAAGTAATAAAGCGGTTCGAACATGTTTTCGAGTTTCAGTTATACCTTTCGTAAAACCGGCATTTATTGATTTCAATAAAAAGAACTGCAAAAATCTATTGTGCCACTAAGATAGTATCATTTTACTGGGAAAACAACCACTAAAATTTCACGGTGTATAGAGAACTAACAGGGATTGAAAATTCAGACTGGCTCGATGGATGTTAGTGACCCTGGTTGCGGTTCCAAGAGTCGTGGGTTCGATCCGGGCCCATCCGGGACAAATATTCATGTTTGTTCCGTGCAACACAATTAGGTTGATAGTAGAGTATACCATGATGATTCTTTGGTATTAAGGTAATCCACTAAAATGGCGGCCATTTACAGATGTCATGTTTCAAGGGTCATTCGGTTAGTTATTGGCCATCAAAGTTCTACCTACTTCAAAGATAAACATCCGATCCATAAATTAATACAAACAATACAAATCTAACTTACCATAACTCGCGATATCAGCAGCAGAAAGAAATGTTTTCTTTTTAAGTTCACTTATAGACGATTCAAATTTGTTTTTCTCAACTTTACTACTTAATTCGCCTTCTTGATACATATTTACAGTTCACAATAAACGCTATTTTAAAAACACTTATATTTTTATTTACTTATTAATATTTCTTTTTTACCGTGACGCTCCCTCTAGAACCAATAAAGTACTGCTCATGTTAGAATACGATAGCCAGAAGTCTTATTAGAACGCATTGATATTCCAGTTTACATATGAATGAATGACCCATGACACTATTGAATTATTAAATAAGTTAACTGAAAAGCACATATACGGGAAGTCGTCGAACGAATTCTACCTAAAGAGTGGCATTGTTTTGCGACAAAGGAGCTGCTGCACGTCAATGTTATCAGGATATTAAGGCCCCGGTTGCAAAATATTAATTTATTCAGCGCTGACTATGGAAAGCAGAGGATATGCATGATTTTTGTTTATTGAATCATTTAAATAATAATTCAGATACCTACACAAACATGTAAGGATATTTTCTAAAATATTTGTTTATTGATTAATTGTAATGAAACAAGGTTGTTATTTAAATAGAGAGGTCCACCAGAGTGACGTCAGTTTACTAGGGGTCTATGTCTACCTACACTTTTCATAGAGATGTCTGATTTGCGTGATTGAATATTTACCTTCAAGCGGATCTTTCATTTATTGTTGGCCAACTAAGATTTTGTTTAAACATTTTAAGACCCTTTTTATATATATTGTAAGGAGAGCAGCAGCATATTTATGCTCAGCGGTCATTGCCGTGTCCCAAGGGGCTCTCGTCGTAGGGGTGAGAGCCATCCGCTCCCCCTCAAGTCCGGTGATGATGACGAGGCTGCTTGAAGCCATCATCGTATGTCAGTTAGAAAAAAAACCGTCTCCCAAAGTCCCAACAGTGAGTTTGAGCCCAGCGAGGCAACAAATGAAACTAAGTAATGGTGCAAAGCTGTCATTTATTGAGTTCTCAAGCAATGTGTAGGTATAGATCGAGACTCTAATCTAAGTTATGTGCTTAGCTCGTTTAGAGGTGAGAGCCATCCGCTCCCCCGCAAGTCCGGTGATGATGACAAGGCTTCTCCTAACCATGTCTGTTAGGGGACAAAAAATTGCTGATTGCTTGAGACCTAAATAAAACAACCATTGCTTGTTTTCATATGTCGCCTCACTCTGAGAATCGAACCCCGAACGTTATCCACAAAATCGCTTAGCCAACCACCGGAAAAAAAAATCTTTGTACAGATGTACGGCGAACAGAGTTTTGTGTTTACAATTATATCGCTCAAGAGATTTTATGGATAACGTTCGGAGCTCGTGACTCTATGAGAGTGATGATGAAACATTTAGAATCAATAGAATGTACCTGATTTACCACACTTGAGCACTAAATGTCTGCTACGCCGTTGATTGATCTTCATTATTAGAGAAGACAAGTTACAATAAACGTATTTACCTATTTACTAACCTTTTATAAGCATGATGTAGTAAAAACTATGCAAATCAATCACAGAAAAAAAATATTGTTGCTCTGGCACCGTCGTAAACACTGAAGTATTTGGATGCTCGCTTTAATACATATTGCTCTTAAGTTTTTATAGTTTCGCTTTTTGTAAAAACATAGGCAAGTCTTTGAGAAAAGTGACACTTTCCTTAAACGTCTGTTATTTAAAACATAAAAAGGTTTATTTGAACCTCAGTCTTCTGTTTTAAGGAGAAATATAGACCGTATTTTAGGTACCTACCTAACTACCCAAAAATATGACGGTTCTAAAATGCCTATTGATAAGGAGTTTTACTTTGCTAAGCGTTAACTAGCACTAAAGGCGAGCGAGAGAGCATATTATAGGAACATCTGTAATCAGCCCCGTATGTACGATTTTTTCGAACCGGGGGAAAACCTAGATATATAGTGAAGCCCTAGGGAGGAGGGAGGGGGGAGGTCTTTCTGCTGCTGCTAAGAAAAGATATTTCCAATTCTTGTCTCAAGGATTTAGCGCTCCAGTTTGCCCAATTAAGATGTGCGGTGTTCCAATTCACACCCTTTACAGCAGACGAAGACAGGCGGCGGCCAGTTCGCTCGCGACCATGAGTAGTGTAGCCCAGTCAAAACATCGAGCAGTAGCTATACACCGTGAAATTTTAGTGGTTGTTTTCCCGTGGCAGAACGATTTGCCTTTAGTAATACTATCGAATCATGCAAATTATTCATTGAAAAAAATTTTTTTTTTCAAATTTTCAAAATAATAATTTTCCAACTCGAAAACGAGAGAAGCTATCGTTCTTTTATAAGATGTGACGTAATCAGGTACTGCTTGCCGCATGAAATCGATGCTTAAAGCTAAAGAAGCTCTACGCCCTAAGTCATAAAGCGGTTCGAACGTGCTTTCGAGTTTCGGTTAAACCTTTCGTAAAACCGGCATTTATTGATTTTAATAAAAAAGAACTGCACAAATCTATTGTACTACTAAGATAGAATCATTTTACTGCGGGAAAACAACCACTAAAATTTCACGGTGTATATTTGCTACTTTTTCATTGCGTGTAGCATATATTAATTAGAATCTACTGTAATGGATCGTGTAAGTCTAAAATCGTACGTACAAAGTTTGTACCTGTCTTATAACAATTGATAAAAAAAATCTAAAATTCGTTAATTTATTTGCGATTAGTGGCTGCCTGCGACTAACTTTTGGTAGCAATGATTTATTAAAATAGCCTATAATATACCTTGTAAAATTAGCTATTTATTAATGAAAGTTCCGTTGAAATTGGTCCAGCCGTTACGGAGATTAGCGGGAACAAACAGACACAGACAAAATGTATTAAATTGACTCTTTGTTATCGGTACCCGATAAAGATTTATACCTTACTTATTTAGTAAACATTTTAATATTACAAACAGACACTTCAATTATATTTAGTTGTATGGATTACTAGCTGTGCCCGCGACTTCTTTCGCGTGGACTACAGGATTTCACATGCAAAAGTTTTTCCCCAATAACTCCCGTTCCCCTGCGAATTTTGTAATATCGCGTTGCAAGTAAGCTTTACGTTCATTAGGGTACCTGCATGCCAAATCTCAATCATCTATCTTACGCGGTTTAGATTTTTTCATGCAAAAGTTTTTTCCCTATTACTCCCGTTCCCGTGGGAATTTTATAATATACTGTTGCAACTAACCTTTAAATTTATTAAGGTATCTGTGCATGCCCAATTTCAAGTGTGTAACTTATGCGGTTAATATGTTTCATACAAAAGGATTTTCCCGTTAATTCCCGTTCCCGTGGGAATTTCGGGAAATCTTTTCTTAACGAATGCCTACGTTATAACATCTACCTGCATGCCAAATTTCATCTCGATCCGTCCAGTGGTATGGGCTGTGACGACTTCGTCCGCGTATCGATGTTTAACGGGTATAACATTACATCTTTATAGCGCAATCGGTTAAAAAGTAGCCTATATCCTTTTCTAGGCTCTGGACTATATCAGTACCAAATTTCATTTAAATCGGTCCAGTACTCTATGCGTGAAAGCGTAACAGACAGACAGACAGACATACAGAGTTACTTTCGGATTTATAATATTAAGTAAGGATGGACATGATTTAATTACACACGAGTTAATATTTTTAGGGATCTTGCGGTGCAGGTGCTCAAGTCGAACTTGAACTCGACTAGATCTTTTTGTTAACATCTTATGCTTTTGGGACAGAAAAAATAGAATACCTAAGTAGGTAATGGTTTTACCTCACTTTGTATTTATTTATTATTTACGTAGATTAACAAAACATTTTAACGCACTAATAATTCTATGGACACAAAAAGTCTGAAATAAATTATTTTTATTTTATTTATTATTTATGTTATTCTTATTTATCTAAGTACACTAACCCACAAAAAAAAGCGTCGATGGCCGAGTGGTTAAGGTCGTTGCTTGCAATACGAGAGGTCGCCAGTTCAACCCCGCCAGGTACCAATGTGTTATTCAAATTTGAAATTCATATGTACCATCATTCGACGCTTTAACGGTGAAGGAAAACATCGTGAGGAAACTAGCACACCTGAGAGATTTTTCAACGGTGTGTGAAGCCATGCCAGAGGCCTACGGGCGGTTTAAACTCTGACGCCAGGTTGTTCATCAACCATACGATAAGAAGAAGACAACCCACACAGTTCAATGTCACTTTTTTGTTTTTATACTGTTACCTTACCTTCGTCTAACTAAAGGTATACTTACCAAATTAAGCAGTAATCATGAATTAATATCCGGAATTTACCTACAAATCTTGGGTAATCCTTAGTGAACCCCAGTACCGAAATTTAGGTTTACCTACTCTTTCTTCTAGCATAACCCGCAACAGATAAATGGTTGCATTTAAATGGTTGATTGTCTGTTGGCCACATCATTAGGTATATGATTTGGGCAGATCATTTCTTAATTTCATAAAACTAGCTACACATGAATTATCAGTAAGTAAGTAGGTAGGTACAGGCGCTGCAAGAGCTTTGGATTTATGTGAACACGGTGAGAATGATGACTACGGACGATATTGTTTCTTGCAGTGAAGCATACATAATTTAAACGTTTTGTCCCTAGGATGCTGAGAGAAGCAATTTAAAAAAAAATCCAGTTTAAATAGGGAAGATTGTTGAAGTGTTCTACCTGCTTGGGATCCTATCATGAAGACCATACCTAATATCCCAGGCCCGTCAAAAGCATCAAAATATTGCAAGACCCAAGGATGTTGCAAGTTCTTTGTGCGTGAACCGGTACGCACATAATAGAGGAAGATCCCAGAGCTGCCAGACGTCACTTATTTTCTAATGGACAAAATATATACGATTGAGTAGTGGTGGGGTGTACTATGATCATACGACTAGTTGCTACCTTGACCAGACGGCCATTTTCAGGTATCAATTAATCAAGGTAGGTACATAGAAACACTGGTCACCTCACTTAAATCCTGATAGCTGATTTTAACATATATTTCACACAATATCATTAAAAATCAGGATTCATTACTCCCAGACACATGCGGTCGGCGGTTTTACCTTACAGACGCTTTAAAGCTATGAAAAAAATTAATTAAGGTTACTTATTTTCTGATCCTTGATTTTTGTGAAGTGTGAGGGAAGTTGTGACCAGTTTATAATATTAGTATAGATATTGAGGTGGTATAAAAGGTGAATGACAAAATCGTGAAATGTTGTCATGCCCGTTGCAAATTTGAATTGTTCTAAACCAATCGATCATTTTATCAAGTAGCCAACACATGCATGGTAAAGGATACACTACTTATGTGTACAATTGTACATAAATACACATACACATACATAATTTTGATCAGCAGAATACCTAATGTAAACAGATTTTTTTTTGTACTTTTTTCTTACCGGGCGTGGCACTACTTCATTTATTTTTTTTGCAACATTTAGTTGTAATTTAAATAGAAGTAAACATCGTGGTATTGCTTTATTGTTATGATTTATCTAATTGTTATTTACTTAAGGTGGAGGCTAACAATCCGCATACCTAAATCACAGTTTAAATTCAAATGGTGGTTATAAAATTCAGTCTACCGATAAATGAAAGCGCAAGTAGATTTTTACTACTCCAAGTCTTAATTGAATTCACTAGCGAACTTGTTTTTCGAAGTAAGTAACACGCATCCAGTTAAAAAGTGTTTAAGAAAGAATACGATGCATTTCCTCATTATTGCGTTGTGTAAGTTGTTTATTGTATACCTAGTATATGAAGCGATAGATGTCTACTGTCTGTACAATAAAGTATCGTAAAGTCGGGTTCGTTCAATCTTAGTGGGTATCATCGCCAGCCCATGAACCACAATGTTATACAATCTATTGATAGGTAAAATCTGATGAATGACGAAAACAAATTAAGTACGGTAACTATTAATAATCTCCTACAAGTTCCTTATAGTGGATGGGCAATGTCGGCTTAGGACTAAAGTAACCCGTCTTTACAGTACCTAATCAAAATCAATAATTGTTTTTTCATTATTTCTTCCAGTTATTCCAACAGCATTATCTTACTCAATCAAAGTGCAAGGGAAAATTGAATTAGGTGATCAAATAGCACTGTTATTTAAAGAACTGCGCGACGGTGTCGTCGCACATGCGGTAACGCCATCTGACGATAACAAACACAACATCATGTCTGCACCGAAGGGCTCAAACCAACTCACACAAGTTTTAGGAAGCTTGTCCAAGCTAAAAGATTTCGCTTTCTCCAACTCTGTTCCATCATCTGCAAACAAGGATGAAAATCGAGAGAAGGAAACAGAAGAGACGTTAATAGACGAGATGGCTAGGAATAATGAGAATATGGCACATGTTTACGGCAAACATAAGAAGGCGAAAGGGAAACACCCGTTGAATAATATTCAAACGTAATAAAGTTTATATCGTGATAATTATTAGCTATATACTTACCCCTTCAGAATAGGTATAGTTTTGCTTCATTTATTTTTATTTATTTATTTGTTTATTCAAAATCCACAGCTCTTAAATAAAAATTACAGATAATCTTCTAAATCATAAAGCAAATGACGGATTTTATATAGGTACATAGTTTTAAATTATATTACGCTTGTTATATTGTTATTCAAAAGATCATTCACTTGTTTTTACTTTTGAATTTGTCAGTCAAATACAAGTCTTAACTATTTAGTTAGAACTAGCGAAAACAATGATTTAATAAAATACCTAACTAAGTCACTAATATTTACAGCATATTTTAAAGTATATAGGTATTTTTAATACAAGTATTATTCGAATAAACATATCGCACAACGGAAAATATATGCGTAATTAAGTAAGGAGTGATCGCCCAAACAAGGATTACTATCGCGGCGTCCAGTCTGCGACCTCAGACACGTCATCGTTTTTGGTCGTAGTGTTGTGGTGACACAATCGAGTCTAAAATAGAATGTTTAAGGAATCTAATTATTCGTCTAACGTCACCATACTCAATTCCGGAAAGTACCAAATTGAATTTCGTCATTCCTTGTGTGTATGGACTATCGAGCGAGCCCACACCATCCATATGTTCATAATATCTACAATTAGAAAACATGGAAATCAAATAAAACAACGTTTATATTAACACTTTATTTTACATTAAACGAATATCCGTGTGCCAATACAATGTGATACTTAACTGCCGTTTCTATGGTTACGGTTATCGAAATTTTTATTAACTATATTGAATCTTATAGTATGCCACATCTCTATGAAAATCATAATTACACAACGTAAAAAGGGCGCTAGGTTTGAGTAATCGATTTAAGATAAACTAAGTGTCTAAAGTAAGAGGTGTCTTTGAAGCTTATTAATCATTATTATCATCATAATAAATCATCCATCATTATAAATGCACATGTTATAAATAAGAAGTTGAAAATGTATTAACCGTAGGGTGTCGTATAAGTTTTGCCGGTCATTTGCCGCAATGAATTTAATTACATGCAAATTGATAACGATATCAAGGCTTTTCGCCAGCTTATTGGATTCCTGAAATGTCAAGTATCCACACAAATACCACAAATATAAAGTTGAAAGTCGAATAAAGAAATCAGACAAATACGTTGCGTAGAAGAAAATCTGAAAATTACAAAATTTACATATATATTGGCACCATGTAAAGAGATGTGGCATACTCTACCGATACTGTATTTACCAAAAAGTAAGCCTATTAAGGCGAATTATCCTTACATACATGAATATTAAATTCCCATACATTAACTGTCGAGATCCCATCATTTATAACCCATACACTAATCTCAAGAGCACTTGCACATTTGCGACTAAACGCAGATGTGTAAGTACCCTTAGTTATAATATAGGAAGCCGCTTTTGAAGTGAGGAAATACCAAATGGAAAGATTTAATTAAAAGGATAATAAAAAGAAAACCAAAATAACTGAAATTAAAATATAAAATTTATTGATAATAACGAAACAGTTAATATTTACAACAACAAAATAAATGTTTAAATACATTTAACTCTAAATGAGAATAGGCCCTGGACGATATCGTAAAACACGAATTGGTTACGTTATGTCACAAACAGGGGCATTTCGTTATATACAATGCAAGCCTTCCTACATGTGGATACACAGTAGATACTTTAGTTACATATACGCGAAACAAGTTAACTACACGTAAATGCATTGGAACTAGTAATTAATGTAACCTATGCCGGTTAGTCTACTGTATTCCGCCACAGAGTTGCGACTGGCGACACGTAATATACCTACCAAATCAAAACCAAAACACATAATTATATCGCTGCCCAGTGTAAATAAATATTCTACATAATTAATCATAACAAACTCCAGTACATTATCTTAGGAGGCTGTGACCGTTAAAGCGCATTAATCTTAAAATGCTAGTAGGTATTAAGGGGATACGTTGGATTTAGAAAATATTGCAGAAAAAAAACTTAATGTAATAAATAGTCGTCGCCGCGTCGTCTGTTTTGGGGCATATAACGATCTTCAATAGCTAAAAGTATTCAGTTCGGCGACTCTTTCGTTGCACTAAACATACCCGTGTCGCTGATCGCAACTATGTGCCGCCACATGTCGAAAAATTCTTATCACATTTAAAAATAAACCGACAGTGTCATACAAAATACAAATGAGGCCGCTTTACGCGGCGATTCATTAAAATAACATTGAATACAAATTGTAGCGCGGAGTACCTTTGGACTCGACGAGTGTACTTACAATATATGGAACGATTGATGTCACCTACGCATCGATTTAAAAAACATTTCGATTAATTCACCAACTTAACAACTAGTATAATATTATCACCTAACCTCGAATACTAGACCAATTCTTTTGTTACACTGTTGCATCAACCAATCACATGGAATAAAACAAATTATTTCTTTCTTATTTAAAATTGGTAATAAAACTTTTCAATCTAATCCAATAATCATAAGGGTATATTATATGAATGGTTTGTTGCTTTTTAACGGCCTAAATTATGTCCATTTATAACAAACGTAAATACATTTCTGAACGTATGTAATATTAATCTATACAACTTATAACTCCAGTGCTAACACCATAGACAAATAACCTCACTATTTCCTTTTAGAATCTACATCTTTCACAAGTCTGATATGGATTGATTCTCAAATACTGACCTTATTAAAACAGTGTAACAAAGAAATGTATTCGTCTAACAGTTACAATGAAATAGGCATAATGAACTACGGAGGTACGATAAAAAGGAAATACGTTGCGCCGTACGCCCGCGTGTGTCTAAGTCAGCAAGCAAACTTGAGCAATAATACCAAGTCTGATTTAGAAGTATTTATCCAATTACTTTGATACAACATTTAAAGTTTTCTACAATAGAATATGGTTAGGTCTAGGAATATATCACTACCATATTTTAATGTGATACATTGGGGCTTATAATTAAATGTTTAGGATTTTAAGTTGCAGCCAAGAAACCTTTCCTTTTAAGACCCACCCCAGTATCCACATACCGAGATAGCAGATATATAATGTTAAATCGCCATAACTTGTCAAGTAAAATATATCAATGATATTTTATTAGACTTGACATGTATGGAAAAATAGCTATTCTATTATAGAAAACTGTTAAGACTTTTTATCGTATTAGATCTTAATATCTATGCAATTTACATATTGCACAATGATCGAATACGTAAATATTTTTACTAGTTCAATCATTTAATTATTCATTAGCAACTCAAATACTTCGTTTACATTTTTATAATCGTTTGCATTAATTTACCGATAAATAGATATTAACATGACACATTTTTACACCGAAGGACCATTTCTCTCAAACATTAACACTTTTATTAAGTGTTTGAGATAATAAGCTCTCGCGTAATCTTTACTTTATAAATTGCTGGATTTTTAATTTCATACATATTGTTTTGATTTAATAATATCATACCAGATTAATCCATAATTTTCCACATTCGTACAAACCATTTACAAGAACAAGTCTTAATTATAATCAAAAACATAAAAGATGAACGAATTTGGCTATGGTAGGAAAAACTTTTGGGCATTGAGAAAGTCTATGGTAACATAATGTAAAAGCTATGTGCAGAATAATCCTAATCCTCTTCTATATTAACGTTGAAAAATCTATAAACGATTACCTCATAATGGATGCATTGAAATAATAGGGGAATAAGGGTTGGACCACCATTGCACAAATTAAACTCCAACAGAGAGGGTATCGACTAAACTAATAATATTAAATGGTTCTTAACACAATAAATACAAAAAATTGCACTAAGAAGCAAGTCATTGCTGCTGTCATCGTGATATATGGTCAAATTTGTGCAATTTTTTTTTTAATTTACTCTGTCCGGAGACCAGTAAGTTGGCGGATGCACTTGCCTATGATAGCGAGGGAACAGCGAGACGAGGACTAGTGCACTAAAATATTTGGCTGATCTACATTGAGATCGGCCACCTCACCGAGTTAAGGCAATTAATATTATTAAATTTAATGGAACGCGAAAATCATGTATCGCGAAAGCCATATAAAAAAAACAGACCATAGGCTGCTAATTAAAAAATATAATGACCATAGACTGTTTTTAAAAAAATACCATAGACTGTGCTAACTTTAAAAAAAAAACAGACTGACCATAGACAGCTAGCTTCGAGCGTGCTGACCATAGAGTCACGCGGCGACGGCGGCGGCGGGCGCTCAGCGCAGGTCGGGGTTGTCGTTGATCTGTTTCTTGACGCGAACCAAGATGGCCGTGTACCACTGGTCCAGTCGCGATATGCTGTCGTACGTCTTCACCGCCTCCGTGAACCCTTCCACGTTCTGCTCTTCAAGGTGCTCAATTAGTTCCTGGAGGTGAAGAAATTTTAATAATTTATTAGTTTTTGTTTTAAATTTTAATATGCTAAAAAGATGACCTCACTCCACCTGATGGTAAGCGGTAGTGAGACACAATAGATCATATTGAGCCTGTCGCCCTTATATTTGGATCCTGAAGGCCTGCTTAAATGCCTAAAATGCCTTTTCACGCCCCGCCTGAAGACACAATAAACAAAACGTGATATTCGATATCGAAGACTATGATGTCACAGACAGAATGACACACACTCACATACATACACACACACGTCAAACTTAAAACACGTCATTTTTGCGGCCGGGGTTGAAAATTATAAAACAAATGATCATTACAAAATTAATAGACGAAGATAATGGGTCAAGAATCAAGCCTCCGGCTACAGATTTACGTAGTAGTGTGTAAGTCATAAATAGTAAAATGCTATCCACTACATTTGGAGAGCATATGAACTAAGCAGTAAAATCATGAGATACTTATTTACTTTGCGATCACAAGGGTTATCGCAGATACTGTGTCATTCTGTGACCACAAGCGCTTTAAATTCTAAATGATTATTTTTGACGTCTTATTTAAACCCTTTTTATTGGACCATGGATTAAAAAAAACAAATGCGACAGACTTGTGTTCTGTACTAAAATTGTAAAAAATCAAGTTTGTAATGTGGGAGCTCACATTTTTGTTCCTATAGCGGCAATAGCAATAAGTCCATCATCTATGATAATTTCAACTGTCTAGCTTTCACAGAAATACAGTCTGGTGACAGACGGACGAACGGATGGACAGCGAAGCTGACTTCGCTTCAGAAAAGTCCCGTTTTTACTAAAGATGCGCACATCATGTCCGGAACTGGATTGAACATGGAACGGTTATCTTGCCCTCCGGAACCAGTTCCGTTAACATGATCGCGGAACTGTTTAGTTCCACCGATATGTTTTGCGCGGGCGGGCTCGTGGCGATCGGTCCGGCGGAGATGCGAGGAGGAATTGTGAACATGTTTACCGCGGCGCCTCGGATCGGAACTGTACAGATCCAGTGTCGGACATAGATCCTGGAACTATTTAGGGCCGGATCTACAAATGTCTAGTTTTTACTTTGGTTACGGATCTCTCAAAACAAGTGGACTCGCCTTGACCAACCGGTACTCCCTAGTGGAAGCTACGGTGAAATTTTCTGGACCTCGTTTAGCTTTACCTACAGTATCTGGACCTCACCTAAGACCCTTCTGATTTCAATCATTTTTTGGAACGTAAGTTAAAACAACAAGTGGACTCACCTTGACCAGCTGGTACTCCCTAGAGTCGGCGAAGGCCGGGTACAGGCCGCAGTACTTCTCGATGGCGTGCTGCGCGTTCAGGATGTCCACGCACAGGTGGCACAGAGCCGCGCGGAACATGTACTCCTTAGCGCTGTACTTGAGCAGGCTGTTGGCCAGGGAGGACTTCGCGATCTGTGAACGAGGAATTAATAAGTTCATTAATTATACTGAGGATTACGTTAAAAAGCGTCGATGGGTGAGTTGTCACGGTTGTTGCTTGCCGATGCAGAGGTCGTCAGTTCAAACCCCGCCGCGAACCACTGTGTTTTATTTTTTCAATATTTCACAACATCATATACATACATCGATCTGAGGGCCTACCATGCGTTGGCTATCGAAAACTTACTTACGTTAAAAACCTATCGAGTTGTTTTTTCATACGGCCGATTTTAGTTCTTCGCGCTACCACCAGCCGGCGCTGTACAAGTTTTTCATAGACCTATTTACGGGGGCGACATCGAGCGCGCAAGTTTTAAACTCACGGTCGCCCCACAGATCCCGTGGTAAGTAGATTAAGCACTTGTGTTACGGAAATCAGAGACGACAGTGGTTTTTCGAATTTGAAATTGATACGATTATTCGACGCTTTAAAGGTGAAGGAAAACATAGTGAGGAAACCTGCACACCTACGAAGAAACTCATAGGTTGTGTAGTCAACCAACCCGCACTTGGCCAGCGTTGTTACTAAGGCCTTAAATAAAAAAATAAATATGGGACATTTCCACACACGGTCACCTGACCCCAAACTTAGCAGAGTTTGTACCTACTATGAGCGTCAGAGACCGATTCATAGATATTATAAACATATATTCACACCCAGACACCGAACAAACACTGATCACGTTCATCACACAAATATTTGTTCCGAGTGGGAATCGAACCCACGACTCTTGGAACCGCCAGCCAGGTTCGCTAACCACTGTTCCAACAAGCGAGTCCTTATCGCCTTAGTTTAGGTTTAGGGTAGGCCGGTGCCCGGTGTGGTTACGTATATGGGCTGATGATGATAGGATATTACCTGCTCGTAGATCTGTATCGCCTTGTCGTAGTGCTCCAACTGGGCGGCGTACTGGGCCAGCTTCAGCATGCACTTGTTGGCCGAGGAGGTGGACTCCTCGCCTCGGAAGTAGTCTGCAGCCTGCTCGTAGTGCTGCATCGCCCGCGCCAAGTCTACGCACTCGGTTTCGTAGAGCTCGGCTATGTTCTGTTGGGTGATGGGCAAGCTGGTCAAGTTAAGGTTGGACCACAGACAAATATAGGTTTTTCTGTGGTTGAACAAAGAAACAAACTCTTCAGCTTTAGCTTTAGTCTATACTAATATTATAAAGCTGAAGAATTTGTTTGTTTGTTTAATTTTAAACTGTCATGGTTACACACATTCGAAAACTGAAAATGTCCGGGATATTTACCATGTTGTTTTGTTTTAATGAGCTCCCGATATTTCGGCACTGGCGCCATGATCACGGGTGAACGGTGAACAGTTCACCCGTGATGACAAGGCTACTCCAAGCCATCATTGTAAGTCAGTTAGAAAAAAAACAATGCAAGATGCGAATAGTCAAATCACAGCATATTTTAAACGGTGGCTGCCCTAAACGAGTTGAGACACTACTTTGACAGGTCTACAATTTAGATAAATGTGCACATTTTACGAATATCAACTAAGAAGCTGCTTATTATCTGTTTAAAAAATAACTACAATTAAATATTGGATTTTAGAAACAAATTACTCAATTTTACATTTACATAAGGTAGACTATTTACTGAAAATGCCTATTATTGTACGCGTTGTATAGAATAACAATATAATATATATTTCCTTAAAACAATCTCTTTATAATTTGAACTAATGCGCTATATATAATGTTAACCTTTAATTGACCCTTCCTATGACCTTTACAGTATATGTATATGTTTTCGTGTTTAATGCTATTCGTAGTTAAAATAGTTCGCATTAATATGGATCGGTCCTCCCGGGATATAACATCAACTGTAAGCACTTGTTAAGGATATCAGAATCAACAGTGAATACAGAAATATACTTAAATATATTTAATAACCCACCCACCACGGAGCAAACATCGATGTTCGTCATACAAATATTTGTCCCGAGTAGGAATCGAACCCACAACTCTTGGAGCCGTAGGTAGTGAGTTTGAGTCACTAACCACTGTTCCACCGAGCCAGTTAATTTGATTCATTTTTAGTTGAGGAAAAATCACTTTATTGTGTAAAATATTACCTGATGTTGTTTAGCCGCCACAGTAAATCGCCCCATATCGGTGTAGATCTCAATCGCTTTCAGCAAGCACGAGACAGCCTCTGTGAACAACGCAATTATTACATTAATACCATATTCCATAAATACAAAAGTGTTATAATGTGTCTGACCGATTTCGGCCATAGCGCCTAATCTACGACTTAAAGTGCTTTCCGAGGCAAGGGCGTGTATCCGCCAACATTGAACTCCGAACTGAGTAATGTCTTAACAGAAAATCTCACAAAAAATTGGCCTAATGGCTAGCCTTTGGTTCTAATTGACTATGATGGCGCTACACTGCGAAGGTAGTTTTTGCCTCCGACAATAAGCTAAAAAATCTCCATTCATTGCTATTATTCTTCGTGTCTTTTTGCTACTTATAATATTTTTTTTCCTAACTGTCTATGATGATGGCTTGGAGTAGCCTTGTTATGGAGAAGCAGCGGATTGCTATAATCCATCACCATGTTGCCACATTATATCTATACCTACGGTTTGCGAACTAAAGTAGTTTTATGTAAAAGTAAAATATTATGTAATTTCAACTTAATTATAAACAACACGGTAATCAATGTTTTCTACAATATAGGACTATTTATTAGCCATCTGTCCGGTTCACAGTTATTTACGCATTGAAATATTTCCTTCTTCCACGAGTACCTTTAACCTTCGTCGACTTATCTGTGCCCTTTTCATTAATTTTTCCTTCATAAGGTAACATGAAAAACGCATCAAATAATTTTAACCATAAACTAATAATTATTATTAGTTCACTACCTTGGCTCATTTTTTTTATTGCAGAAGGGCACACGAATTCGAATATTTTAAGAGTTACTACATTTCTTATACAAATGTATTTTGGAGCTATTTATGCTATGCAATCAATCATCGACCTAGGTCATCATAACATGTGATGAGATGACATAATTTACGGGTGTATGTAATATACCTACTAAGCTACGCGCTAGGTCTATTGATTTGTTTATCAATCTAGATCGTTATAACTCTTTTCTTATAACGTGTTCTTACACTTTCAAGGAATCTTCGTTCTTAACTCCTTTCTAGGTCACACAAATCAATTGAAGCGTACCTACTAATGCCATTAACTAAGCCAAGTAATATAGAACATATTGCCCCTTTTCTTTTATCCAAGCCTTGCATCTAACAGAAAAGGGCGATATCAATTCTTCAACAATGACTCAGTGAGAATATACGTAGCAGATGTACTTAATGTCCCGATAAGATCCTTTAAATCTATATCTTTAAACAGTAAGTCAACAAGTTAAAGCGTCAAAGATAATATTCTCACCTTAGCCTGGCAATTGAGTCAGCCCACAGCTAATCTGTGACAGTGTTCTTGAAACTTTATCATTGCTATCTTGCTAAACACTTTGCAATGCTGATATGCGCTTTGTTTTCAAAAGGAGATTATGTCACAATGTTGTAAGAAAAGGAACCTTTTGCATTCATTGCCCTGAGCATACATTACAGACAGTATAAAAATCATACGATTTTAGACTATCTTGCGTTATATTAGTTCGCTCGCGAAAATGATTGGTGTGAACCTAGTCTAACGTCGGGAATTAAGTAGCTATGTATTTGCTACTTACTGCCTACTGCTACGAACACCGCTAAGAGTAGCGGCAGTAGTATTAGTGTTATGGACCAAGTGATTAATACGAGCATTATTAATAATGCCCGAGCATTATGTATAATGTCTAGCCCTATCGGGCCAAGTGATTAATTATTATTTAAACTTCATTATTTATCACAATGCCCGGGCATTATTATGTGGATATGTGATGATTGGGCAATATGATAGTTATGCGTAATTTGAGGTAAATAATTGTCTTTTGTGCTTTAAATAAATTTAATAATAAAAGAAAACGTAACGTTATTACAAAGTTACGCCGTTTGACACGTATTCATAGTGACGTAATGGGTAATACTCACTGCGTATTTTTAGAATGGGATGAATATTTTAAGTATTATGGGAACCTTCACTTATATTTTTTCGTAATTCGATTAATTTTATCATTCGTAACCCCCAATTTTGCTTTGTGTTTGGACTTTGATTTAAAATGCCAAAACGAGGAAAAACAATAAATAGCCAATGTCTCCGTAATCTTAATCCCCCCGCGCATCAATACTAACAATAATAATGACACTCATGTGTTCAGCTATTTTGGGTGTAAACGCCATTCTTTATATTGCAATTATGAATAATAGCGTGTCTTACAAGTTACGCCGCCAAATTATGTCCATATTTACCCCCTTTTGTTATGACATTTTTTTCACGCCACATTATTTTTTAGAGGCGAAAATACTTTTTATATTGTTGCGGGAACGGGGTACGTTTAATTCAAGATACGCCAAAAGTCACCAAAAGACAATTAATTTATTTATCGACTAACAATTACACAATTAAACACTTAAAAACACAATTAAAAACACTTAATTACAACACTTAACACGGAACACTAAATTACACTAAAGCACTGAATCACACTAAAACACTGAATTTCACTGACTATTCGCAGGTAACGCACTCGATCACTCTTAGTTCGCAGGAGACTGATTCGCTTCGCTTTCCAAATCGGAACTGTCCCGTCGCGTCGTACATCCCGCTTTTATACCCAGTGAGGACGCAGCTCTTCGCGTGGCGTCGAGAATCTTCTCGCGGGGATCGAAATTTCTAGAACTCGCTGGAGTTCGCTCCGACCGACCAGAGTGTGTGACGTAGTATCGTGCAAGCGAATATAGACCTTATCCATACGACGATAAGACTAATTTCGCTTGCACGGTCTCTCAAGGTCGTACTATTATTATTACTTTAGAACACTCTAGAGCTCGCTACAACCTACCAGAGTGTGTAGCGTAGTATCGTGCAAGCGAATATAGACCTTATCCATACGACGATAAGACTAATTTCGCTTGCACGGTCTCTCGTGGTCGTAACATTATCCCCCTCTTAGTCATGCTCGTCCCGAGCATCATTTGACCCATGGTAACGAGCCAATCGATCAATGTGAACAATTTTCGGCTTGCCTCTTGTCCCTTGTTTGATCCGATAGGTTAAGTCGTTCAGCCTAGTGATGATCTTGTATGGTCCTTCCCACCTTGGCTGGAACTTCGGTGATTTGCCCTTCTTCCTGAGTGGGTTGTGTAACCAAACCAGACTCCCTTCATCGAAACCGTCGGTGTTGGCTTTGCGGTCGTAACGGGTTTTCATTCTTTCGCTGGATTTTAGACTGCAGTCTCTGACGAGAGCATGTACTTCATCCAGGCGCTTCTGTAGGTCAGCCGCATATTCGGTTACTGGTTTCGGAGCTTCTGGCGGTGTCCCAGTCAACGCGTCTACCGGAAGCCGCATTTCTCTACCGAAGTTTACCATTGCTGGGGTTGCGCTGGTGCTATCGTGGATCGCAGATCGGTAGGACAGCAAGAAAAGCGGTATGTACTGGTCCCAGTCTCGTTGATGCTCGTCCACAACTTTGGCCAAGTGGTTTTCCAACGTTTGGTTGAATCTCTCGACCATGCCATCGGATTGCGGGTGTGCTGGTGTAGTACGGGTCTTATGCATACCCAACAGTTTACAGACCTCCTGGAACAGTGCTGACTCAAAGTTTCTTCCTTGGTCAGAATGTATCTCAAGAGGCACACCAAATCGGCAAATTACCTCGTGGACTAACTTCTTGGCGACCGTCTTTGCTTCTTGATTAGGCGTAGAGAAGACTTCAGGCCACTTTGTGAAGTAATCTTGGACCACAATGATGTACTTGTTTCCCTCATCGGATTCTGGAAAGGGGCCAGCTACATCTACTGCGATTCTTTCCCATGGAGCGCCGACGTTGTACAGCTTGAGTTTGCCCTTACTTCTGGTTTGTGGGCCCTTTACTGATGCGCAAGTCGTACATTTCTTGCACCAGTCTTCGACGTCCTCCCGACAGTGTATCCAGTAGAACCTCTGTCTCAGCTTCTCTAGGGTCTTCTTCACGCCTAAATGTCCCCCGGATACCCCATCGTGTATGTACCTCAGTAGAGAAGCAACCTGTTTACGGGGTACAATCAGCTGTAGTGTCGTTTGATCCCCTTTTGGTGTTTTCCATTTCCTGAAGAGTACTCCATCGTTAATCTCCAAACTGTCCCATTGTGCCCAGTAACTTTTCGTGATGGGGGTTGCTGATGCTACATGGCTCCAAGAAGGTTTTTGACCTACTTCTTTCCATTCAAATATTTTCCTTAGTTCACTATCCTCTTTTTGAGCCTTTTTGATAGCGTCTTCGCTCCATTCATTATCAAGTCCCTGGGTGGTAATCATCCGGACTTCTTCTTTAGTCTCCGTCTTAGAACAATGACTGCAGGCCACAGGACAAGGTCTCCTTGATAGGGCATCGGCATTCAAATGCGTTCTACCACTCCGATGTTCTGTTGTGAAATTGTACTCCTGTAGTTGCTCTAGCCACCGCGCCACTTGTCCTTCAGGGTTCTTAAACTGCAAGAGCCATTTTAACGCAGCATGATCTGTCCGCAGGGTAAACTGTCTTCCAACGAGGTACTTGTTGAAATGCTGTAGAGTCTTTACTACTGCCAACAGTTCCTTACGAGTCACACAGTAGTTCCTTTCAGGTTTTGAAAGCGACTTACTGAAATAGGCGATCACCACTTCCCGTTCACCTTGCTCTTGCGATAGAACTCCGCCTATGCCAGTATTGCTGGCATCGGTGTCCACGATAAACCTTCCTTCTCTGTTCGGGTAGCCAAGTATAGGACTGGTGCAGAGGTGTTCTTTTAATCTGACGAAGGCTTGATCACATTCCAAGTCCCAGGCGAATACTCGTTTATCTTCCGTGAGCCGATGAAGAGGTTTCGCTATATCAGAGAAGTTCTTTACAAAGCGCCGGTAGTATGCGCATAAACCCAAAAATGATCTCACGTCGGTCTTGTTGGCTGGAATAGGCCATTCTTGGACAGCTTTGATCTTCTCTGGGTCGGTCCTTACACCTTTCGATGAAATAATGTGGCCTAAATAGGCGACTTCTTCCTTGAAAAACGTGCATTTCTTTGGGCTGAGTTTTAAGTTTGCTTCTCGTATTCTAGTGAAAACCTTCCTCAGGTTACTGACATGCTCTATGAAATTTCGACCCATGATAATGATGTCATCCAGATAGACCAGGCATGCATCACCCAGAAGTCCAACCAGTACCCTTTCCATCAACCGCTCGAATGTCGCCGGAGCGTTGCAAAGACCAAAGGGCATGACGTTGAACTGCCACAATCCATTCCTAGTTCCGGTCGTAAATGCCGTCTTCTCCTTGTCTGCTGGATGGATGTCTACTTGCCAGTACCCACTCTTAAGGTCCACTGTTGAGAACCACTTCATGCCGCTCAACATGTCCAGTGTGTCGTCTATACGGGGCAGAGGGTAGCTGTCCTTCTTCGTTGCATTATTCAACAACCGGTAGTCCACACAAAACCTGGTGCTGCCGTCCTTCTTCTTTACCAGGACTACTGGCGAAGACCACGGGCTTGTTGAAGGTTCTATGATGCGGTTCTTCTGCATCTCAGCAACCATGTCTGCTACCTCCTTCTCTTTGGCAAATGGAAGGCGTCTAGGCCGCTGCTTAATTGGTGGCGCGTCTCCCGTGTCTATTCTGTGTTTAACGAGACCTGTCCTTCCTAAATCATGGTCACCCTTCGAAAATATATCGTTGAAATCTAGCAACAACCCTTTAGCTTGCTGAAGTTCTCGCTCAGATAGCTTGTCCTTACAATTTGCTAGGAGCGGCGTGACGTCATCTCGTTGACAGGATTCCGGTTCCCGGGCCCTTTTCAGCCTTCTGATGGATTGACCTACATCGCACCGTCCGATGACACAGTTTCTTCGTAGCTGCACTTCATCTCCGCTAAGATTGATGACTCGCACTAGCGCTCCTTTTCCGGTCATTGCCAGAGTTCTTGCTGTGATCCAACTCGGATGGTCGCCGCAGTTTTCTATGACGACGCTTCGCCCTTGACACGCAGTGTACGGGAATCTAACTTTGACCAGAGTTTCAGATCTCGGCGGTAGGGTCGTATTTTGCAGGCAGTAAACTGCGCATGATCTTGCTCCCTCTAGGAATACTTCTTGTTCGGGGAAACTAAGTACTCCTTTAGCGACGTCTACCACACACTTCTGGTCTCTTAAAAGTCCAATCCGATGATGCAATCGTCCGTGATGTCTGCTACGAGTACACCGTATTCAAAGGTCTGTTCTCCAATGGTTATCTTCGCCATCGTCTCACCGAAGACGGTAACTGGCTGGCCTGTTGCTGTTTGAAGCTGAACGGATGGTCTCTGATTCCACACAATAGTCCTTTTCAATAGCTCCGGACGCACTATTGTTCTTGAAGCACCGGTGTCAATAGTAAAATGACACGTTACGCTGTTCAGCTGTCCAACCACTGTAAGGTTGTTCCCATTACCAATCTGTGAAACAGTGACGGTAGGGGCTCGATGTTGACCAGCCAGCGCCCGCCCCACGGCCCTGGCTTCTTCTAGTTTAACGACAGCTCTTCTGCGTCCACCTGTGTAGAGGACGCTACTGTCGTTCTACGTGGCCATCTTCGCTTGGGGCAACTACTCCGAATATGGCCCCTCTCGCCGCAGCCATAGCACATCGGACCCAAAGAAGGTTTTTCCTTCACCACAACCTCCGAAGTCGTTGAGTTCTAGCGTCTTGACGCACGGCTTCCACCTCCAAAGCATGGGCTAGAGCTTCCTGTAAGGTCTGATGATGGCTCAATTTCACGGTGTGTCTGACGTCTGCGTCTCTAATTCCATCACAGAAAGCTTGCGGGATCATTGATTCCACCATTGTCGGGCATGACACGTACGCACGTCTGACTAGCCTTTCGATTTCCGTTGCCCATTGCTGCAGACTCTCACCAGGCTTCTGCTGTCGATCGCGGAGTTGTGCTCTATACGCGTGTTCCAGGTGTTTGTCGCTGTACCTGCCTTCCAATGCTCTTTGGAGAGCACCTAAAGTTCTGTTATCCGAAGGCAGGTTTTCCAACGTGAGCAGGGCATCTCCACGAAGAGCCAGAGTCAGAGCTATCAAGGACTCTTCCTCGTTCCACCCCTTTCCTTTAGCCACCGTCTCGAACTGGTACCAAAATGCTGCCCAAGACGTCGTTCCATCGAAGTGGGGTACTTCGATTTTCGGAGAATCCGACACTACCGTAGCACCCCGGGTCCCCACTCTTGCCATTTTGGTATGCAGCTGTCGCATCTCAGCATCCACCTGGCTCAGTCGATCCTCGTGTTGGGTGAATCGGTCTTCATGTTGGATGAATCGATCTTCATGTTGGGTGAATCGATCTTCATGTTGGATGAGTCGGTCTTCGTGTTGGGTGAGTCGATCTTCGTGTTGGGTCTTGACGCTTAGCACATCATCCTTGAGAGCATCAATCTGCTTTTCTAATACTTCGTGCTTCTTCTCAATAGCCCCCAACAAACTCTTGCTTAGCTCTTCCTGGCGAAGGTCTTGCTTTTCCTGGCGAAGGGCTTGTTCTTCCCTCAGCTTAGCAAATTGTGCTTCCTGAAGTCGGGCTAGCTCCTCCTGGCGGCGTGCTTGCTCACGGGCTTGCTCCTCCTGGCGGCGGGCTTGTTCACGGGCTTGCTCCTCCTGGCGACGGGCTTGTGTCTGCAGCATTTTAAATAAGTCTGCAAGCTCCACAGGCCCAATTGATGTTTGAATTGATCCCTCCGTTGAAGAGCCTTCACCCTCTTGCAGGGCCGCGGTTTGACTCCTTGTTACTCGACCCTCACTGTCTTCTCGTGGTGTAAGAGGCATCTTGAATCCCACTTCTGACACCCATTATTGCAGGAACGGGGTACGTTTAATTCAAGATACGCCAAAAGTCACCAAAAGACAATTAATTTATTTATCGACTAACAATTACACAATTAAACACTTAAAAACACAATTAAAAACACTTAATTACAACACTTAACACGGAACACTAAATTACACTAAAGCACTGAATCACACTAAAACACTGAATTTCACTGACTATTCGCAGGTAACGCACTCGATCACTCTTAGTTCGCAGGAGACTGATTCGCTTCGCTTTCCAAATCGGAACTGTCCCGTCGCGTCGTACATCCCGCTTTTATACCCAGTGAGGACGCAGCTCTTCGCGTGGCGTCGAGAATCTTCTCGCGGGGATCGAAATTTCTAGAACTCGCTGGAGTTCGCTCCGACCGACCAGAGTGTGTGACGTAGTATCGTGCAAGCGAATATAGACCTTATCCATACGACGATAAGACTAATTTCGCTTGCACGGTCTCTCAAGGTCGTACTATTATTATTACTTTAGAACACTCTAGAGCTCGCTACAACCTACCAGAGTGTGTAGCGTAGTATCGTGCAAGCGAATATAGACCTTATCCATACGACGATAAGACTAATTTCGCTTGCACGGTCTCTCATGGTCGTAACAATATAAAACTATTGTATATCAAATGATAATAACGATTAAAGTTGTTTCTACATAATATGTTTGTATTACTTTGCCCAAAAGGTGATAAACATTATGTATAATGCCCGGTCAAAGTGATTATTTGAATAATTATTATTGAATTGCACTCTCATATTGGGCATTTTTCATATGGACCGGGCAGTATGAATAATGCCCAATTTATCATTTGGTCCATAACATTAGTACTTATGTCGCTAGTCTTACACATGTAGTATCAAAATTTCCACTTAAGACTAGGCTGTACGGGCTCGATCCCTTTGTATTTCCCTGATGGGATAAATTGGACAAAAAATAAGTAGTACCAAAAATAGTATAAATATAACTATTATATTACCTACAAACAAATTTAAGACTGCTTTGCGAAAATGGCTTCTCTCACAGACATTCTATGCAGTAGACGAATTTTTGAAACTAAAAACATATATACGAATGTTTGACATATAGATTTATTTTTGAGTAGATACAGTTACAAAGGTATTTTTTTGTTGTTGTTATAAGTCTCAGAAAACTGTTGTAAATTGTTTATAAAGAGTTTAAGTTTAGTTTATTATTATAAGTTTATGAATATTGTAATTAAATAACAAACTTTGCATAAATAAATAGGCATAAGTGACATTATATTTATTAACATCTTTGTATAACCCTATTTATGGCAAATAAATGATTATTATTATTATTATTATAACATATAATATAATACTAATGGTTAAAAATTATTATTAGTGATTCGCAAGAGAGCGATCGAAAAAAAGGCGCATACGTAACTGTTAATCGGTTGTTCAGTGTCAATAGATTACGCCTTTCTCTGAAGGTTTCGTAAAATGAATGCCTGAGAAGTGTTTAACATTTAATTAAGTGCCATGTTGAATATAAAGTGTGTTAGAAGTCAAAATGTTAATAGATTTCTTTTATCTTACGAAATGTATGTAACAATACCAAAGACTTTCTGTGATGAATCATACTGATAACTGTTGTTTGGCTTATTATAACTCGACAATGACTACAAATTGTTAATACACTAATAAAAATAGATTTATTTGAAAGATCTCAAATAAATTATTTTTATACTATTTATAATTAGTATAATTACTGTTTCATATGATTAGTTTCATTATGTAACTTAAAATGTTATAATATCTTTGCAAAGTCATGATATAGGTAGTTACAATGTTAATTCACCATTCAAATAGAGGCATGTATGGTTTCTCCTTACTAGAAACACATACAGTTTATCAGTAACTGGAAATACCTAGCTAATCAAGTATTCATGATCAGGTTGCTCACACACAAATCCATAATATTTGTGTAGAATGAGTATTTCAAACAGCATTTGTAATGAAGGTTTTAGTTAGAATACAAAATTGGTTAACATGAAATATGTAACTACAATGACCTACCTAATTAGGGAGTTACAATACAAATTATAGGGTTGTATTGTATAATATTTTTAATATGACAGTAAAATTATTATTATAAATTAGGTATTAGATTTATGACTTTAAGGGTTTCAAAACTTGCAATCCAGTTTTTTCTTTTTTTATAACCCTTTTAGTCAAACATTATATTGTTGTTTCCTTTCTCATCATACATTTCACTTTTGCTTTTGTTTTGTATGTCTGTTTGCAAATCTTTCTATTGCTACTCTACCCCATGTTATTCCAGCGACTTGTCTAATATCATGATCCTACCTAGTATTCTTACAAAATTGCTTACAAATTATACCTACAACACACTTATTTCTAAGCACTCAAAGATAATATGTCTGCCATAGATACAAATTCCTCGAAATAGCATCAAAAGAAGTCCATCAAATCAAAAGAATGCACTGTCTAACAAAATTTGACAAAAAGTTATTACTTACCATTGGGATCACACTTTTTGTAGCAGTTCGATGCATCTACGAAGTTGGTGGCAGCGTCATGGCGTATGCCAGCCTTCAGGTGCAGCTGTGCCGCGTTGCAGAATGCATTGCCGGCCTGCGCCCACTTTTTCGCCATCTTGAATAGGTTGGCAGCTCGGACATAGCAGTCCACTGCTTCTTCTACTTTTGATGAGCCACTAGTTTCACAAAACGCAAATAATTTTATTGACATACTATTTTATTTACACTTAAGCCCGTATTCATTCATTTAATGTAAAACAAAGTCAGATCTTCTTTTGTATCACTTATACTTTAACTATATTCAGTACATGGATATATGTACAAAGAAAACAATTCACTATAGTCAGATTTGACTTCATGAAACTTAAATATGTATCTGAATCTCAAAATAAAAACATTCAAATGTTGAATAGGTAAATGTGATAAGATCTTTATATTTGTTTTAGTACTAGTTGCATTTACACTCCTGTCGTTTGAAACAACAACAACAAAAAGGTTTCTGTTAACTACTCTACACTACTCTCTCTATGTAAGAAAGGTAACATCAGAACCACAGCATAAAAGTGAAAGTTTCATTAACCTACAAGGAAAACTTATAACATGAAAATTAGAATACTTATCACATTTATATCAATCTTAAAAAATGAATTGGATTTTTTTTTAATATGCTTGTCATATTTATGATACCTAAACCCTGTTTTATGTTTCTGGCAGAAAAAAAACATTTAAGTGCATATAAGGTTTTCATCATTTTGTCTGGTCAGAGATGATGTCAAATCTTAAGTGTGTATGGTCATATGGTTGGTTGATTATGATTACATACTTGTGAAACTGAGATGAGTAATCATGAGGTGATTGAATTCGATTAAATTAAATATTTAGCACTTCTTTGGTTCGTAACCATATGAATATATAAATGGGAACAGTAAAAAATCAATAACAAGCAATTAAAGGCCGTAATTAGCCCATTATCAACAAAATAATGAGAAAGTCATTGTCCTCACCCAAAGAGTGACCCCAAGAAGGATTTTGATGAACTTAATTTTTTCTCCGCCTCCGCCATTAACTGCATTGCTTTTTGTTCATTATCTGCCATCTTTGTGGCTTATTAACACTTCACAACGAACAGAACTTTAGAATTAGTTGTTCCAATTATTGACAAAATGTCGTCAGTGAAGAAGTGTGAAAATCCGTCGCTGTCATCGATTGATTCAGTGTTACCATCTAAAAAAAATAAACAGATGTGTGATGTGTTCACTAAAATAATATTCGATTTAAAGTAAACTCAGTCTAATAGTCTGGGAATAAAAAAGCGAATTCGTCAAGTAGGTATTGTAATTTACCAGAACAAATTTATTTTCCATTTTCTAACTAACATAATATATAGTAGGGATTTTATAAATAAATTAATTTGGTGGACGCCGTCTGAGTGTGAACTTGGGGATCAACGGGTGGAGATAAATTACATTATACTCGATTGCAGAATTGATTTTATGAATAAACTAGCTTTCCGCCCGCGTAGAGACGTTTAACGAGTAAAACATTATTTTCTTACCGCGCAGTCGGTTAAACAGTAGCCTATAACCTTTCCTAGGCTCTGGACTACATCTTTACCAAATTTCATTTAAATCGGTCCAGTACTCTATGCGTGAAAGCGTAACAGACAGACAGACAGTTACTTTCGGATTTATAATATTAGTAAGGATTAGTATATATTAGTATAATTAGTAAGGATTGCTACGCGCGTTGGCGAAATACCTACTAGAAATCGCGCATTGGCCTGTTTGAACAAGGCTTATTATTTTTATTTATTTATTAAATAAGCAGCGGTTTACATTGCAGTAGTCCCACAAAACATTTGTAGTTTCTTTTATAGTATCCATCTCTGTATTGCAGGTTGCCAAAAGTCTACCTACTGCCAGGTCTAATAGTCGTGGGATCATCGATCTCTCGGTCAGATCGTATAAATAATATTTATCTCGTGGTGATAAATAGGATTTAGTGACTGAATATTTGCTCCAAACCTACATGTATGTGATATTTAATTGTGAGCTAATTTATTTAAAAAGAAAAACAACTACGTAAGCTATGGAATCAAATAGGTAATTTTGTGTGCGTTACCCCAGCAAAATGTTGTCGAAAATCGACATTCTAGTTCATCAGATAATTAGTAAATGTCTATGTAGCTTTTGGAATTAGTCCAGTCGTATGCGCGATGTTGCTTAGATATTGACCTACCTTAACTACCATTTTTTAAAATTCAGTCCGAGTGAAAATGCCTACATAGGCATTTATTTTTTACCTCGGTGGGTACTATGTTTATGTAGATACTTTGATATACATATTTATAAATTACTCGTACCTACAATAATATGGAGTGTTAGGGAGAAACAGGATGAGCGCCTACTATTATCATGTGGGCAATATATTATTATGAGGAAGTTTTCTGTTAAGAAAGAAATAAAAGAGTTTTTTTTTAACTTTATTTTATTGTATTTTTAATAATCAACCGCCACTATTTTGCGATCCAACAAGATACACTTTTGAAAGCATTATGTAGGAGTGTTTTCTGACCAACACAAAATACAATGATAGAAATAGATCTTAGAACATCTAAAAGTACAGAAAACATTCCACTCCTAACAAAAATATATGTTTTTCCGATATTGTGGGTGCGTTATGTTAATCAGTAGTTTGTTATCCACTATTATATCTAATATAATAAATCAGCCATAGACACATATATAGTTATTCCGGTGTTTTATCAACAGCCACCGTAGGCCGAACAAGACGTTCACAAATATCGATTTGGGCACTACCGAGCCGCTGATTAAGATATAGATAGATAATTATACAATTAAAGGACAACATTTCTACAACTTCGTACTTGTTGCTTACAATGGTGGGCCTCATCAGGGTTTCTTGTTATAATTTAATCTCTGCAAGATCTGTCAATGAGGGCTATCGTTTTTGTACTCACTAGGCGGCGCCACTGTTGAGTGAGGTCCAAAAAACGTCTGTAAAGGCTTATCCGAGCTTTAGAGCTAAAACTGCCATTAAACGGAGCATTTAAATCATATTTCATACATAAAAATGTACGTGTGTACTACCATTTTGCTCAAAAAAGGGTGGGCGTAAGTATTTTCCTCAGCTTCGCTTTTAAAACACTCACATTCATATCGACTCTTATATATTGATAAATGTTCAAATACGAATCTTTATAGGAATGAATAAACCCACAAACAGTCGCATTTGAGATTAAGAGGACCTAACTCGCACACACAAGCGCCCCTAGCGGCCAATTCACACGCGATAGCCGAATGATGAATTCGAGTAAATCGACTTTATACATACATTGGAAATATCAAAGTTTGCTGAACCCACTGATTACCATAACGCTCTTATAGACAAATACTACATATCGAGCTAATATAACAGCTATACAATATTCTCTGACGGACACCTATTTGAAATAGTGCTACTATAATACTGTGATTAATCAGAATATATTGCTAGGTTCAATTTTATTTTGATCTGCCCAAAGAAGGTATAATTAATTTTTTCTCAATTTTCATATAGGATAAGCCAATCCATAATGAACAAATATATTATTATTACATTACTTTATTTCCCTTCTTGGGACAGATCGAAGTGCGAAGTACTATATACTTATATTACTCATTAGAACAGACAGGCCGATACAATTAGTTTGTGATAGTATTGTCATTGGATTAAGAGAGGTAAATAGACATCCACTTCTATACTGTACACAAAAATAATATCTTTCAGCTAGCTTCATAAACTATCCTAATGACTGAAAAAAAATATGGTTAGTTTACGGGATATAGGCTTGGACTGGACCCTTGGATAAAAGCTCAAACTAAAAAGGGCTTAAAAAAACAAATAAAAAGCAAAAAATAATCATAATTGATTTATTCCTTTCATAAATAAACTAAATCGAATACCTAAAAGAGCGACAGAGCTAGTAGACATAGCAGGGGTATTTACATAAGATATTGCTACATTACATTGAATAAAAAATATAATAAAATGTACAACTTAAAATTTTCAAAGGTGACTGAGTACGAAAAATTAAAAGTGTTGTATACCTTCTCTTATAATCAGAACTTATAAATAGACTAACAGAATACCCTACTATTTCAAATAAATCAGTCGAATCGACCGCCCCCCATAGCATAATCGAAAAGTACAGTAGTATGGCCAACAAGTAAGTAGTAAGTGGAAAGAAACTGGGTTTAAAAGGCGTAGGAGAAACGACTGAAGGGATAGGAAACTCTTGGCTCTTCGAATCATCGAGATAAGTTAACGTTGGCTTTTCTTTGATTCGATATCATGAAAATCGCCATTGCGTACACTTCTGATATTATACAAAGCTTCATAGGGTATTTATATTCCATTCTAATAGTTTATAACATATTAATTAAGAAACCGTAATATTATAATGCCCGTAGAATGCTTCTATTCTCGCGAAACCCAGCTGACTTAGTCAGAAAACGCCAAGAAATTGTCTGTTTCTCCAATTTGTAAAATAAATTCATTCCTTCCATGCAGTTACACCATTATTAAAACATATATTGCACAAAAAATATTATTCATAACTGCATTATAATTTTTAATTAACAGATCTCATAGGACGTTGCAAATGATATTATATACCATTAATTTAAAATTTCAAACCAGTATTACAACTAATTATTAGGTACACAAATATAGCATTACTCTTCGACTATATGAAACATAATTGTCAAGTACAAAACGTTTGGTTTTTTTTTATTTTAACCTACGGTTTATTTTCTAAATGCGCGTTTTGTATATGGCCCACATAAGTCTTATATAGTCGAAAAGTATCTGTTTTTTCATATGAGCTATATCGTCGGCTTAGAGTGTAAACCTGTCAAATCCATTTTTTTACTTTAATACGTTATTTATACCATTCGAAAGTGTGAAAATAAATATACAATCTGATCGTCTCTCCTGAAAATGTACCTGATATGGAGTTAGCAGGTTTACACACTAAGCCGACGATATGCACTATGTAAACACCTATTTGATTATATTTATTTACAAACACTATAGTTGACCTGCCAGATTTGAACTGTACTAAAAACTCTTCAATTATATGCTACAAATGTGTACACATACATATAGAGCTACATAATATTCATAAGTGAATACATATTTTCCTCTAACATTTTGAATAATAATAATGCAGCAACTTCAACAGTGTTGCCATCTATAAATCACGCATTCTACCATTAATCAAATATTTTATTACATTGATTGCAACACCAAGTAAGTACAATACTTTGTACAAACGAGTAAAGAGCCTTTTAAAAATAAATTATACCATTTAATACTTCGAAAATTGCTTCGCAGTCTTTCAAAAGAAAATGTTATCACAAGTATGTATTAATACGAACACGGAAAAATACATTTGCACAAAGTATTGTTGATAAAACAGCAAAGGTTACATAGAACAACTGGCTACGAGTGAAACTGATTTGGCTTCGGTAATTTATCATAACGTACTTGCTTTTCGGAGTTACAAGAATGAAAATTTGAGTAACTCCTGTCTCAAAGCAATAATACCCACAATAACCATGCTTTTCAGTTCATACTCAAATACAAGGGAAGAGTGATCTTTCAGTATTGGTATTTTTAACCATTTTGAAATTTGTTTTCAAAGTTTTACGCATTAAGAGTAAAGTTTAATTTTTAATGAATCATTGAACCTCTGTTATCGTAAAACAATATTTTCCCTTTGCATTTATAGGGAAAGTTAAAAATTCCAAAAATCACATTCCCTTGGATAAAGTTTTCACAGTTCACTCAACATTAAATCTTTATAACAAATACAATTTCACATAGTTACTAATTACTTGTGGATATGAAATTTAATGAAAAGGTACTTTCGAATTCAAAAGTGCTTTTTCTATATAATATAACAATTATCTTGCATAGAATTACTAGACCCTAGTCGTGTATATATTTAGAATTGGGTCTAAAATTCATGTGAACAAGTACATAAGCAAGTTTCCAATTATACACACAATATTTGAATAATAGATCCTATATTATTATAATGTGATCTACCGAATTTCATATCCTATTATATTTAATTTAAGTGATGAACTAAACATAGTAATTAGATTTCATTTCAATTCCGATCAATAAATGCTGACTATGTCCGAAAGGTAGGGTAAGGTCATGATAACAAGCTATAATAAAACATACTATAACTGTAGCTAATAATAAATTATATGTTTGTACAATTATGGAATGTGATGTCGGTTTGAATTTTGAAAAGAAAATATTTAATAATAAATACATACGCACCGTTTTCATAAGAAAATTTCAGTTAAACCATACTCATTAACTCGATACATGAACATGATTATAAACATTGATTTTAGCATAAAATAACATTATAGTAAATTCTTTTAAAGATTAATTTCATAATTTGCAAATAAGTCGAATTTAATATTGATATCAATATTAGCTTATAAAAAATATTTCATGGCAATTCTATTATTTTTTAAATTACTAAATTGCAGGATTGATTCAACTAAACTACATAACCAAGTTTATTATGTTTATACCTATAGGTGAAATAATTGAATGTCGATGGTCTACAGACAGAAACCTAACATTCTAGGATATAACAAACGAAAATTGCATTGAATACCAATGTAACTTCATACAAACACTTAGGTCGAGTTACAGTGCTATGCTTCGCAATTTGTACCTCCCAAGAAGAAAATATAAAACGAATGTTCGTCAGGTGCATGATTAGATTAATTGCCTAACCACGCGCCTGTGGTAACTTTGAACACAAAATTTACATTGAGAGATAGAAAGTTAACACGATAAGAGTTTAGACGAATCGCTATTACGACAACTCTGGGAAGGCGAAATACCTACCTGAATCACAAGTCAGCTTTGAAAATGGCGTATTAGAACTACGACCCGACAGCTTTAAACCTATTTGGAATATCAATAAGTCTATTTTACAATCTATATGTGATATAACATTGACACGACTCAACACCGGAAACGGTAAAGTTTCTGAGGCGGTGGTTATAATATTTGTGTATTGTATACGGGGTGTGTAGAGGCGTAGCTAGGTGTCAAACGAGGCTTTAGATGACTACAAAATATAGTGGCAAGAGGGGCCCGAATAGACGCCTTCCTTTAGTGACCCATGATTCTTGATGGTGGAATTGGCGAGATCGAGAGGTCCCATACGTAGTTATGTGGTGACTTTACAGGTCTATCAGTCATCAGTGGGGCTACCATGAGTTTAAAACTTACGCGCTCGATATCGACTACGTAAATATGTCTATGAAAAACATGTACAGCGCCGGCTGGTGGTTACGCGAAGAACTACAATCGGCCATATGAAAAAAACAACTCGATAGGTTTTTAACGTACGTAAGTTTACGATAGCCAACTCATGGTAGGCCCTCAGTACGACGATGACAAAGACTTCTCACTAACATTTTTCTCGACTGTACAATCGAGGAGTCTCATCAGATGCTGTTATGTCAAAGGTCTTTGGCGTTGTCATTATCATTACTGATTTTTGTCTCGATGGTTCGCATCTGATGTATCATCATTGTCTTTGTGAATAAATCGGTATTATATTGGTAAGATGAACCCCGAATAAAGACCATTTTTAATGACTTGATGGTCTAGGGGCCTCTAATCAATAATTTCTGGGCTGTCAAAAGGACTACTGTAGTTGACGATGTTGGGGTCACAAGATTTAACCCGTACGTACCCTTTGTTAGCTAGTTGATTATGTAGGGACCTTAAGATCAAACCAAAGGACTCCAAAATAAATAGTAGATGACATCGGGGCCTCCAAAGGATTTCTGAAGTTGACAATGTCGGGGCCACAAATTCTAGCTAAGGGCCTCAAAAGGATGTCTGTAGTTAACAATGTCGAGGCCTCGAGGTCTTGCCAGGGGCCTCAAACCGTCACCGCCCTTTAGCTACGCCCCCACGCCTCTAGAAGGTCTAGCGATAGATCCGGCTACCTGTGGCTTAGCTGAACTGGTTGGTCGGCTGCGGCGGCACGGCGGGGCGGAGGGGGGGCGCCATGCCCATCGGCATCATAGGCGCTCCGGGCATCCCCATTACCATGCCTGGCTGTTGCTGGAATGTTCAATAGGGGCACGTCATGTATTATTTGAATTTAAAGTGCAGAAAAAGATACCTCATTATAGTTTGGATACTATGAAAAGAGACTGTCAAACTGACAGCTGTCAATGTCAATAAAATTAGGGCGATGGCCGAGTTTATTTAAGTAGGTACAACAGTAGTGTGTATACAGGGTGTAACAGGAGGGGTGGATCATCGTAAGTCAATCGATGGGGGACTTCAATACCTATCGATATAACCCCCATGTATGTTCAGCGATTTTCAATAGTTCCAAAGTTATTGAGATTTTTGTGAAATTTTTGTAAGAAGCCGGAATTCAGTATAAAAGTCTTCACTGTAGCTTGACTACTGGACCTGCTTGCAAGATTTTTTTTTCTAGAAATAGTTCAATAGTGGGTCTTCATAATTACGATACCGATTTGAGTCATAACCCTATCATATTGGAGTAAAAAAATAATTCTTCACAAAAGTTTTACGAATCGAATTGTGTCTACCAACTTTCAAAGCCTCCAGTGAAAAAAAAGTGCCTGTGTTTTTTTTCTAGAACTTATTTTAAAAACTACCTACATCCATAGATAGTATACCCTGAAAATTTCATACCGCTACTGTCAGAGCAGCAGAACGAAAATTGAACGCGAATGGCACAGGTGCCATAAATCAGTGATTTTATTTTTCATTTAAAACTTTAATTTTAAAATAAAACGATATGTTTCAACAAATTTATGCTATGTTAGTAACATTAGTAGCAGTAATTTTACAGAATTGAAAATTAAAGGGGTGAAAATCAAATAAAGAAAATTTACATAATTTTTGTTAACTAATTTTTTTTACAGTAGGTGTTCATAATGGGCATTATTATTGGCTATGTATGCTTAGACCTTCTTAAAAGCTTTTTTGGAGGTTGTGGGATGCTTCTTTTTTGTCAAATTTTTCAGGGGCCCAAATTGTGATAAGGCAAAATGTAGTAGTAGCATTTTGCAACATCCGAAAAACCTTTTTAAAAAGGTGTTGTATATGCATAGCCAATAATGGTGCCTATTATGAACACTTACTGTAAAAAAAATAATTAACAAAAATTATGTAAATTTTCTTTGTTTGATTTTCACCCCTATAATTTTCAATTCTGTAAAATTACTGCTACTAATGTTACTAACATAGCATAAATTTGCTGAAACATATGGTTTTATTTTAAAATTAAAGTTTTACATGAAAAATAAAAACACTGATTTATGGCACCAGTGCCATTCGCGTTCAATTTTCGTTCTGATGCTCTGGCAGTAGCGGTATGAAATTTTCAGAGTATACTATCTATGGATGTAGGTAGTTTTTAAAATAAGTTCTAGAAAAAAAACACAGGCACTTTTTTTTCACTGGAGGGTTTGAAAGTTGGTAGACACAATTCGATTCGTAAAACTTTTGTGAAGAATTATTTTTTTACTCCAATATGATAGGGTTATGACTCAAATCGGTATCGTAATTATAAAGACCCACTATTGAACTATTTCTAGAAAAAAAATCATGCAAGCAGGTCCAGTAGTTAAGCTACAGTGAAGACTTTTATACTGAATTCCGGCTTCTTACAAAAATTTCACAAAAATCTCAATAACTTTGGAACTATTGAAAATCGCTGAACATACATGGGGGTTATATCGATAGGTATTGAAGTCCCCCATCGATTGACTTACGATGATCCACCCCCCCTGTTACACCCTGTATAATATAATATGTTAAATCGAGCTGTAATTTAAATATTTGAAATTAGAAAGTAACATTACTGTATGTAAGGTCTTTAACAGACATAATATTCTACCAACATGCCTGATCAAGTTTGTTTTAAAAGATGTACCGAGTAAAAAATGGATAAGAATTTATAGAGGTAACTAAAGATACATACTTACTTTTCCTAATTACGCGTTAAGACATTTATATAATTTTAATGGTAATGGAAAGCAAAATTTAATACGATATAAAAGTCTATCTTATAGAGAGATTTTGCTTTCCAGCAAACCTCATGTCTTATAATTTATTCTCATCCATATAAAACTATTCATTCATAACTATACATTACATATACATACATTAAGACAGAATTTTTCAATAGCTTCTATCTGATTTATCTTATAGCTGTATAATTAGGCCTACATAAATCTGCATTTCTTGATTTCCATACGCACAAATTCTCTTTCATCATTAACAAGAAACTTATTTAGAGATCTAGCATTGGCATAGATGTAGCATTGTTAGATAAAATCTAAATACAACATGTAGAATGCGATGAGTCTCACACAGAACGAACTAGTCATGCTAACACCCATTCTTAGAGACATCCATGCACAGAGTAGTCACATCTCAGAACACTTTACCTTTTGGAAGACACCGACTTGTATGGGAGTTGGTAGGATTTTGCAAAATCATAATACGATAAAAGCAAAATAAAAACTAAAAAAATCTCGCCTAAAGATAGTTGTATGACATTTTTAAACCAGTATTTTGTAATTAGGTTTTCCAAAAATGAACCTGTAAGTTTTAAAGGAAAATTACACCTTGATCCACTAAAATACGAGTATGTTTTCAAGTAAACATATAACGGTGATTACCTTGAAGTACATATTACATTTTTAACGTTTATACTGTTAACAGATTCTTAATAATAACTTGTAAGTATGAATAGTCATATTTTATTTACAGAAGAATTCTAACATCTAACTAATAGAGAGTACTTAAGAGAGAACCTAAAGCCAAGCTGTGGATCACCAGGATCTAACCCTACATCAAGAAGCGAAAGTAAAAAAATATAATTACAAAATAAAAATAAACAGCGTACAACTTACCATAATATTATAATGCGGAGGGTGATATGTATGGGGCAAAGTGTGAGGCATTGGCGGGAGTGTCATGCCAGGACCCTGAAAAACGCAAAACAACGCTGCCATGCTACGGGGAAAACAGAAAAAAAAATGCACAAAGAAAATAATACTCTAGCAAAGGAAAACTGAGTTTTACAGGTCTGGGTTTTAGCGCAAAAGAAGTTGCTAGCGAAATTATACATCGCAAATCTATGCAACATATAAAGCGGGATAGAAAAGAAAATGGTGGATGCACCGTTCCTTCGGAGTGGGTGAACCTTTTATTCTGCTAGAGAAGAAGTTTGTTTTCATCTACTATTTACGCGCGAGTTCCATATAAGGTTAATATTAAAACTTTATTGTCGTGGGCTTTTTTGTACGTTTTTGCTATTGCCAAATTTTGGACTGTTGATTTTCGGATAGGTTCTCAAAAACTATATTTCATGAGGATTTTATTCAAAAGTTCCTACATATATTTCAGCAAATAATCATTTGTCAATGAGGCTGTCACTCGTAATTTGTGTGCAGCAATAAGTTGGAGACATTAAGCGATGTTATACATTTAATTTATAATGTTTTGATTAAAAATGAGGTCATCTTATGCATATATTTGAGATCCTCCAAGTTTATAAATTTTGGTCCTTCGAGCCAGATACTACAGTCAATGAGTAGCTATGTTATTGCTATTTCTAACATCGCGTGTAGACTCATAAAGACTAATATTTACAGATACTACATGTTGTAACGTATCTTCAAATATCAACAAAGTTTTTACATGTTGGTCCTTCGAGCCGGATACGATATGGAACTCTCGCGCTAACGCAATACAGTTGTTATTCATCTGGCACCTTACCATGGGCCTATATCCCGCGCCGGTGGTGGCCTGCATGGGCTGCGGGGTCCAGGCGGCGCCGGGCTTGGACGCGTTCTTGGGCGAACTCCACTGCATCGGCCTAGCCGACAGTCACATGCGGTGAGCTTGGGTCCATACGGCACGTGGAAGCGAAGCGGTGTTGTTGTACGAGTGTATGGTGGATGTATGGAGGTGGAGGTTTAGATTGGATTGTCTCAGTAGGACGAAATAGGCATAAGAGTAAATCTTAATATAGGGATGAGAGCCATCGGCTCCCCCGCAAATCCGGTGATGATGCCAAGGCTACTCCAAGCCATCGTAAATCAGTTAGGAAATTAAAACGCATGGAATTATTATACATCTTTGTTTTTATGTGAGGAATAGTCTTTGTCCATTGGGACAAAATAGAAAAAAAAATTAGTAGAACTTATTAGTTGCATCACTATGATCAAATATCAAATTAATAAAAAACTTATGTTACGCCTGGGCAAGCAACAGCGTATTTATAGGACTGGCAGGCTGTAATGATCCATTCTAAGAGATAAATGTAGAATAGTACGTTATAGTGGATTAAATAAAGCAGAATTATTCATATTGGAAATTAAGACACTGTACTAATGTATGGTGTAGTGAGTGCTACCGAGTTAAGTAATATTAATGACTGGTAAGTCATATGACTTGACTAATTGTGTATTTACATGTTTGTTGGTTTTGTGCATAATTCCTACTCCATTCAATATTTTGAAGTAAAGTGATGGAAAGATGGTACCGTATGAACCCATATGATGATTTTCTTACAATTGCAAGTGTGGCTGCATTTAATTCACGTTAATTCGTTATTATTTAAAACGATTAAAAAATACATAAAAAAATTATAGTGCTTATGATATAAAAAAAAGAGTTTCAATTTACATTTTTCGTAGAAGAGAATCGTAATGAAATGCAACTATATTTGCAAATGTATGTGTATAAAATGATAAAAATACTTAAACTAGCAAACTAATAAAATCACGAACACTTCACTCGACAAGGTATTGAAGAAATTTCAGACAAAAACTTTATTAAATTATTTCAATTTGACAATAATATACTTAGAATTAAGAGAGAAATATATTTTTTTTAAAGTTTTTATCCAAATCTCATATCTACAAAATCGAAAGAATATTGTAAAAAAGTTTTTTGATATAACTATAAATTTACTTTTCACTCTTTGTAACTTCAAGCGATAGGTTCTTTGTAATTTTAAGTGCGAACTTTTCTACGCTTTAAATAACTAAGTAAGCCAAGTTTTCTGGCAATTTGTCGATGGCTTTATAAAATGCTTTAGAATTTATTATATATTTTTTAATAAATATATATGACAAAATAATAGTCAACTAAAGTTTGTTATAAAAGCCACGACATTTGTGTTCGGTCTTTCAGACTAAATCCGATAGGTGGATAGACTTTCAAATGAGTTTTGACAATCTAAATGGATTGATTATATGAATATCATTAAAATACAAAAAAAAAATTGTTTTATTCATTGTAAGAAGTGCAAAAGAAGGCTCAGATGATAGACCCATCGCGTGAGCAGATATATAAGCGTATGAACATTTTTACAATAAAATAATTGGTGCATGTTTGTTTATCCCTTTTGTGCATAAAAAAGCTATATCCACCGCACGCGCTTAGCCTGTAGATCAAACTGAACCTGAGTATTTAGAGTAGGATTCAAAATGGCGCCACAGCTATTTATATCTCTCACTTCGACAATCGAGTGTGAGGGAGATGCAAATATATCAGGCGCCATTTTGAATCCCAATTTAGGAACTCAACACGCTGTTTTCTAAGATGCGACAGTCCCGTCACCTGATCTTAAGGATCAGATCTCTTGCAAATTACGCAGTAACTACATAAAACTAAGGTATGTGAGCGGAGCTTGCAAGGGAATTTGAAACCAGGTGCCGAAGACCGTACGCAGAGTTTTAAATCGTTTGACGACCAAATTAGAAAGTGATAGCAGTGTAAAATCTGTCCTTTCAAAGGTAGTTTTTCTGTATGAAAGAGACAACACTATTTACCATAGTTTCTTTCCTCTCGCCACTAGACGGCATTAGGTACGTCAAACGATTTAGACATCTGTGCCGTGCTAATAAGGTTGACAATTGTACTCACTTCTGAGCTGTTGCGCTCTTGTTGATGGAGAGGTTGTTGGCCAACGACGCCAGAGACGAGTCTAGGTCGCCAGTCAACACTTTGCCCGGCTGCTGTTGCGGCTGTTGACCTGCTAAAGTAAACCTTATTCGTATCGTAGGACAGTACCAATTTGTATAGCAATGGATCAGCTGATTACTTTAAGAAGTTGAGACATTAAAAATTTAAGTCCAACAAACAATACTCAAATGGCTCAATTGAAACATAGTCATCCGTCATTGTTTTAATTATTAAAAATTATATCCATAACATAGAAAATAAATCAGGATTTTAACCCTCATTCAGGAAGTGTGAAATTTATTGATTGCTTTAATTAGTCTAACAGTTACGTAACAACTGAAAAGCATTTCTTTGTTATGTAATTATCATTATTATAGGTCACATAGTTGTATAAATCCTTAAAACAGTAGGTATAGTGAAGTATTTATAATACTTTCTGATTTTTAAAATCAGGTTAGAACCACATAAAATGCATATAAAAAGTGTATCATATTTAGCGCTTGTGCATTATATTCACATGCAACAATGGGCTTTGATTAAATTAGTAATAAACTAAGCTATGACTTGCAAAAACTATTTACACAATGTATAAAACGATACAATTAAGTTAATAAAAATAGACGTACACATAAATAAAAAAAAAACATAGTGATACTATTTACAGCTAGCTCTAATAACGCTGTGCGTGAAATTAGAACATAATGGATTTGCTTCGAAGAAACAGTGGCGCGACTGTAGTACTGACTTTCTTTTATTTAAATACTCTTCAAAACCAACCAACCCGCACTTGGCCGGGATAGTTGACTAAGGCCTTATCGCCCTAGTTTAGGGTAGGCCCGTGCCCCAGAAGTGGGGACGTATTTGGGCTTATGATGACACTTCAAAAGCGTAATACAGTGACCCACTGTTCCCAACTTTAAAAAAAACGTCGAAAGCTGAAATGGCGAAAAAAAAAACAAACGAAGAATCCATCTATCAATGTCAAATATCGAACCCATAGCCGCCATCGGCATCATCGGCTGCCGCGCGGGCGAGCCGAACATCATTGGCTGTGACATCGGCATCGACATGACGTCACCGAACGGCTGAGCCGCCATTGGTTGCGGCTGGGGCTGCTGCGTGATCGGTTGATGTTTGGCCGGGGATCCGCCGAGGGACATGCGCATTACGTCCTCGAGGTCGTCGAAGGCCGACTTGGGCTGTGGGGGGTGCGCGGGGGGAGGGGGGCGGGCCGGGGACGCGGATATCGGTTGGGGGTCTCCCATACCCATGAACGGGTTAGCCGCGGCAGCTTGCGGAAGTACATAAGATATTAGATATAAACAATATACATACAATAACCATCACCAAGGGAAAATTGTCATATTAATAGAAAGTACGGGAGAGGTTGCCATAGTTTTCACAGTTAAAAACTTCGTAATAACTATTTTTTTAAAACTTCCATTTGTAAAAATGATATATCATCTACCACAAAGTATCAAAACTCATCGTTATATTATTCATAGACGTTTTATCTCTCGGAAATAGAAGAAATATTCCCAAAAAAATATCACAGTACATTTCAAAACTGACAGCATGCACGTTTTTCACAAGCAGCTTATCGCATCAGTTTTATAATCTCCCACATAATTCCACAACACTTTACAAAAAACTACCAAATAAGTAGAAAATAAACCCAACATGGCAACCCCTCGTGCTGCTACGTGTGTAAGCGCCTCACCTGTGCTGTCATTGTTACTGAATACGTTAGAGAAGTTAGCGTCGGACACGAATGTGTTGTTGGCCTGCATGGGCTGCGCGGGCGGGAAGGCGCCGAAGCCGTTGCTGGGCTGTTGCCACGCGCCGGGAGCGGGCTGCGCCGGGGCGGCGGGGGCGGCTATAAATGTTGCCATGTTTACGTTTTAAAAAACTACCATGCTAGGAAGACCTCATTTGCATTAAAAAAAGAACCGTTTATTAAGTACATATTAAAAGTCACCAAAACGAATCAGATCATTTCAGTTACATATTTACAATAAGGGTTTTCGCGTATGAGAACAGAGTGATTGCTATCAATGAGCATTGATCATTTCTATCAATGGTATGTCAAAAATAACTGCAGTTATACCTTGCGCCTATTTAGTTAAGTTCTCATGCACGAAAAACCTCTTTCAGTTTAGGTTTGGAAGGCAAGATTTAACCTTTTTTTAATGGCATAAAGTGACATACAAAAGGGATTCCTAATTTCAAATCTAATATTTAGATTATTTTGATTCGGTAGTAACCTGTGTCCATCATTATGTTATATTGACTTGCGTGTTATACATTATACCGCAGCCGCTCTTAGATGACCGATTTGACACTTTTATTTTATATTTTCCATTTATCCTTGTTAAGAGGAACATAATTAGCGAATCATAAAGAATTTTTTTAAAAAATAAGACGTTATTTCAAAATGTCAAACGCACCTATCTATATAATTATTTGTCTTTTATTACCTAAAATAATTGAATTATGAAAAGAAAACGTAAAATTTCCACTCTGTATTACGCTTTTACAAGGTTACGCCGTTTGACACGTTTTCATCGTGACGCAGTGGGTAATACTCACCAGGTATTTTTTTTAAATAGGATGAAGGATTTAATAAACGTATCAAATTTGGCTCATATATTGTGACTTGCAGAGATAAATATATTTATAAATAAGAAACTTAAATTCAATCTTTTGGATGTGAATTAATGTTTTTAATAAAAATTTGTTATAATTAGACCTTGCTTGGTTATAAAGTGGAAATAACTGTTACTTATATACTTCGACAATTTTACCGTTGTTCCTCACTAGTGCAGTCAGTCTGACATGTAGCAAATCGGCCAACTTAGAGCGGCTCTGGTATAATAATGCATTGCTAATAGACAGGTATTAAGAGACGTATGTGTGTAATATAAATATTTATTTACGATATTGTTTGTTTAAGAGTAAATAAATATAGTTAGAAGATGTTTGTTATGTCTATCTATTAAAGATACATTTCAGAATATTTTTACAAATAGACCAGCACCAGAGTTTAATTTGTACAGTTATTGTTCATTGCGCTTGGTTTAATATTATTTGTAATGTAACAAATACTTTTGTGTTCTACCAGTACATTCGAGTAGTATTATTTATTAAGATACCAAGTAAGAGATATTGAGCCTTAACGTAAAATTAACGCCTTTTTGACATGTATTAAGTATTTGCCAGTTTTTTTTATGAAAATCCTTGATATTGTCCTTAGATAAATAGTTAATGATTTTTTGGTTAGAATAGTCATCAAATGTAAATTAAGTAATGACTTACTAAATAAATCGATCAATCCACGTAATCTTGACTTTTCAGGGTAAACAAATTTTATTTATTTTCTTTCCATTAAAAATTATCAATACATACATAGTATAAAACAAAGTCGCTTTCGCTGTATGTCCGTATGTATGCTTAGATCTTTAAAACTACGCAACGGATTTTGATGCGGTTTTTTTTTAATAGATAGAGTGATACTTAAGGAAGGTTTGTATGTAAAATTTACGAGATACGAGCGGGTCACTAGTTTTCAATACAATTCAAATTTCAAGTATTTTAGCTTCCTTACTACGGATAGAACTCACCTCCAAACATATCAGCGAACGGGTTGCCAAGCGACAGCAGATCATCTGACGCTTTGGTTTGCGCCTGAGGCTCGGCCGGCGAAGGTCCAAACAGATCCACTATGGATTGTTGGTTGTTGCTGGGCGCTGAAGACAGGAACGGGTTGTTCGCTGCCGAGTTGGTGGGGGACTGCACTTTGTTCTGTAAATGGACGTTTGACGATGACGAAGATTCAGCCGGTTGAAGATCAGGAGCGGTTCTAGCTTGTGTGCAGTAAGCTGTCTATATGTCATTCTAATTCTTGCTTTTAATAATGGACAGTAACAGAATATAAGCATCCATACGCGGGAAGGCATTGGGGATAGGATCGCAATAGTGTAAGTTTACAACATGTCAGAGAACAATTCGAATTCGGAAACTACGCTATCTTTAACCGACTTCAAAAAAAGGAGGAGGTTCTCAATTCGTCTGTATGTATAATATTTTTTTTTGTTTTTTTTTTTTTTTATGTATGTTCACCGATATTTTCGTCAATTATAGACGGATTTCAAAAATTTTTTTTTGGTTGGATACAGTTCACTTCCGAGGTGGTCCCATTTTCACCAGTCCCGGATCTGATGATGGGATCCAGGAGAAATCGAGGGCAACCCTCAAATTTTATAGGGACATGTACCGCGTTTTGCATATTATCTGAAGTTATATTGGCATTTGCTTCTGGAAATCATAATCTTATGAGGCTGAGCTGATGATGGAAGGTCAACTCCTTAATAGTTATGAGTAAAAGAATAATTATTTCAATACAGAATACATATTAAGACTACTAGTTATAATATCAGTAGCATTACAGGTGAGCTAAACTATTAGGTTGACCAGTCTAGGATCTGATGATGGGATCCAGGAGAAATCGAGGGCAACCCTCAAATTTTATAGAGACATGTACCGCGTTTTGCATATTATCTGAAGTCATATTGGCATTTGCTTCTGGAAATCATAATCTTATGATGCTGAGCTGATGATGGAAGGTCAACTTCTTAATACTTAGGAGTCAAAGGATAATTCTTTCAATACTGTATACATATTAAGACTACTAGTTATCATATCAGTAGCATTATAGGTGAGCTGAACTAATAGGGTGACCAGTCTAGGATCTGATGATGGGATCCAGGAGAAATCGAGGGCAACCCTCAAATTTTATAGGCACATGTACCGCGTTTTATATATTTTCTGAAGTGATATTGGCATTGCTTCTTGCAATCATAATGTTATGATGCTGAGCTGATGATGGAAGGTCAACTCCTTAATTGTTTGGAGTAAAAGGATAATTCTTTCAATACTGTATACATATTAAGACTACTAGTTATAATATCAGTAGTATTATAGGTGAGCTGAACTAATAGGGTAAGAAAAGATTTAACACTAAAAAGTATGAAAAAAAATTGTAAACAAAAAAAAAACCGCCTTCAAAAACCCGACTCACTAAAAATTACAAAATAATATAATACGAACATTTATAATCATCAGGGTATGAATTTTATATGTTTTTGAAGGCGGTGCCAATCAAAATTTTGAGGAAAGAAGCACTCTGTGCTTGTCTATTTGAAATATAAACGGCACCGCCTTCAACAACATATAAAATTCATACCCTGATGATTATAAATGTTCGTATTATATTATTTTGTAATTTTTAGTGAGTCGGGTTTTTGAAGGCGGTTTTTTTTTGTTTACAATTTTTTTTCATACTTTTTATTTTCTACCATAAACCATTTTGTATCTACCGATTTGATAAAAATGGGTAGCTAGGTAAATAGGTATGGTAGATAGGTAAAGCTTGGTGTCACAGCATAGATTTTCCGAATCCAAATATTACAAAGTTTGAACATATGGTCTTCGTATGAGTTGCACATAATGAGCTAGACAAAACCGCCCCTGATTGTGGTGTCACCCTCACCAAATAGTAAATCAAAAAGGCGATGATAAATGAAGATGTCTGGCGATAAGTAAGTAGCAAGATGTCATAATATTACAAATTTAAACAACATGACAGTCTTATATAAAGCTAAAGGACAAATTGAGTGATTAAAGCTGAAAGATTTCCATATCGGATATTTAATATAAACATATATAGGGACTAATATAGACCTCGAAAATAACAGATTACTATATTAGTCCCTTAGTTTAAGATCTATTATACTCTTATTGCTTTGTGGCATTAATGCTTACCTCTCCGCGCTGCCAAGACATCGATTATGCAGCAAGAAGGATATACATTAATTAAAATGTGAAATAAGCAACATAGTTACACATAATATGTCGTGTATAATATTATTAAAACACAATGAGAACGCCAAATTGAAAGTGACAAATATAAACACAAAAAACGCACAAGTATACCGCACCCATCATATAATATAGTTTTCGATGTATTTTTAATACAATATACATTAGTCAACCCTAAAGCAAAGTACACACATGAGGAAAGTAAACCGGATAATTTTTACCAAAAATTTAAAAAAACATATAATATTCAAGCTGTTTTTTTTTGTTTTCAGTATATTATTAATGTAAAAGGTCGAGATTTGCGCAATTTGCCGAAAAAGAATTTAGAATATTCATTAACATTTATTTTAACTTAGAAGCTGGTCTACTTTCCCACATTATACTTTGTACAAAGCAGTGTCAAAAAATCGAAACGGTGACACAATACCCTAAGCACCATCCAGTATATCCATAGCGACATATACACATCTCCCCTCAACATATAGCCTTACTATTATCTCAGTCACATCTTCCTCCCCTGTCCATTCTTCGCCTTGTAACAAGTGCACCTGGAAATTGGCTCTAAGTCACTAAGAAATAGGTTTGGAATTCACTGTCTATACTTTGCTTATTCTGCGATATACTTGGTAGCTAATTAACCGAATATCAAAAAGAAACCACATTTTAAAAGAGTAACATAACAGTGACCTTGGCTAAGGTAACACTGGCTTTATGACACCAGTGTAGGTCACTTTAATAAAGTGACCACGGGGTAAGCCAAACTAAGTGACCACGGGAAGGTCACACTAACTTTACGACACCATTGTAGGTCACTCTAATAAAGTGACCCCGTAAATCAAACTGGCCAAGTGATCTTGGGTAAGTAACACTAGAAATGTGACTTCGGCGCAGGTCTTACCGGCCGCGACCCCAGGGCAGGCGACACTGGCTAAGCTGGTTAAATGTGACCTCGGGTAGGTCACACTGGCTTTACGACACTAGTGTAGGTCACTCTAATAAAGTGAGCCGGGGGTAAGACACAATGTTTAAGTGACCCTGGGGTAGGTCACACTAGCGAAGCGACCACACTGGTTTAAAAGTGACCAAGGGTACGTCACATTGGCATTATGACACTAGTATAGGACATTAATAAAGTGACCCCGGGTTGAGTCACAATGTTTAAGTGACCCTGGGGTAAGTCACACTGTTTAAGTGCGCCTGGGGTAGGGCACACTGGTTAAAAAGCGACCTCGGGTAGGTGACTCTGGCTTAGCGACCCCGGAGTAGGTCACACTGGCCGAGTGATCCCGTGACACACCCACCTTGTACTGGTTCATGGCGGCCTCCTCCTCGGCCAGCGCCTGCTGGCGCAGCGTGTCGTCTATGAAGAGCGGCGAGGCGCCGTTGGGCTGGTTGTGGAGGCTTAGCGACCCCGGGGTAGGTCACACTGGCCGAGTGATCCCGTGACACACCCACCTTGTACTGGTTCATGGCGGCCTCCTCCTCGGCCAGCGCCTGCTGGCGCAGCGTGTCGTCTATGAAGAGCGGCGAGGCGCCGTTGGGCTGGTTGTGGAGGCTTAGCGACCCCGGGGTAGGTCACACTGGCCGAGTGATCCCGTGACACACCCACCTTGTACTGGTTCATGGCGGCCTCCTCCTCGGCCAGCGCCTGCTGGCGCAGCGTGTCGTCTATGAAGAGCGGCGAGGCGCCGTTGGGCTGGTTGTCGAGGCGCGTGGAGGCGGCCGCGTTGCCGAACGACGACGACGTTGATGATAGTGCGCCCATAACGCTCGCTACGTTCTTTTGGGCGCTGTAACATTGGAAAGAGACAATAATGTGAAACTGTTCAGTTTAAGAATGAAGTTATTAAGTTAATTAGAGTAGGCAAGCCTATTTTGGAAATTTAGGTATTTTTTGGAATAATAATTCGATAGCTGTAATGTAAAAAAATTATACAAACAAATAGCAGGCACAAGAAAAAAATTCCTGAAGGCAAGTCGTACGAGATTACCAATTTTTTTTTTTTTTTATTTAAGGCTAACAAGATGACCTCACTCCACCTGATGGTAAGCGGTAGTGAGATCCAAATATGAGGTCGACAGGCACAATAGATCGTATTGAGCCTGTCGCACTCACCCTGAAGGCCTGCTTAAATGCCGTTTCACGCCCCGCCTGAAGAGCCCGGGATCATAGGAGGGAGGGAAAACATGAGCTGGAAGGGCATTCCATGCCTTAATGGCACGGGGCAGAAATGAGGAGCTAAACCTCTTAGTCCGAGCCACCAGCGCCTGCATTGTATGTGGATGGCAGCGCTGTCCAGCACGTGTCGTTCGGGAGTGGAAAGGGGAGGGAGGGACTAGCTGGAATAGCACAAATAAGTTAAAATTACCATCATCATCATCAGCCCATTTCCTTCCACTGCTGGACATAGGCCTCCCCAATTAAAATCAACACCAGAAGTCTAAATACACATACATGACCATTGTCCCTATAACTTTTTATCGCTCGATTGTCTATGACGACCCAGACTTTCTACCACTACCTTATTCCTCGATTGTGATATTGATTGTATGACGAAGCACTAATAACATTGTTTTTTTTTATTTAATTACCTGGCAGTCTGCGTGGGAGTGTTGGCAGCAGATCCCTTCTTCCCCTCTAGTGTGGCGAGATGTCCCTCCAGTGCATCCAGGAGGCTGCTCGGCGCCTTGGTCAGGTCTGGAATGTCACCTTTGTCTATGCCAACGTTCTCTGCAACCTGAAAAAAAAATATTAATTTTTATATTCAGGATCGGCCTAGGCGGATTATCGGAGGCGAAGACTCGTTTTTTAGGTCGCATTTGTAGTCCATAAATCAAGATAAGTTGACTAGAAATATAAATGAATTAAATTATATTTTTATAAAAACAATAAAAATGAAAATATAGGAGAGAATATTTTAGATAGCGTGACCAGTTTTCGTATTTAATTCTTACTTAGAGATTGTAATAAAAAATGAATTCAACATTTGGTTAATTGTTATTTCAAACATTAAATTACGTACAAATTTACACACCCGAATTGAATTTCAATGAAAAAGACATCAATAAGATTAATGTAACTTCCGATAGAGATAATTTGATGCATTCACTAGGTCACACAAATTCTAAATAACTTAATTACTCTGTTATTTGCCAAATAAAAACGTTATTTTTTCACTTTTTGGCATTTAAAATGCCTCAAAAATTAAGAAAAACTTCACCCAGGTAAAATATTAACTACTTTGATCAAAATATAAGTGAATTTAGTGTAGTTAGTTGTTAAATTTACCTTTAAGAACTCTCCGACCCTATCCATTCTGATGAGGAATTTCTTATAGAGGTCGAGAGCTTCCCGGCAATTCTTCTTGTTCATATCGAAGAATTTCTCCAGTAGGTTGATTATACCGTCGTTGTAACACGCGAATAATCTTGAAACAAATCAAAAAGTCAGTTAGTTAACAAGTCAGCATCTTGATAAGGTATTTGTGGAAACGGGAAATCTTGTCAGCTTCAAAGCTTTAAGGTTGACCTTGACCTCCTTTTAGAGATTATTGGGTCAAGTCGAAGCGAGTTCATTTGAGTATTTCTACGGCAGCCAAAGGCATGAACGTTTTCTCGTAAATCGGTTGTAGAAGTTAACGAACATAAATGAAGATGTATGATTTTAGACTTTCGCGTTCCATTACACTAAATATTTGTCTTTATGGGTTTACACGCGTTATTAGGAGTAGCAAATACATAGCTACTTACTGCCCGACGTTTCGACAGGGTTACACCAATCGTGGTCGCGTACAAATGAAGATTTTAGACTTTTGCGTTCCATTACACTAAATATTAGTCTTTATGGGTATGCACGTGAGTTAGCTCGCGACCATGATTGGTGTAATCCTGTCGAAACGGCGGGCAGTAAGTAACTATGTATTTGCTACTATCGCGTGTTGACCCATAAAGACTAATTATTTAGCATAGTTGAAGTTTTTGTAACACTATCAGTTACAGAATGTAATGATAGTTAGTTATTTTCTATGCATCGCTCCCTTCCACCATAGAAACGACAATAGTACACCACGCCCATTGTGCTGACAAGATCTAGCTGAGAATGGAAGTTTACAACAAGCTTAGGCCGTCTTGATACATGTTTCGTGCTTCTGAAGAGTTTAACAGAACACGCTGCATGGTCAAGCAAGTCACGTGATGATAGTGTTGCCACCTAAACTGTTGTTGCCGGACAAACACAGCAATACCCCGGACATAACGGTCAAAATAACTTTTTTTCCCCTGAATCCCGAAATCCGTTGTCTAAATCAACGAGACCATCTAAGACCATTGCGTTTTCAAACGGTTGGTCACATTAGGTAAAACCCAGACACATTAAAAACCTCTGCCTGGCCAGCCCCCACTAGGACAAATCCGGGGAAACCTGGACGGCCGGTAACCGTACCTGATGAGATCCCTGAATAGCAGCATGAAGCACATGTTGATGACGCCGTTGGTGAGATCGTTGGCGGTGCAGTCGAACTCCAGCAGCGAGTCCAGTTGGGCCTGCAGCACTGGCAGGGTCTTGAGCAGTTTCTCTACGTTCATCATACGGAGGGAGCCTTCCTCCTTGCTGTTGAGGAACACCAGTATTTGGTTTAGAGAATTGCGATTATATTCATGATCAAGTGTGTGTAGATCTTTAGACTTTGACTACATAGAAATTAATATGACATCGCTCCGCTTAGGCTGAAACCCTAAAATCATTAGCGTTCGTTGTCCGTTGTTTGGTTATTCTGGCACCAATACACAATGGCTTTAATTCTCTCTAATAATATTCTATTAAGTATATGGCAAAATTATGGTTAAAGTTAGAACAAGAAATACGGGGTCATTGATTTTATGCAGCAGGTGCTACATAGAAATAAGTTGCAGGTATCTGTCCAATAGAATCATAAGGCTTCTATAAAAGATTGTCGAAGTATCAGTGGACTATAATGTAGAACGTCGAATTGACTGTCTCAGTGAAACATCAAAAATGGCGGCACAGATTAAAAACAACCACTCACCCCCTCTTGACTTTGCAGAAGTCGAAAGCCACCGTCCTGTAGGACAGAGCCTTCTCGTTGAGGTACTTGGCGTACCGCCGGATGAACGGTGACATGTCATAGCCTGCACACAAACGGACATCATTTAGCTTTTGTTTTTTTTTTTTGTTTGTCATCAAAGGAAAAGTAAGTATGGTCGACGAAAATGCGGCGGTGAAGTTAATGTACAGTTTCTGATTTTGAAATATTTTTAATATAATATTTTGTGTGTATCAAAACGGTGGGATTATTTCAGCTTTTCTTTCAAAAAGAACGCTATAAAGTGAGCGTATATTGTACAGCATTTTCACACTAACTTTTTTTTATCTTTCTCGTCTTACTGAGAATGGATTTTTATATTTCATATTGCCTATTTTAAAACAATGAGCGGTGTCTATTGTAAGGTAGTTTCTTTTAAAAAACACATACAAATAGACAATGGCAATATCAATAGCTCCAAAGTGATTGTACTCTTATCGCATTTCCGTCATACAACAATTCCAAAATCTTTTCAAACCACTCCATAGAAAACGCGTGCAATGTGAACTCTATCTAAATTACATTTGCTAATTAAAAACCCGTGCAATGGTGATTAAAGATTTCCATGTGCGAGTGTGTTGTTATTCTATAACTTTTGCTATCGAACTGTTTGGTGCAAACGGTCATATTATTATATTTTATCGGTTTAAAATAGGAGGATAACTATATGAGAGTACAATACTATAATTATTAGGTGCTTGGAAATGTATATTATAATGTCTATAATTACAACGGGTGTCCAGTAGAAAAAAAAAACAATCAATTCATAATTAAACAACAACTAAATGCCTTTATAAATCAACATAAAACTGTGAGCAACCACAATACAAATGTATATTGAGGTTCTGATAATCAAACAGATAATTCTATATTTATCTATTTCAAACAAGCAACTTAAAAAAACATTACAAAAAAAAAACACCAAAAGTACAACGGAGACATACACAAAAGCTTTAAATAACATAAAATGAAATAAAAACTATATAGACTATTGTAAAACCTGTTGATTTACTTTAAATAGATATAAAAACAAAAACAGGACGAGCTAACCATATTCATCTGTATCATGTTTTCTGGTGACACTGTATCCAAGAAATGATATCGCTAATTCGTATACGCCTACAACAAAATCAATCATAACTAATTATGATAATAAATTATGTAGCGTAATCGGTCATGCCGTGCCATTCATTTGTCCATAAAAATGACAAATACAAATGTTATCATCAACCATTACAGTTTATTATATTTTTAATGGGTACAATTAAAACGTATGTTTCATTACAATGTATTGATAGTATTGTATTGAGTATGAAATTTACAGGATTCATATATTTTTTATTTCGATTTGAAAAAATCAATTTTTATTTCAATTTACAAAAAAAACAAAAACTTCACGAAAACATTGTTCGTCAATAAAACTTCAAATTGCACATCCATCCTAATCAGACAATTCCAAGACAATACAGAAAAAAAAAAACAAATTGCAGTGACAAGACAGGAAGCCAAAGATCGTGCTAAGAGCGGAAATGTTTCGTTCAAGCGTGTCCATTGCGTCTACGACACTACGGAGGTAGTCCAGTCATTAGGGCACATTCAAATGTTTTTCTTTCTTTAAGGCCGTTAACACATTGTTGGTTTACCAACGCACTTTTTGCTAGCCCACATTTTGAGAACCTAGAGTTCTAAAAAGCTCATGTACCAGCAGTTATATCGAAGTATACAGAGGCAAGCCGCGCGTTTTTGGCCGTGTAAATTAAAGTGCAGCGTCGAAGGTTCAATGTGTACCCGGCTTTAAGATTTTATCTACAGAAAAATTCTAGCAAACTGACTTTTTGTACCTTCATTATTGAATTGAAGATGCATAATGTGATAAAGGTACAAAAATTCAGCTCACTAGGAACTTTTCCCGTAGATCTGGGTTCAAAATGCCTCAAATGACTGGACCAAGGACATCACAACAGCAGCGATTTAGCTGTAAAGTCTGTAACTCACCGATCCGGGCTCCAGCAGCGCCTTGCGTTAGCAATAGGGAATAAGAAACGTTTAGTACAGATGTTGTTTACATTCCGAAAAAAAGGAAAATTGAAAAAAAAATAGACAGCCAAGTGCTAGTCAGACTCGGGCATGAAAGATTCCGTATATTAAAAATATATATGTTGTTAATTTGCTGATTGTTATTGGACTTAAGAAATTAATTAGAGGCTATAAATTGCTTAAAGTAAAACTTATGACTACTTAAATAACTTACATATTCTATTCACGGAGATAATATTGTATTAAAAATCAGTTGATTTTTCATGTATTTCTTTTGAGAAATAAAGAGTAAGGAAAATCAGAGTTGTAGGCTAATAGACAAACAATTGTGTAAAGAAACCAGTACCGTAGAAAGCAGAGTTCGAAGAATCAAACATAATTTCCAATTCGCGACGGACATTAAAATATATGAAACAAGTGCTGTGTAGCAAAATATTTCAAAAGTACTCGTGTGAAGAAAATTTTACTTAACATCTGTGAGTTGGCGGTGCTTTCTGATTTATTTTATGGTCTCAGCAATGGTTACCCTTCGACAGAAAGAAGAGTCTAAGTAGCCATGGTAGTCTGTCTAGTCTTCATTCGATCTTCAGTTAGAATGACATCTCACCCAGACGATATGGCAATGATCGTCGGTGATGGTCTCTATCTAAAATCTCTATCTAAACAATTCATATAAAAATTCAACTCGCATAGCAACCGATTGGCAAAGAAGCCAACCTATACGAATTGTTTCTATATAACGTTGTCATGGCATCTCAATAAGGTAGGGGACTTAACAGAGCCATATAATTTAACCAGCTTGTAAGTTTTTACTGTTTTGAAACCATATACATTTTGTGAGAGCAACAATATGATACAAAATGATTCGTATTATTCCAAAATGACAATCAGCAATGATACACTCTCGGCAGTAATGGTCTATAATTGTCATTTCAAGCAGACTTATACACGAGACATACTATCAATGATCTTTAATTAGACGTAATAAGGTTGAAAATAGCATCCAAATTGTATATTTGACGGTAATAAAAAATTGTAAATCAAGTGGGTATAAAAAACTGTGATTGATTAATGCAATGTTGGGAAGATAATGGTATCATTCCACATTAGAATTATTCAACTTGAGTACACTTATTTGACTTGGGAGTTCATGTACCTTTCGCGTTGTATTTTTATTGCACAAAGATGCAATTATGAAGAATAACTTACTAATAATATTGCAGTTTCGTGTTCTTATCGAGTTTTTATTTGCTTAATGCTCAAGATAATGGTCATCGAAAGGGCATACAAGCAATGACAGTTTTGCTTGATTATTTTTCTTCGTACCTAATAATAATAAAGAAGGACACTTATTATTATTTGCAATGGTCCAAATTACAAGATTTAGCTTGATGAACTTGGACTATGAATATGTTTGCATGATTGGATATTTATGGGTACATTAATGAGTGCACAATTAATTTTAGATGTACGCGGTAGACACATTGAAAATTCGACCGTAATGGGTATGTATGATTCTTTCTTTCTTTGAAAAGCTTACTACATATATCGAACAGTTTATTATTTTTATGCAAATTACGTCAGGCAGCCGATACCAGACACGAGCCTTGATATCTGATAAGCGCGAGATGTTATGCATACTGCATTGATTATTGCAACCATACAGGTGCATTTATTGTGATGCATATTGGCACACATACTTAGCGCCAGTTGTGACGGACGAAGAAAACAGTTTATGTACTGGAAAAGCTGACTATTGCAGTAAGTAGGATATAACATTTAGGTAGATACTCATGATATAAATATAAATAAATAAATAAATATTACAAAACATCACATACATTGACCTGATCCCGTGGTAAGTAGCTTAAGCACTTGTGTTACGGAAATCAGAATCAACAGTGGATACACAAATGTTTATTTAATAATACACCCAGACACGGAACAAACACCGATGTCCGTCACACAAATATTTGTCCCGAGTGGGAATCGAACCCACGACTCTTCGAACCGTAGGTTATGAACCTGAGTCACTAGCCACTGTTCCACCGAGCCAGTCTGCAATTAATTGATTGCAGAGTGCAAATTGAAGAGCGCTTCATCATATTAATTTAAATCAATTAGTAACCACTAATTGAAACCACACATTTAGTCAAACCGCGCATTCAGATTTTAATGTGATTGACAATGCAATGCCATAAAAAGATCTACTATGGTAAATTTGACTTTTAGGCACCTACTCGATAAACGATCTAAACTATCAAACAATCGCATTCGATATCAGATCCAATCGAAGAAGAGAATTGCGATTATTCGCATGACACCACATCGGTTACAAACACAAAAGTGTGTTTGACCTACAAAGTGCCGGACTTTCAAAGTGAGCTTACCATGTGCCCGATACACAGTGACCTTTCAAACGACATGCTATTCTCAAGCTGTTATATAAAGTTACGAAAATTATTGCGTCCGTTTTCCTCAACATCTATTTAAGCCAATAAATCTAATGTCTCAAGAGGTATCTACGTGTATACCCACAAAAGCCTTTCAAATAGGCCGGGAGGGAACCTTTTCCATAATTCCAACGAGGAGAACAAATAATTAAAATTTATTTTAGAGGACAAAGTAAATTAATGGTATAACAAAGCTTGCAAACGGATAAGAAGCTAGTATCAAAATGGCGTTTTCTTTTATATGTCGAAACAAATATAAAGTCTTTAATTTATGTGCTAGTGCTGAGTTCAGAAAATTGGGCCTTAAAAATATATTGTACTATTTACTTTAGTAAGATAATAACGGTACGATACGAACGATAGTAACCCTATAAGCTAACTAAGTACCTATATTCGATGACCCTAACCGATTTCATTAGTTGCCTCTAACATACTTGACAGTGTTGATGAATGTATCAGCATTCTTTTTAGCACTCCAAATACTGCTACATACCGTATACTTCCAATAATCGTTACCAAGAATCTCGACCTGACTCATTTCAATCCAGACGTATCGTTAAACCTCGTGGTCACAACCGATCTAATTTATGCGAATGACGTCACACTGCACAAATGCACGTAGGGATTGCCTCAAACGGCTATGACTCACCGTCAAGTGCAGTGAATTCCGAGACCTAAGGGGCCCGTGTAACCCCATACCATACACAAATGGCATAATCAACTTTATAAGTTGAGGCGTAAGGCTCAAAATTGGGGTAGAGAACGGATTTATCGGATAACAGTAAATGATATATCGACAGGAAGTGACATTTAAATAGGGGTAACATAATTTAACTATCCTGGTAAACCAATGTTTTATACATTCATGGTTGTAGTCATATAAATTATGATTTTTTATTGTCTAGGGCTATTATGGTTCAGAATATAAAAATAATGTACTTACGGTGTTTAATGGCTAGTATATCATAAAAGGATAAGTTGCATGGATGTTCCTTAAAGTAAAAGGTAGGCTTTTTTACCTATTACTTTTTGAATCGTATTTAGTTCTGATGTACTGGTTTCAAAACACAACTATTATACACGTCATTGTAAAATTAATTAATAATCTTTAAATGCTGCAACTGAAATCATAATCAACAATTCATCAAACATAGCCTACTTCATGGTAAAGATGATTAGGTAAACTATTTCATTGAAATGCGATTTTACAGAGAAAATAATCTAGCTTCCGTAATTATAACAACATAGGTGAACAATGGCAAGGTCAGAGGGCCTACCATGAGTTGGCTATCGAAAACTTACGTACGTTTAAAAACCTATCGAGTTGTTTTTTTCATACGGCCGATTTTAGTTCTTCGCGTAACCACCAGCGGCGCTGTACAAGTTTCTCATAGACATATTTACGTAGGCGATATCGAGTGCGTAAGTTTTAAACTCATGGTAGCGCTAAAGAATCTCATTCATGCGAAATGAATCAAAATATTCATACACGGATAGTATGTGGTGTAGGTATCACATGATCAATCGTCGTACCTATTAAAACCTACCGTATTATTTATTTATTATGTATCTATTTTTAACGACATGAAATGACTAATGTAATTATATACCTATATTTTAATGCTATCTAAATTACCTACCTTTATGATTTCGAAGATACTATATCAGTATTGTTTTAGATAAGCTGTGAAGTCTACAGAAGTTTACAGAACGGATACACTAAAAATAACAATGTTTTAATGCGAAAGAAAGTACGAAAAGACAAAATTTAAAAAAAGTGTTTTATCAAGATGTCATGATAAAAATACTATTGAATTCTTATGTCCAAAAAAATAAATATTATACAACATTTAAAGAGACATTCGACTATTATCAGACGTTAATACGAATGCGGCTTGCATGGCAATTGAATGATAAATACTAGGACATTCACTGTCACCGATTAGTAACATTAAACAGGGGGCGTCTCCCAGACACAACTATGTAAGTATATCTTATAAATAAAAATGAATTGCTGTTCGTTAGTCTGACTAAAATTCGAGAACGCCCGGACCGATTTAGGTAATTTTGGTGTTAAAATGTTCGTCGTAGTCCAGGGAAGGTTTCAATGAGAAAATATAGAAAAAGAATCAGTATTGGCGGTTTGAAATTCGCCGGGACCACTAGTTTGTTTATAATATGATATCGTGTACACTTAATATTATAAAAAAGTTTTCTGCTCTACACGTCAAACTATGTGTTTGAATCAGCTAGATTTTAAATAGTTACTCAATCTGATACTTTATTACAGATGGACTCAACTATCCATTAGATTTATATTAAAGTAAAGTTAAACAAGTTTTTTTCCAATGTGTTGATTTTGGCACCAAAACACTACCATTTTGATTTTCGATATACCCAGTATCGCTCACACAATCAGGGGGCGTATTACGACCTCTTAATTCCAGGCAGTTTAAAAATTAACATAGCAAGGTATATAATAAAGAGTGAAGTAGAAGTGTAGTAATAAACAACACTTTTAATTCATTTACATAGATGATGGAGGGGTTAAATCAGTCTGTATGATTCCACAACCATAGCGCACAACTAAGTGTACCAACCAGAAACTCGAAGTAAGTCGATGCCCATTCTTAAACTGACTGGATTTAAGAGGTTGTATTACGGCTCCAGGACAAATCGAATGTCACCTCGTTTGTCGAAATCCGTCAAGCCGTTCAGTAGCGCTACCATGAGTTAGCTATCGAAAACTTACATAGTAATTATGTCTAAAACCTATCGAATTGTTAATTCATACTACCAATTTTAGCGTTACCGCTAGGGGCGCTGTAAATTTATAGTCGATATCGAGTCTGTCACTTTTAAACTCATGGTAGCGCTACTGGTCGTCGGGCTCATCGAAAACCATCGCCTCCCTTCAGGGACATTGTGGGACGTTTTTTTTTTTTTGAATGTAATCATATTCAAAAACGTCCCACAATCTTTAAAAAAAAAAACAAAACACCCTCCTTGGTATACTCGTACCCTAATTCGAATGCTAAAGGAAAAAGAGAAAATCAGGAAAAAAGTTAAATTGTACAACAACCCTTTGGACGTCTTGGAACTAAAAATACTAAAAAAACGATGCAACGCACTACTAAAACAAAGTTACAATAAATATATCGAAAATGTGGAGAATCAAGTTAATTACAATCCAAAATATTTTTGGACTTACATAAAATCAAAGAAAAACGCTCATAACTGCTTGCCAGCCACAATGACAGACGACAGTGGAAATTCAGGTGAGGGCACCTCGATCTGCGATATGTTCGGTAGCTTTTTCTCCTCGGTCAACCAAGATCAAAACACCAGCCCTGGTACCGAGTCTAGCATAGGTAGTAGCATAGGTGCGGGCACATTTGTAAAATTAGAAATAACCCATGATAAGCTGCTGCAGAAACTTGAAACTATAGATGTTAGCAAGGGAGCTGGGCCCGATGGCATACCACCACTTTTCATAAAACACTGTTCAGGTTCCTTGATGCCCCCCTTGCTGACGATTTTTAATGCCTCTTTAAGCGCGGGCATCTTCCCAGAACAATGGAAAGTGGCGTGCGGTCCCAATTTTTAAAAGTGGTGACAGTAAGAACATAAAAAATTATAGACCGATCTCAATCCTCAGTACCTTTGGTAAAATATTAGAATCCATTGTCTGTGCAGCTGTGCAAGGCTACTTTAGGCAATATATTACTGTCCACCAACACGGCTTTGTTCTGGCCAGATCCACTGCTACCAATCTTGTGACCTTTATCGAAGATGTTATAGACGCCATGGATAGGGGCAAACAAGTCCACGTTATATACACTGACTTCCGTAAAGCCTTTGACACAGTTCCTCACAATATTCTGCTATCGAAACTCGCATCATACGGCTTTTCGGGATCAAGTCTTTGAATTGGTTAGAGTCCTATCTTCAGAGTAGATCATTTTTCGTCGTAGCAAACGGTTACCAATCGAAAAGGTACAGCGTTACCTCAGGCGTTCCTCAGGGATCCCATTTGGGCCCTTTCCTTTTTAACATTTTCGTAAATGACATCCCAGAACAAATTAAACATTCCAAAGCATACATGTACGCTGATGACCTAAAGATTCTTAAAGTTGTTGACTCAGCTACGGACTCAGCTCTGCTTCAAGCTGATCTTGATAACCTTGCCGCTTGGTGCCGGTTCAATGGCATGTACCTTAACACTAGTAAATGTTTCTTCATAAATTTTACTCGAAAAGTCAACGGTATAATCAATCATCAGTATACAATCGACAACTCTCTTTTAGCTGAGGTTGATTCAATTCGAGATCTGGGTGTTCTACTTGACAAAAATTGACTTTTTAATCCGCATATCGACACAATAGTCACTAAAGCTTCTAAAACTCTGGGATTTGTGCTTCGAAACGCAAAGGCTTTCAAAAATTACAAAACTAAAGTACTATTATATAATTGCTTGGTACGTAGCATATTAGAATATTGTTCTATTGTATGGCGACCGCACTACGCAAATCACACGCTTAGGCTAGAGCGAATTCAAAAAAGATTTTTATGGCACTTAACTTTCGCGGAAGGTAAAGTCAAAACCATAAGATCCTACAGTGGCAGACTTTCCGAATTCAGGATGGTTGGCTTGAACGAGCGTAGAGATATTTTAGACCTAACATTTTTATTCAAAATTTTTAGAAATATGATCGATTGCCCACAGCTCCTAAGCAAGTTCAAATTCAAAATTCCTTTTCACTATCCTCGCAACAAAATGAGTACAGTATTATGCCCGCCACAACGTAGAACACTTTTCGGTGCTAGCTCTTGTATTCCACGTCTTTGCAAACTGTACAACAAATTTGATGCTATCGACATCCACCGGGACACAATCTTCCAATTTAAGAAAAACATAAGATCACTGAGATCTTAACTACAGCCGCCAAGGTGTATTTTTTTTTATTTTAACTTAAACGATTTTTTTATCTTAATGTAGTATATTAATAATTTCTTTTCTAATATAACTGACTTACGTTTAGTCAAGTAGACCTCTCCTTCCAATTTTTCATAGTGGTAAGTTTAAAAAATCTTTTGTATAGTGTGTAAGTGTTTATTTTTCCTTTTTAATTTCTGCACTCGTGCGAATAACTGTGCATGCTGTGTTTATCAGTAAATCTATTGTGCAATATTTCCAGATCCCATAAACATGTATCATTAGACCTAAGAAACATTGTAACAATAGTTGATAGACCCAATAATAAAAATAAAAAATAAAAAATAAAACAGTCGGGTAACGAATCCATTTATAGTATTCGTAGTAACTCGGTCCGTTCCACCGACCGCGCTTTACGGTCGGAGCCGGGACGAGGCCGAGTCGTCGAACCCAGAGGTCATTGGTCAATAGCATGCGTGGTTCGTGTCATACGAGCGAGTTCGCGCCATAAACAGTGTAATGGGAATACAGTATAGACTATAGATTCGTTTTTTTTTTCGTTTTGGACTTATAATCCACTTTATATTCCTTGTCCATGTGTTATTTCTTAGTTTGAGTTTTTGTGTCTTGTGTATTTATGTCTCATTGTATTTGTTATTTCTATGTGGTCAATAAATGTTTTTCTTTCTTTCTATAACGACAATGATCCGATCTTGATTCATGCTACGCTTGTCGATACAACCGTTGTATTGAGATTAGAACTTGTGAATAATGAGATTTGTATTCAGGATTTCTGATTGGCGAATTTTCATTGACCTTCAGATATTGGCAGTCAAATGCAGTTAAGTGTGCTTAAGGCTTAAAAACTCTGCATATTCCTTTGAATTGAAGATATCAATGTATGATTTTGTCACGTTATCAATAAACTAAGAAGTGAAGTGTCTTTATAGCCAAAATATGAAAATTTAACATGCTATAAGTCATCTCTGAACTACATATTTCACTTTTAATGGTATCTCATGTCATAAATAATATTACCATATTTTAATTAATTAGTCAGAAAATATACTAGATACCTATGTAAATTGTAAATCAAACCAGTTTTCCCCGTACTTTGAATACCAGATGACAATAGCTGGTGTAATGACTAACTCATTATACGTTTTGTACTGAGTTTCATATTGATGTTGAGTTTGTATCTGTTCTAGACGAGGGCCGCAGTAATAAGCATAGCAAATCTTTACGCAACATTTGCGATTGCAACGGTTTGAAATTGATTTGAAATGAATTAAATTTCCCATGGCTTAAAGTTACGTAATTACTTTATTAGGCTCAATGCTTATTATGCTGGCGAATAGTAAGCAGGCTGTTGTAGAACAAAATAGACAGCTTCTTACGGTAGATAACTACAAGGTTAAATCAAGACACCTCACCGTTATTCCGTTTATTGTGTCATAGTTGCGGGTTTTTATTTCAAGGACCACTTCTAATAATGGTGGCGAATTGGTGACACTTCAAACATCAATTTGTAAGGTTTCACTGAGCATTGTACCTACTACAAAGTAGTTTAGAGATTTGAAGCTATCAATATTAGAAAAAGCGGACGAAGTCACGGGTAAAACATAGTTGATTTTATTGTTACTATGTAGTATCAAGGTCGTTATGGAAATTAATAGAGAACAGGTTGTGTCTGTTAGCAATACTACATTGCAAAGAGTAACTGTCTAACTTGCCAACATCTTGATAGAATCAGTATTCTGAGACGGTGGTATAAATCCACTTATGTATTACATTACTGGTCACAGTTATGTATTATTCGGATTCTTTATAAATAGTGCTTTTATAAAACCAACAACCATTTCTTTCGACACGTATTATGATTCGTATTTAAGGCAAGTAGCCGAAGATGAACAGAAGTGGCGACCATTTGGGGAAGAGTCCAGATGTAGACTGAAACGCGCTGATAATGAAGGGTACGTAACGCCCCACCTATATTCCCACCAATGACGATCGCACATACCAATGACGTGAAAGACGATGACCGCACGTGTTTTTAAAAACATCATGTTTTTCCAACGCTTTAATAATAGCACGTTCAAGTTTAGACTGTGTATTCCGTGGGCGCCAAAAGCGAGCCAAGCGCCAACATTATTTGGCAATATTATCTACTATCCACAGCCTAGCGCGACGAGTAATATCGTTCTAGTTCCTTTTGGGGCGTTATTGCATAACATCGTCTGGCTGGCTGGCTGCTACATATTTTTTGGGTCATTTTGTACATAGCTTTTAGGTCGGCGATATTACGCATTGTCAAATTATTTGAATACTGGAGTAAACTGTAATTATCATTTCACAAACCCTTTGAAATAACTTTGATTGAATAATTGGTAGTTTTCATAAGAATTTAGTTAATGTAACTGTGTGCTATGGAGACCACGATAACCAGGTTTGAGTGACTTATAAAGACCACCGATTTGGCCAAATTAACTAAAAAACCAACCATCATCATCAGCATCAGCCCATATACGTCCCCACTGCTGGGGCACGGGCCTACCCTAAACTAGGGCGATAAGGCCTTAGTCGACCACGCTGGCCAAGTGCGGGTTGGTCGACTACACAACCTTAGAATTTCTTCTTAGGTGTGCAGGTTTCCTCACCATTATATTACAATTTAATGTAATATCCTGCTTTTGGCCTTCCTGCCATCATATTAATTATTTTATAATTTGTTTTGTATGAGACACAGATAAAAGTAAAACGCATCCCTAATTATATGCTTACTTTTATTTACTTCAGCATATTTCTTTCACATGTAGATACGTAATACAAGAGTTCTGGTAAAACAATATAGCGTACAATTGTACCGACGAAGCCATACACTAAAGAATATTATGTATGAAGCTGTAAATTTCCTTGAAGTTCTATTTGTGTGAACTCATCCACGGCAAACGTCGGCATTCCTGATCATATCCGTGAGAGATCCGATATCCGCTATTGCCGCATAGTAAACGAAGATTAGTATGGGAAGTGGCGAAAGAAGTGGGTGGATAAGTATTGATGCGTTATGAGAGACTAGCGGCCGAGATAGGAGACCGTAATCCTTACTTCCTTACTAATATTATAAATGCGAAAGTAACTCTGTCTGCCTGTCTGTTATGCTTTCACGCATAGAATATTGAACCGATTGAAATGAAATTTGTTACAGATATAGTCCAGAGCCTGAGAAAGGACATAAGCTTCTTTTTACCCGACAACGCTATAAAGAAGTAATGTTTTACCCGTTAAACGTCTATACGCGGACGGAGTAGCGGGCGGAAAGCTAGAAATAAATATTTGGGACATCTTCACACACGGCCACCTGACCCCAAACTAGGCAGATCTTGGACGTCAGACTGATAAACATGTCCCGTTTGGGGATCGAACCCATGTCTCTTGAAACCGTAGCCTAGTTCAGTAACTAGTGTTCCACTGAGCCAGTCAATTTTATGATGTCAAGGACTCGCTTGTCTCTGTCGCGGCGTAAAATGTCACCTTTACCCACCCATTTATGTCCAAATCTCTCCTTATGTAATGAGTACATATACAGCTTGAGAGTGGCAAGGCAGTGTGCACCCATCGTAGTGGCACTCCACTGTAGGACGTAGGCCTAACCCAATCACACCACTTAGCTCGGCTTGCTAATTCGAGTAGCTATGTCGGTCACTTTTGTAGCGGATTAAGGCTTTACGAAATTATCTATTTATTTATTAGCACTAGCCGCAAAACAGTACTGCATGTATAGTTCGCTGTAAGTTGCTACATAGTCTAGTTTCAGTAGCGAAAAAAGTAAAACCTACCGAATTGATTTTTTCATTTTTGTTCTTAGCGTAACCGCTAGGGGCGCTGTACAAGTTTTTCATAGACATATTTACATAGGCGATATCGAGTCGATCACTTTTAAACTTATGGTAGCGCTACAGAACTAGGCCCAAAACCAGTCTCTCAAATATTATGTGCTCGAAACGGCAATATTATATTTGCGACGGCTCCAATAGCTCGAATAGAACATACACCATATAGCGGCTACATTGAAAATTTAATATGAATTAGGTACGCTACAGACCAATAAGATAATATTGGCCTTGCATATCAATATGGCGTCTAGTGGGCATTGAATAGTCCTGTTATAAACAGCACAAGTATTTTTATGTCGATACGAATAATAGTCTAAAGACTATTATTGAGACAAACATTCATGGGATAAATCCCATGAATGTTTGTCTCATATATAACAACTAGTAACAAAGGTACATAAAAACATACATACATACATACATAAAATCACGCCTTTTTCCCATTTTGTTTGGTAACAAAGGTACCACAGATAATAATTTAACTATGTTTAAGAATGAACTACTTTACGAGCTGATACTCGTTTTTCGCCTAAATTCAGGCTAAAAACCCAAATAAATACAATTATCATAGTAACCTTTGTGCTCTATGTTGTTTTCAAGCAAATTTACTTTTAGACGTGTCACGCATGCTATATGGTAGAAAAACTTCATAAGACGTTTTCCCTTTGCAGTTTTTTTTTATTAATGTCAATGTCCCTTAACGTTTCTCTACCAAAAGTTTTAATCTATCAATTTTACAGGAAGAAAACAATCTTCCTTCCTCACTTAAATTTCAAAAGAAAATGTTCATAATATTTTCAAAGGATTTTAATTAAATTAATTTTACAAAAACGTATTTCCTTATAATGTTTTTCCTTTTTGGTAGGCCTAATTAGTAAACGGATTTATTTCTTACAAAGAAAATAATTTATTTTACCCTACATTGAAGGTAAATACTTGTTTAAAATGAAAACGACTACCTAATTTCATTTGCAGCATTTAATGAAATAATTATAATAAGCATAAAAAATCCAATACATACCCTGTACTCCACTTTTATCTAGGAAATTACTTAGTTGAAATGTTGAATTACTGGATGCTAAGTATTGTGTGAATCTCTGAAAAAGAAAATAAACACAGCTTTATTATAAGTTACAGATGAGTTGGTAGGTAGTTGTTCATGTTATATTTTATTTGGTTGGGTTTTTGGTTAGGTATGTCTCAAGAAGGTGGTTGTAAATTTTTGTGATGTTTTTCTTTACTTATATTTATCTTAAGCGAACTACGTATTAACATTAACAATACTCTTGTAATGAAGTTGGTGTTTAAATACATCATCACATTTACAAACTTTAGGTAATATTTACGGCCTAGCTAGACACTGTGGGTAAACAGTTTCACACCTTCCTCGATTGAATGATTGTCGCGACCATCTATTGCCAATTATTATCAATGAAACCCTACGCATATAACACCTAATACTACAAGTACGTACAATACGTTCTTAAAATGAAGGACGATATGGCACAATAATATAAGATACGACACAGTGGCAATAATAACAGTGAGATGTGTAGTTTGCAATAAGAAACGAGCTTTCTCCTGACTAAAGTTGCGCTACATGTCATTCGTGTATTAAATTTTATAATAACTAAGCAAACCGTTCTTAAGTATTCTAGTGATACCCTAGACGATATAAAATAGGGCGATAAGGCACTTGCACTTGGACAGCGTGGTTGAATAAGGAGTCTACCAAGCTCTCCAAGTGAGGGTTGGTCGCCTACACGACCTTAGAACTTCTTCATATGTGTGCTAGTTATTTCACGACGTTTTCCTTCACCGTTGAAGCGTCGTATAATCGTACATATTTATTTCAAATTTGAAAACACAGTGACAATTGGCGCATGACCTCTCGCATGGCAAGCAACGACCTATTATTATTTTTATTGCACAATCAAAACAAAGAATACTTGTATATTCACGGGTAGATTGTGACAGAAGTAACCGTTTACCTACAGTAAGAACGTAAGTAGTGATAGGGGCACACAAGGTTTAGCTGTCGGCTCACTATAAAAACCTTTACTGTGGCCATAGTTAGTTTATTGACACAAGTGGTTGCAATGGCGAACTATTTGTATCGAACATACCTACATAATATACATACAAATATACATGCATACCTCGCCTCAAGTTTCTACGAAATTAATCGCGATACAACGATCGTTAAATTAACATCGTATACGGCTATTTATTTTCATAATATTTGCTGTTTTCTTTCGGTAAAAAAAGTATGCAAATTCTCAGAAGTGTATAAAGAAGAAATCAACAATTATCATGATTATTATCATCAGCCAATGCCAATATACGTTCCCACTGCTGAGGCACGGGCCTATCCTAAACTAAGGTGATAAGCCTTAGAGGCAACCACGCTAGCGAAGTGCGGGATGTTCGACTACAAAATCTTGGAATTTCTTCATAGGTGTGCAGGATTGTGTTGGATATACCATTTATCGAGGAAAGCTATGTAACTTCACGCTGCGACCAATACAAGCAAAGAAACAACGGAAAATGTGTAAAAAACGGGGGAAATAGTGAACAAAGTCGCTGGCAACAAGTAACACAATATAGCTCTGATCTTATTCTAGGCTTAAGTAAGTATGTTTGAGTATTGAAAAGCTAATGTCATCACATTCTTTACGAGACGTTTTTCGTTTGTATTGAAAATCATTGCGCAATTAAATCTATCAATGTGTACGACGTAACTGCAGTATTTTTGCTTGAGTAACTTACATCATATAACACGTATGATGCCGTTTTAAACGTCATTTTATTGCAAAATCAATTATTTGGCCACAACAATCCAATTATTGAGGTTCAGTCAATCAGAACGAAAAACTGTAAATATTATGCACAGATACTAACAAGTTGTTAGGAAGATTTATACTATTGTCTATTACAATTTGTGCAAACACAACATATTTTTGTATAAGACCACTTTTACGGATAAAAAATGCATAAAACGCAATATTTTAATAGCCACAGTGCTACACACACTAGTCGATAACAATTCAAACCAATTATATTTTTTTATTCATAAAGATCACCAAAAACATTTAATATTCGCTATTTTATAATAGGTAGTTCTATTATATTATACATGCCAATTAGAGGTGTATTCTTATTGGAAATGTTTTCTGTCTGTTGATAAATTCGGTCATAAACTGGTTAGGCATTCGTAAATCATGTTACCACACTTGTATACTTTTCCACGTGTCAAAAGGTTAATGTTCAAACAAAGGTTGGATTTCCAAAACCAGTAATAAACTGACATATTAGAGACGTTTGTGATGAATATGGTGATATTTTCACGCGTGTTATACAGGGTGTCCCAAAAAGTAGTGTCAAGCGGAAGTCCTGAGATAGTACACCCCGTGGGGCATCCGAAACACCCCCATGTATGTTCCGCGATTTTTTATAGTTTTCGAGTTATGATTATTTTTCTAAAATTTTGAGAACAACTGACCTAACTGACTAAAAATATTGTAGAGAAAAAAGTATTTGACTTTTTTGAGGAATTCTTTTTGAAAATCAATTTTCATGAGTTTTTCTTTAATGCCTAAAATATTTGTCTCCATAACTTATATGGAAAATATCAAAATTATGGTACAAACTGAAAAGTTACGTTCTGTAAATAATGTCTTACAATTTCAACGTTAAATTTACAATATTAGGAGGTAGCTGCATGGCTCCTAAGTAACTTTAAAAACTGAGCTAGACTCTCAGCTTTCATAATCATTAACAAAAAATGGTACTTAATGGGCTACTTTTGCTAAAATCGGACTACAAAGACAGAGAGGTGGAAAAATCATAAAATTTGCCATTTGAATACAAAGTATTATTTGGACATTTTATTATTCCGAAAGTTAGTCAGTTTGTTAACAAACCTAAATTTAATACAGGAGCACTCAGATGCAAACATTTGGATGATTGATTTTTGTTTAATTTAAGTTTCATTCGCTAACACTGTTTGCACATGCAATACCTTTGTTACGACGAACTTGACGAACTTTGCTTTCTTTACGGACTTTAATAAACTTATACTTATAAACTTTTTACAATAAATGATCAAAAACGATAACTTTTTTTTTAAATAAAGTTACCATTTTTAAACTTAATTATTTTTTTAAGTATCACAAATTAAACTTTCAAGTGGTTATTTCTTAGCATTTCTGGTATAATTTTGATCGTTAACAATCTTATTAACTTTAGAAATATTAAAATGTCCAAATAATACTTACGTATTCAAATGGCAAGTTTTATGATTTTTCCACCTCTCTGTGTTTGAAGTCCGATTTCAGCAAAAGTAGCCTATTAAGTACCATTTTTTATTAATGATTATGAAAGCTGAGAGTCTAGCTCAGTTTTTAAAGTTACTTAGAAGCCATGCAGCTACCTCCTAATATTGTAAATTTAACGTTGAAATTGTAAGACATTATTTACAGAACGTAACTTTTCAGTTTGTACCATAATTTTGATATTTTCCATGTAAGTTATGGAGACAAATATTTTAGGCATTAAAGAAAAACTCATGAAAATTGATTTGCAAAAAGAATTCCTCAAAAAAGTCAAATACTTTTTTCTCTACAATATTTTTAGTCGGTTAGGTCAGTTATTCTCAAAATTTTAGAAAAATAATCATAACTCTAAAACTATAAAAAATCGCGGAACATACATGGGGGTGTTTCGGATGCCCCACGGGGTGTTCTATCTCAGGACTTCCGCTTGACACTACTTTTTGGGACACCCTGTATATATTTTATGTATATGAGGTGTAAAAAATGAACACTGTTGTTTGAGTCCGTGTTTGCAAAATCTAAATCATTAAAAAATGCATAATACAGAAGTAGAATACTGTCCTTTCCTGTTTGTTAAGTTAAAATAAAAGTTAACCCCCCAATGGTCTCGGCATTTGAGAATCTTGATTCACTGGACCTTGATTATAATATCAAGCGATTCCGAGTCAAATATGGTGGGAATAAATTTCCCGCTGCCAATTAAAGGGTTAGCTTCCCACCTACTTTATAACGTTATTTCATCGACATTTCATCACGGCCAGTATATGTTAAAAAAAGTTTAATCATCAAGCGTGTTTATTAACATGTTGAGTAGTTACGTACCTCATTGCCATATGCTAATAAATGGTGTACAGTGATGAGGGCTTTGTATACCACCACCCAGTTGGTGTTTTGCGTCCTTTCTACCAGCAGATTCGCCAGTTGTGGTATTGAAACATTCGGCTCGTTTGTGCAATGGACTAGATCTGCGAAAGAGAAAAAAAAATACAACATAAATAATTAATAATGACAGTAGACGATGAGGTTCTAGAATTAGAGGTGAGAACCTTCCCCCCATAAGTCCGGTGATGGTGACAAGGCTAGACAAGCCATCATCGTAGTCAGTAAGAAAATGACATATAAGTACCACATTTCAGCTTAGTTCCGTGTCTGGGAGTGTTTTAATTTTTTTTAATATGTAATAATAATAATTTATTTAACCTTAACTCTAATATTACATTAAATTATATCTATGTGCACATATGTTACATTATTACATTAATATTAAACGTAATCAGACAGTAGTACATCTGCGCCTGAACTAAGTTACTAGTAACCTGTATCTCAGGCAACAGCGCTCACCAAACTCAAAATATATTTAAGTGTTGTTCAGTGTTATACCACTGTTGTGTTTGATATCCCTAACACAAGTTCTTAAATTATTTTGGAATCGAAAAAAATTATGTGTTGTTGCGTGATATTTATAATTTCTATTACAAGTACAACCATACACAGAAGTATTTTTATCATATTTCTCACCCTAAGAGGCAGCAAAGAAACATTACGGGATTAAAATGGCGACGTCCCTACATCAAACTCCATTTAATAACTCGTAACTCAGAGAGAAATGTGACAAGCACAACAAATGAGCACTGTAGGGATAAATGGGACATCATGTGACTCAAGTATCATGTGGCTGGTACTCAAGTAATCAAGTTTAGATGGTTTTGTATTCCCAAACACTATTTGCAAGCATCTTTGGGACTGACATGTGGACTTAATAGATGACTATCACTGAATAGAATATAATAAAGTAGGTTTATCTGTCCCTACATCGCTATGTATGCTTGTATCTTTAAAACTACGCAACGGATTTTGTTGCGGTTTATTTCAAAAGATAAAGGGGTTCAAGAGGAAGGTTTTTATGTAAAAAAAAGAACCGCCTTCAAAAACCAGACACACTGAATATAACAAAATAATATAATACAAACATTAAAATTTTTTTGCACCCTATTTTTTTTTGTTCAGTTAACCTAAAATAGTACTTAGTAGATTTTATAACTAATAGTCTGATTATGCATACGGTATTGACAGAATTATCATTTTACTTCTAACTATTAAGGAGTTAACTTTCCATCATTCATGGATGCCATTGTCAGAACTGGACCAAATTGCTACGGGACCAAACGGCAAGCACCAGCTTTCAAATGAAACATAAAACATCCAAATCGGTTCACCCAGGCGGAAGATTTGAGGTAACAAACATAAAAAAAAAATACAGACGAATTGAGAACCTCCTCCTTTATTTGAAGTCGGTAAAAAATTCACGTAAAGCGAAGCGAGGGCGGGTCATTAGTTAAGATTTAAAAACATAATATTACTCAACATCACATACATTGATCTGATCCGGTGGTATATATTTAATAACACATCGAGACACGGAACAAACACAATATTTGTCCCGGGTGGGAATCGAGCTCACGACTCTTGGAACCGCAGGTAGGCACCCTGGGTCACTAACCACTGTTCCAACGAGGCAAAGTAAAAAATCATATACTTTCTGGAAATTGTACAGATTTGTATTTGAGCTTATTATAAGAGTGAAAACAAAATAACAGGTAAGTACAGGTGGTACATTCTCCTATTAACTCACACTATCTATCAAATGGTGACACCTAAGAAATTACTATATAGTGTTTGTTTACATCTGATACCTTAAGAGCTATTGGACCGAAAGAAATTTCTTATTGCAAAAAGTAAATAGAGACTATACTTTTGCAAGAAAATATTATGTTAATATATTTTGCAAACCGAATAAATCAGCGTAGGACGACTAATTTGAATAGGACCGACATAAGCCAGGGATCACACTTTCAAAACAATTTCGGCGTATTGTAGATTACGCATAAAAAAATGTGTTTTCATTTGTTCACATCGAGATGATAACAAAACAGATGTCTGGTGTGACGAGCACCGATTAAAAAAACATTGCTATTATACATCGTGACTGAGATTATGTCACTAGAAGTCGTAATATAATTAACGAAGCTAGATAGGTAAACACTAGTGATACATTAGTAAAAAAAAGACGTGTGGCACTCGGGGACTGCCGCGGTATAGCTATTGCATAGCATCGTCCGATTTCGCAGCAGCTCGTCTCGATTCGTGCGAGTTTCGTAGAGTCGTACAATACGTCTAACCGCACGCACACAAACACCGTGTCGAAGTCTACCGAACTGAAACGACGTTAGACGATTGTGAGGTTTATTTCGTTACGGAATTTCTTGGTTCGGTCGCCGCACTCAAAGCCCGCGATAAAAGCTATGCAATAGCTTAAAATACAAGAGATTTATAAAACACAATAATCTTACGTGATATTTTCATTGACATACGCTATGTAATACGACATTTTGTATCTGTCGGAAAAGCAATGAGCGTAAGTACAGCATAAATTGTTGTAACATTCGAAATCCTGGATACATAATACATATTAACGGAACTTGTTAAGGAAACACTGAATATCTTACACCGACATTTAGAATTTAATAGAATTATAGGAAAACATCAAGTAAAACGTACAATTAAAAACCCAAAAATAATGCGTGGTGGGTGACCAAGGAGGAAGTCCATTTTGCGTTACACAGAAAATTATATTTAATTATTGAAATACTACGCTACAGGAATACTACGTTTTAATACTCGTTTTCCTTTACAATCCAGATGCGAATATTTAGGTCAGTGCACTTTATTTTGTTTTGTAGGTAAAATATAGAGGCGATATAATAACTTTTCCGATACGGAGTTCAATACAGGGACATTCGACCTATATGTGCTTGTATAGAGAACTCTGCATAAAAATAACTTGGATGCAAATGTAGGTTACAGCTGTGAATAAGCTTTGCACTTTTGAATATGATTTTAAGAGGAATTTTTATCTTGCTTGGTAGCAAATAGTAGCTAAAAAACTGTGCTTATGTATTGTCAAATAGACCAGTGGTGGATTTATGAAAATACTAGCTTTCCGCCCGCGACTTCGTCCGCGTAGAGACGTTTAACGGGTAAAACATTACTTCTTTATAGCGCAGTCGGTTAAAATATAGCCTATATCCTTTCCTAGGCTCTGGACTATATCTGTACCAAATTTCGTTTAAATCGGTTCAGTACTCTATGCGTGAAAGCGTAACAGACCGACAGACAGTTACTTTCGCATTCATAATATTAGTAAGGATTGAGTTGGTGTAGTTAATAAGACAAAACATACCAACAGTAGTGATTTCATAAATTGTTAACGAATCAATAATACATTTGTTCACGTCAAAGTAAAGCCCGCTTTTCTAAAATACAAAATAAGGACGTTATAACATTTTCCTATTAAATTATACATTCATGAGTAACGGGGATAATGTCGCGGATTTGTGTAGCAAAGCTTTTATTCAATTTGGTCGAATTCGGGATGGACTATATACTTGTTATTACGTTTACAACATGCGTACCTTTTATATTTTGTGCAGATTACTATACGATTTTTTTGTTTATTGTGACCCGCTCTCGCTTCGCTTTGGGTGCAACTTAACATAAAAACCTTCTTCTAGAATTCTTCTATCTATTCGACTGGCTCGGTGGAACAGTGGTTAGTGACCCTGCCTGGCGGTTCCAAGAGTCGTGGGTTAGATTCCCACTCGGGACAAATATTTATGTGATGAATATTGGTGTTTGTTCCGTGTCTGGGTGTGATTATGTATTTAAGTATGTATTTAAAATATATATGTATGTATATCAGTCTCTGACGCCCATAGTACAAGCTCTGCTTAGTTTGGGGTCAGATGACCATGTGTGGAAATGTCCCAGATATTATTTATTACAAAAAACGTATCAAGATCCGTTGCGTAGTTTTAAAGATTATAGGGACAGAGAGAGCGACTATCTTTTCTAATGTCTACTATGAAGTGATGGAATATCGACATAGGCCAAAATAAGATGTTCGACCGATTTCAGCCATGGTGGTTAATCAGCGAACCAGGACATATTACGCTCTGCTCAGTTTATCCATCCATCCGACCGACATGACTGATGCGAGATCGTGCACAGGACAATTGGCTTAACGCGTTCTGTGACACGGGCCTACATTTTTTTTTAAAAACAGGCTAACAAGATGACCTCCTGATGGTAAGCAGTAGTGAGATCCAAATTTGACGTCAACAGGCACAATAGACCGTATTGAGCCTGTCGCACTCACCCTGAAGGCCTGCTTAAAAGCCGTTTCACGCCCCGCCTGAAGAGCCCGGGATCATCGGAGGTACATTTGCCAACTTCAAGACTCCTTGCCGAGTAACTACGACATAGAAAAACGCGGCCCGGGACCTCTTGGTTTTTAAGCGACCCTTGTAATAGATCAAATGGGCTATTAAAGGTAAATAAAAGACGACAATTATCTTTGAATACAAGTAGCGTAATAAATCCAGTAACAATTGACATTGTCTTAATTGCATACTTCAGAGTTCAGATTGAACATTCTCTGGACACGGTCGACGATCGATGCGTGATAAATGCTGGGATGCCTTGAGAGTCTCTGCATTAATGAGATAATGGGATCCTTGAAGGATAGTACAATCATGGGAATTTTACCGGATTACAATTTATCGGAATATGGTTGGTGTGACTGAAGTGCTCTAGTCACAGTGAAAGGGCCAGAATTAACGAAAAATCCTACAAACAGATAAGCAACAATATATTGACAAATCTATAACTTGCGGTCGAGATGTCGATTTTCAAAAATGCGGAAAGGAAAAAATATGTCATACAAACATAAAATCACGAGGCAGAGACCACTTCCTGTCATGTGCTACGGTCCTGGTACACCACTTTCGCTTCATTCACATCCATCAACCTCTTCAGAACCTTTCTTCTTGTTTGTTTGTCTATGTATTCACCATAGGGTATAACTACTTCAATGCTGCTAGCATCCTATTTTCGTGTAAAGATGATCTTTAAATAGTTAATTATAAAGCTCATCATTGTTATTACAGGTCTGATGACATCGGAAATAGGTATGATGCTACGCCATGTGACCTACAAAACATTGGTTAGCTATTTTCGTACCGCGGTCAAGGGTAAACGCGTAAGTGCACTAAATCGTGCTAGAAAGTGGACTATTTTCGTACAGTTACATTCTCTGTACATTGGCGTACATCAAGACGCGTAGCCGGTACTGTTCTGATCCAAATGTGCGATATAACTACAGTTAGCCTCAAGAATTGCTACGCATTCATGAGCTTATGACAATGTAACAAGATTCAAATTTGTGCCATCAATTTTATGGTCGTTAACTTTAGACTTTATCATCATTTTTATGACATTAGTATCCGATGTTCCTTCCTCTTTTGATGGCATATGGTTATAGAGGAAGATCCCAGAGCCGCCAGACATCACTTATTTTCTAATGGACAAAATATATACGATTGAGTAGTGGTGGGGTGTACTATCATCATATGACTAGTTGCTACCTTGACCAGACGGCCATTTTTCAGATATCAACCAATCAAGGTACATAGAAACACTGCTCACCTCACTTAAGTTCTGATGGCAGATTTTAACATATATTTCACACAATATCATTAAAAATCAGGTTTTATTACTCCCAGACACATGCGGTCGGCGGTTTTACCTTACAGACGCTTTAAAGCTATGAAAAAAAATTTACTTTTACTTAATTTTACTTATTTTGTGATGCTTGATTTTTATATATGTTATTCAAACAACTATTTTAAAACGTTTTGCAAACGGACAGACCGGTCCAAGGGGCCAAACATTCACCAGACCTAACTGTTTTAGATTTTTTTTTTAAATTGAATTTAGTTAAGTTTTTCTAATAAAATAGTTTGTAAGGTACAATTCTATAATTATTGCGGTCAGATGAACACTTTTTAAGTTGTTTGAATAACATTTATAAAAATCAAGCATCAGAAAATAAGTAAAAGTAAAATTTTTTTCATAGCTTTAAAGCGTCTGTAAGGTAAAACCGCCGACCGCATGTGTCTGGGAGTAATGAATCCTGATTTTTAATGATATTGTGTGAAATATATGTTAAAATCAGCCATCAGAATTTAAGTGAGGTGAGCAGTGTTTCTATGTACCTTGATTGGTTGATATCTGAAAAATGGCCGTCTGGTCAAGGTAGCAACTAGTCATATGATGATAGTACACCCCAACACTACTCAATCGTATATATTTTGTCCATTAGAAAATAAGTGATGTCTGGCAGCTCTGGGATCTTGGACCATTAGTTGATAAATCAATGTAAGCAAAAAAACATAAGACAGTCGTACCCTAATGGACGTCTTTTGCTTGAGGGGAGAAAATTATTAATTACATTATCTGATCGATCTTTTTGACTCGTCACAAAAGGAAGACTTTCCTAGAAAAATTAGTACTTCAAAACATTTCTTTGTGCTTCGGTGAGCATATTCAACTTTATAAACTGTTCGTCTCAGTTTCGCAAAGTTATTACTAAGTTGCAAACAGTCACCAGGTATAAAAGGAAAGGGAATGCTACTTAGAAAGAAACTTGGAACTTCTCAACTCCATGTTCATGAATTTGATAAAGGATATTGTTTCAAAGGAATACACATGTGGCTGGATGACATGAGAATTCAATTCACTGCTAAGTTACATTGAGAAGTGTTCCACTTGAAACTCTAACCATATGTGTACTACGTACATACTATTGAAATGTTTGAAACTGACATTAAATGAGTGCAGTGCATGAGCTTGCATTCACAACACACATTTAATGTCAGTGATTACATACATATTATATGATTTACATGACTTTACTACATTTACATTAGGAGTTACATAATATTACATAATTTTCGCAACAAGGATTCTCAAGGCATGTAGCTTGCCTTGACCCTCATTTGAGGTCATAATATGTGTCTGCTGACAGTCTACGGCACAAGAAGCAAGTGTTTAATTCAAATCGTTTTAATCTCATTCAACTAGACCCGTTTAGAGGATTTAGTACAATAGGGATGGTAAAGTTTTTTTTTATTTTAATGTAGCTGGCCACACACTATTACATTTTTTTTTTAAATAATTATCATCGCCGAGATCTTACAGTTTCAATAACACATAATTCGGGCAAGCTTTAAAAGCTCCATTCAAAAAATACTATAGTAGTGACGTCACTTCTATGATATTTGTATGCAACGGGTTAGAAATTAGTTCTGCAAGTATAACAAATATTGCGTTTATGAAAATGGTTTCAAAACAAAAGTTGTTACTAATTCTGTAGAAATAAAACATGATGTTGTTTATTTAAATTATTTCCGAGATTTGGAATAAACTCGCCAATCCATCATTTAACATCTATAATAGTTGTAACAATTAACAAAAAACATCGACACGCCTTCACATATCTCATGCAAAATCAGACTGTCACCTTGCCTATAGTGACTCTAGTGAGTCTGCGTAATCATTTTAACTAGAGGCCGCCCGCGACTTCATTCGCGTGGAAACCCTATTCCCGCGGGAACTCCGGGATAAAAAGTAGCATACGTGATAGCTTTAATCCTATTCTGTACAGTATTTGTACTTTGTATTCATTCATTGTACAGAGTTGCCCGGTGAAGTTTCTCGAACTCATTCGTAAGTTTCAAGCAAGCTCCTCAAATCTTCAGCTACCTGAAATATATTTCCAAATTTCATCGTTATCAGTTCAGTAGTATTTGCTTGAAAGAGTAACAAACATCCATCCACACATAGAAACTTTCACGTTTATAATATTAGTAGGATTACATGATAATGCTGTAATGGACCTTCAGTCATACGATATAACGATAACGATATAACAAATATAATACTATGACTATTACAAACGCAATATTGTTGCAGATCTGTTACCAAGCAGAAGTGAATATTGTGTTGGTGTCTGATTTCACGAGAGGATATGACTGACAGATAGCAGGCTGAAATAAACTTCAACTTGTTTTTGCTTCATAACTGTAAATTATTTTTATTTCACTTATACCACGATTTAGCAGCTTAAGTTTAAAATAAATTACTCATTAGTCTTCTGAGACTATATTGTAATTATGATGGCGTATTTCTTCATAAGGAATTTCATCATTAAATTAAAAAAACCTTTACTACAGATTTTTAAGGTTGTAGCAAGCTTTACAAATCTTCAGTATTCGAATTTAGGTAATATGATCATTGAATGCGTGTTTATTGTGGAGAACATAAATTTTCATAACCGTTACAGTAGGCCTTATTGCTTGCCATTACATTCCCAATGGACTATTAATACTACCATTAAAGGGCACACCTTTTAATTTTTGAAGGCCTGAAAAATTTTACTTTCGCTTCCGCTACTTTTTAAATATTTCAGGAATGGGAATAATATCGTCTACCTGGTAGTACCTACTTGGAGGTGCTATTATCACATATTTCGTTTTTAATTACTGCGTTCTGTGTTGAGCGACAGGTATTTTAGAAATATTGAAGAAAAAAATTGTAATGATAAAGTATTAGTATTGGAAGTAAGTAAAGCCCGGGGGGTCGGCCATTCGAATCCTCTGCCAAAATTGTGCTGGTTCAGATGACAATCGTTAAGCAAAAATCAGCCAATAGACTGGACTATGGATCATGAAAACTTGAAACCATATGCAGTTAGTAACGCTAGGACAGTAACAAGTAATATTTTGGACATTCGCGTTCCATTACACTAAATATTAGTCTTTATCACCAATCATCTCTCGAGTCCATGATTGGTGCAACCCAGTCGAAACATCGGGCAGTAAATCCTTACTAATCCTTACTAGTCCTTACTAATATTATAAATGCGAAAGTAACTCTGTCTGTCTGTCTGTCTGTCTGTCTGTCTGTTACGCTTTCACGCATAAAGTACTGAACCGATTTAAACGAAATTTGGTACAGATATAGTCCAGAGCCTAGAAACGGTTATAGGCTACTTTTTAACCGACTGCGCTATAAAGAAGTAATGTTTTAGCCGTTAAACATCTCTACGCGGACGAAATCGTCACAGCCACTGGACGGATCGAGATGAAATTTAGCATGCCGGTAGATGTTATGACGTAGGCATCCGTTAGGACAGGATTTCCCGAAATTCCCACGGGAACGGGAAATAACGGGAAAATCCTTTTGTATGAAAAATACTAACCGCATAAGTTAGACACTTGAAATTTGACATGCAGGTACCTTAATAAATCAAAAGCTTAGTTGCAACAGGATATTGTAAAATTCCCATGGGAACGGGAGTAATAGGGAAAAAACTTTTGTATGAAAAAATCTAAACCGCGATATAGATAGACGATTGAGATTTGGCATGCAGGTACCCTAATGAACGTAAAGCTTACTTCCAACGCGATATTAAAAAATTCCCATGGGAACGGGAGTTATTGGGAAATAACTTATGTGTGTAAAATCCCTTACGGTGTTGAAATATATTATATAGAGATAGAGATATACCCGAAGCGAAGCGAGGGCGGGTCGCTAGTAATAAATAATAGTAACAGGTAATTCCAGGATTATGGTCAAGCGTGCACAAGTATAAATCCAGGCGGGAAAAACATGCGGAAACGTTTGCTTCTATGTCGCCTATACGTTCGGGTCAAGGATTCTATAACAATGCGACTATTTCCATAATAATAGCATTTGAGACGTGAAGCTTGGCGTCAAGAAAGCAACGTTCATCATAAGAGTATGGAGGAACAACCTTTTATTTATATTATGTCAAGCGTGCGTAAATGTTATTGAGAAACTTTTTGGGTACTGAATAAATAAGTACGCGAGTAGTATTTGTTCACCCGTGATCATGGCGCTCGCAACAGTGCCGAAATATCGGGAGCTCATTAAAACAAAACAACATGGTAAATATCCCGGACACTTTCAGTTTTCTAATGTGTGTAACCATGACAGTTTAAAATTATATATTACGCGAGTAGTAATTTTTTTCCCCTAACTGACATACGATGATGGCTTGGTGTAGCCTTGTAATCATCACCGGACTTGCGGGGGAGCGGATGGCTCTCTAGAAATAGTAAAATGAATGGGTCACTTTGACATTTTTTTTTTACAATGAAGTCTTATCGTTAGTAAAAGAGTAATTTGAAACTACTGTTAAATTACCGTTAAAGATTACCTATCGATTGGTGAAGTATGTAGGAGGAAGAACGAATTGCTCAAGAAAGTTTCCTATTACGGCGGTGTTTTTCTTTCCAAAAATCTGTTCAACGGCTTTCGGACTCCGTTCACGTTTATCATGTAAAACATTACTTCCTTAAACAAAATCGGTAAAAAAGAAGCTTTTTTGTTCCTTCTCAGTCTGGACTATTTGTGTAGGATATTTCACGAAATCGGTTTTTAGTATTTAATTGAGTAGTTTTGGCGTAAACGTACAAAGTTACTTTCGCATTTGTAATAACTACGGAAGTAAGAATTGGGACAGACTAATAAAATTACGCTTTCACGCCTAGAGTACTGAACCGATTTAAAAGAAATTTGGTACAGATATAGTCCAGAATCTGAGAAAGGACACAGGCTACTTTTTGACCGACTGCAATATAAGGAAGTAATGTTTTACCCGTTAAACATCTCGGACGAAGTCGCGGGCACAGGCTATAAATCGGTTTAATAAAAATACCGAATATTGTAACCTACTGAAGCGGACAGATCATGAGTACCGGGTTGACCACCACTGGTATCTTACGTCATCATCTCATCGACATGCGTGTGTCGTCCAATGACGTCACAGGCACGGCGTCTGCCGGCTCAATCTCGTGCGCAAATAGGAGTATAGTACTATCAATGAGATTCAGCCCGAAATAGTTTGTCTAGTCCGATGGTTTGCAAAAGGCTCAATCGACAGTATGTATAATATATCTATTCTATGGTGTTGTCTATATTTGAGAGAGCATAAGGCGTCCGACCGATTTCAGCCATGGCGGCCGATCTCAATTGAGATCAGCCAAGTGCGCAGGACATATTATAGTGCACAAGTGTGCGCGCAAACACAAGTGCACTCTCTATTCCCTTACTCTCATAATTCGGTGAGACGGAAATCCGACATGACCGATGAGAGATCGGGCGCAGGACCACCGGCTTAACGTACTTTCCGAGGCATGGGCGTTCAACCGCCAACTTCCTAACTCCGGGCTGAGTAATTTCATCACAGAAAAATTCATACAAATTTTGCCCGACCCCGGATTCGAACCGGGGACCTCTCGGTCCCAACGCAGCCCTTGCTACCAATAGTCCAACGAGGCAGAGAGCGTCACCACATAGTTTAAAGCAAAGTCGCTTCCCGCGTCTGTCAGTCCCTATGTATGCTTAAATCTTTAAAACTAAACAACGGATTTGATGCGGTTTTTTCTAATAGATAGAGGGATTTAAGAGGAAGGTTTTTATGTATAATAGGTATGTACCCGAGAGGGCGGGTCACTTTTTGAACTCACAATTTGAAATAAAGCCGTTAACTTTACGGCTGATACTAACGTGTATTACGATAATGATCATAATTAGTTAGATACATCGGGTTTCTTGCTCTACACAGGCCTAGTAAGTATTCAAGGGAGACGATTTGGCTCGAGTTGTGACATTTTGAAATTGTCATTCAGTTTTATGAAGCGGTTTGGTGCCGCGGTATCTAATGGTTATTCCCCTGGGCATTGCGCCTTTGCCCGGGACCACCGGCTGGCATTTTATCTTTTTGGTCAGTCGCCGGGACAACCCAAACTTATCCCCTCTTCCGTTCTATAAACCGCCCTCCCCGAAAATATGCTTTAAAACATGCTTTCTTTCCACTTTTATACCAATTTTCATTCATCTGTTCGGTTAAACTGAATTTTTGTTTCTGTAGTACAGTGGTTGCCAGTTTGGGAGATTCCAAGCCCTAAATTGGTAAGATTTTAGACTTTCGCGTTCTTTTTTTGCTACTCCCAATAGACTGTAGACCCATAAAGACTAATATTTTGCCCTTAATTGGTATCAAAGGTGTCATGACACTGTAGATGTAACCAAATTCATGCAATAGTAGTTAGGGATGCCATGTGGGTAGGAGTATGTTTGAACATTAATAATGCTATCCAAAGAAGTTGATAACAGCTTTCATTAGCATTAGATTAATGAAATAATCAATAAAGACAAATATATGAAATAAACTATCAAAGTAAAGATGGGGGGTGTGATTGTGTGTCATTATGTGAGTAATAAAAAATAATTATTTTTTCAGTTACTGAAATACCATGCAAAAAGATTCACATTAAAATAATTATCAAAACATGTTTGGATACAATTTATATAATCTCTATTTACCTACATTACAATGCATGAAATATTATATCACAGTATTCACACTGCATGATGATAACACAGGAAATGTCCCTGCATTATCAGAATGCTGTAATCACAACTATGTAGATACTTGTGGCATGCATCCCTAAACTGACACTTTGTTGCCATAAAAGTAATTTTAATTTGTAACAAACTGACTGACTGAACTGACCTGACTGATAAATTGTATAATATTTTTAATAGTTTTTTTTAATAGAGAAGGCAAACAAGATGACCTCACTCCACCTGATGGTAAGCGGTAGTGAGATCCAAATATGAGGTTGATAGGCACAATACATCATATTGACCCCATAGTTAGCATAGTTTCCAAAACTATACTTAAATTGTGTCTTATTGACATTCATAGAATCTATTATTATATTGCACCTACTTGTAGCATTCAATAAAATTGTTCTGTTGCTACTTTACTTATCTACCTACTACAGAATAACATGTTACTAGGTTTATTGCCAAAAAAAATCCATATACTTTACAATATTAGTAAGTGCTGTGTGCAACTTTTGGGATACAGTTGTAATATGAAGATAAAAACCTTTAATTTACTGTAATGTACGAATTGTATTCTGTAGTTGTGCCTTTTAAAAATAAATAAATTAATTAAGACTTTGATTAAATTCCTTACTATCCTTACTAATATTATAAATGCGAAAGTAACTCTCTCACACATAAGAGTACTGAACCAATTTAAATTAAATTTGGTACAGATACAGTCCAGGGCCTGAGAAAGAACATAGGCTACTTTTTATCTGACTGCGCTATGAAGTAATGTTTTGCCTGTTAAACATCTCTATGCAGACGAAGTCTTAGGCGGAAAGCTAGTAGGTACATATAATTTTACATTTGAGGATCAATTTGCATGTGGCAGACAATAAATTATATTTATTACATAAATTGACACATAATTTTATGGAACACTGGATTTCTGCCACATTGCAAGCTTTTCAAATGAAATTCCTGTACGTTAGTCAAGTTATGTCAAAGTCAAAATTCCTTAGGCATTTACACACATTTATAAATCATTAGTTATGAAGGTATAACTGGGAAAACTGGTCACAAGTTGTGGATTGAATATTCAGGATAAAATTCACATTTAATAAATTGTGGATAGATTCATAAAAATCAAATTTCAAGTTGAATGTTGTTGACCATAAAACAGTTATTAAATTGACAACTATTGCTTGCTATGTGTTTTACTAGAAACATTAATATAATATTTTAAATCCTATGTATTTTAGGTATATTAGGTTTGTTCTTAATTCTAGACAATGTAGCTAAAGCATTTTGTAGTAGAAAAGGTAGATTGAACTAGAGGACACAATAAAAGGGGGTGGATGAAGAATGATAATTGGAAAAATAAAAATATAATAGATAGCACCATTTTCACGTAAATACCTAATTGGGAACACATCAGTAAATGTATTATGGTCAGTACTATGTCATCATAAAATTGGAAATCTTATACATTTAACTTTGGCTTCATAAGTGTAGGTAGAATTAATTTCTTCAATGAAACCTACCCACAACAGCTGTTGTACATTGGTTTTTACACTTGGAATTATAAAGCAATCAAAGAAGATATCAAGTACTACCAGTGCTATTATGCACACAGGCTAGAACAATAAAAATGTTGCTTCTTACATAAAACCAACAGCAACAATCAACTTTTTACATCCACCCACCAAGTTACATGTCATCCCTGGTTCTTTCACATGACATAATAGCGAAACTGTGTCAAGTTGCATTGTGGAACCGTGGGACAATATTATGTAAAAATATTTCGAAATACAAATTAATTGGACTCATATAACATGTTCAGTTCAGATGTCCATCGAAATTTTGTTGTGACGTCCGATGAACTTGGAGTGAATGAGTGGAACGGATATTCAAGATCAGAGATATCGACCATTACACTGTCACCAATAGGCGATACGAATCGCGCCTGTGGCTTCGTGATAAACCCAATTTAACTACTAAGGCTGAATCATAACAATACTTACAATCTAAATGTTTCTTTTTGGGCGCAATCATTTCTTCAGTGGTAGCTTTGCATACTGATTTTGCTAATCCTTGGCCGGCGATACTGTGCCTGGCGGCCAGGAACCTGTCGTTTATAGTCTGACCCGCCATCCTCACGTTCAGTCCTGACATAAACTATTTACACAGCAAGACAACACTTATTTTCACGTTTTTTATTACAAGTTCACAAAATTAAGACGATGACGGGTAAAATAATGTCACCGCCCCCCCGACTGGCACAATACTAATTTTCAAGATGGCGCCCTTATTTTTTTTTAACAAAATGTTACCATTACTAAAAAGGAAACTATACAGATTACAATTGAATTGATTGATGATGCAATTTTTTATAGTTTTGGTAAAGTATTAATTCCCACAAAACTCTGCGTAAACATGGCATTGAGATAGAAATTCCAGGATAAATGTAAAAAGTAAACTGATTATACCAGAGCCGCTCTAAGTTGGCCGATTTGACACATGTCAGACTGACTGCACTAGTGAGGGACGACGGTAAAATTGCCGAAGTATATAAGTAACAGTTATTTCCACTTTATAACCAAGCAAGGTCTAATAGGGTATTCGACTGTGGTTGTTATGCTTGCCATTTTTATGAAAATCAGTAAGATTTGGGTCAATCTTGAAATTGGACGTATTTGGTTGATTCCCCTGGCACTTTTTAAAACATAAGAGTTTAAACTTTTACTATTATAAGGCTAAATAACACCTCATTGTGAACATATTTCTCTAATAGGCATCACTGTCACATGTTTAGATAAAAAGATACATGACTTTAAAATTTTGGTGCCAGGGGAATCAATACAAGATGCCAGGGTAATCAAAATAAAAACATTTTGTATAGAATAATCGTTTATTTTAATTAATCTTACCAGTATTTTGGTTTCATTTTGGTTCTTTAGAGTCATTATTGATTTTAACAGAAGTATTATAAAAAAACACAACAATATCTATCAACATAATTAAATTAAACATAAAAAACATACAACATAAAAAAATTAAAATAAATCAACATAATTATATAAAAACTATCAAATTATACTTAAAAAGGCCACGGCCCCTAGTTCCCGGCAGCGCCGCTATTCCAGGTCATGGTGGCGACCATGGTTACGGCTGGACGGCGGGTGCTAAGAATCCCTGGGCTACGAGAGGCTACCAACACACACTGACCCTGGCGACGTATAACGGACGCACGCTACGGCTCAACTCGCATTTGGCGCAACTTGAGGTAGAGCTTGAAAAGATTAGGTGGCACTTTCTGTGGTTGTCCGAAAAGCGAGAGAGGACACCATAACCCTGGAATAAGGACACCTACTGTACTTCCACGAGCGAGACTAACATTTTCAAGGTGGCGTCGGTTTTCTCGTCAATATGTCCCTCTTGACAACTTAGTGGAAATGTCGAGTGTTTCGAGGGTAGCATGATTAAGCTCACCAAGAGTCTTAGCCTCAAAGTGGTGCAAGTGAACGCACTGACCTCTTCGCACTCAGAAAATGTTCGATGACATATCGAATGCCCTCTACTCTACCACCAAGATCCCCTACAATACTTGTCAATTTCCTCTAACGTGAGGGGCTCTTCTTGATGAACTCTTTCTTTAAGAAGCAGCCTCAAAGGAAGTGGACGTGGCAAAGTCCCGATACTTTAACTAAGAAAGAGATCGACTTCATCAGGGCGGTTAGGCGGCATATATTCAGAGATGTCTCCGAAATCAACAGTGACTGACTTGTTCGAGGTCTAAACTTCGACCTACTCCGCTCCAGAAAATTTAAGGATCTGAAACGTTCTTGTCAAACCTGGCGAACCGAATTGCTGCAGTGGAAACCTCAACTGACATTAACCAGAATCTTAATCAAATCAAAATATGATGCATGTCCTCAGGGAGGAAAGATCGAGATTTGCGGCATGAGGGGCCGGGGCAGGAATGATGCAGCGACGTAAAGACCCACCAACTACTACATTGCAAGCTCGAGCTCTCAACCGAGAGATCAATAAACTTGTACGACGTGACCTCCGGTGGTACAATACTCTCTCAAACGAGAAAGCTATTGACTAGAATCGGGGGTCAAAGGTGTTCTTAAAATCTCTCGAAGGAAGCCAACTGACGAAGCTGACTACAGCGAATGGGGACATTGTTGCTTCAAAGCCGGCAGTCTCGGAGAGTAATCACGCACCATCTGGCGCAAACATTCGGCGAATTCCAACCATCGGAACAGGCTGGATTTCGGAGCGGATACACCACCATAGACCACATCCACACAGTGCGACATATAAAAGACCGAAGAGTATAATCAGCTCCTATGTTTAGCATTTGTAGACTATGAGAAAGCTTGTCAGTTGAAATCTGGTCAGTTCTTGAGTCCCTGCAGCGATGCCAAGTTGATTGGCAATACAACCTGGTGATGAAATGTCTCTACCAAGCCGCGACCATATCCGTCCAAGTATTGAATCAGCAAATAAACCCATACCATTGCAGCGAGGAATAAGACAAGGGGACGTCATCTCCCAAAAGTTGTTCACAAATGCAATGGAGGATTTGTTCAAGGCACTGTACTGGAAAGGGCAAGGCACCAACATCGTCAGTAAAGACGTTGCAGGACCTACAACGGATATTGAATGGCCTGACTGACTCTTCTAGGGTGCGTAATCTATAATCATAATATGAGAGTATGATAATGTAAGGTAGCATTGATTTCCCTGGCATTTTGCCAGGGGAATCAATGCCAGGGGAGTCAAGAAAAGTTAATCTTCTTTCGATTTTGTTTCAATTGATTGATTTTTGCCAATGATTATTATAAAAACAATTAATGGTCCTATATACCCTACTATTAATCCTAGTTAAGAAATTCCTAATCATCAAGAAATATTTTTAAAAGTGGTCAGGGTAATCAATGACCTAGTGAAACAAACCCAGGGGAATCAAATTCAAACCTTCATAAATCCGGCTTGGAACCGTTGAGCAGGAAACCTCTCCACATGATGTTAAGAGCGCGACTAGAGCTACTTGCTGATGTGCACGCCTTCGCCGTAGACTTTTATAAAAGCAAGACAGGTGGCATTTAGTGACGCGCCAAGGGAATCAATCGTTGCACTCGGACAAACACAAACCATTTTGTAATCACAAAACAGTGATTGGCACAGACTTGGTGTATTTATTAAATCATTAAATAACTTACCCTTTAACTTTTAAATCACAAAAAATCTTAAAATTATGGTTATAAATAGGTAAATTGTTAACGGTTTGTTAAAAAAATGGCAAAGGGACAGCCCAAGGGAATCAAATATTAAGGCTTCGAAATTTTTTTTCAGGTGGTTTAAGCTAAAATAAACATCTTTTTTGTTGTGCCCCATTTAATTTACACATTAAAGAAACAGCAAAAAAAATCTTACATTAAAACTTAAACTTTATGGGTAGTTTTTGCCCTCGGACAGTGTTTTTTTTGGCTTTCAAGATTGACCCATTTATGTAAATCAATATTATTAATGAAAACGAATCTTAAATTTTTAGCGAAATGAGACTACAAAACACAATTTAAAGTTGGGTGGGCAAGTCCATTCCAAAATTGCGAAAATCATTTAAAATTTCTTTTTCATCTTATTAATAACAGAATTAGTCACATCTTTCATTATGAAAACATATCAATAAACGCAACTTTTGATGAACCTACCGAACAAACTTCTTAGGCGCTGCATACAACAAACTAGCGTGTTACGTCACACGCCAGTCGACGTTTGTATGGAGCATTTTTGAGCTCGACCAATTAATGTGCAATTAAAATTGTAATATCTCGTTGAGTTATCCAGATATCAAAGTGATACTTTCAACAGTGTCTTTGTGTTCGAGCGGTCCATCCAACTATATCAAAATAAAAAAATAGTCAAATACCCTATTATAACAATTTTTTATTAAAAACATTTATTCACATCCAGAAGATTGAATTGAAGTTTCTTATTTAAAATTATTATTAAAAACAATAATTATTAAATCCTTCATCCTATTTCTAAAAAATACCTAGTAAGTATTACCCATTACGTCACTATGAAAACGTGTCAAACGGCGTAACCTTGTAAAAGCGTAATACAGAGTGGAAATTGTACGTTTTCGTTTTATAATTCAATTATTTTAAGTAATAAAAGACAAATAATTAGATAATTAGGTGCATTTGACATTTTGAAATAACGTCTTATTTTTAAAAGTTGTTCTTTATGATTCGCTAAATATGTTCCTCTTAACAAGGATAAATGCAAAATATAAAATAAAAAGTGTCAAATCAGCCAACTTAGAGCGGCTTTGGTATATAATCGAATATTCCGATTATGGATTGTGTTTTTCTCATTTAAGGAGGGAGTGTTTTAAAAAATATATAATCTTCTATAGTCTTTGACGCTCATAAGAACTGTCATCTGTCCGTGTTGTCTTCTTTCTGCGGCCATGTCTGTCTATTCGGCCATGTTTCCGTTTGTATTATAATAAATTGGATTATCGTACTGAAACACATAATTGTTTTGTTAACATAACTGAATGTTGAAATGCTAGGTGCTGTAGTGCCAGTTACTTTATAGGTTTAGTTTTTACTCCTTTGAAGAGAAAATCGTGTGATACACGTAAATACAAGTCAGCAAGATTTTGGTTTTTCGTCCTGTGATAAGAATTTGTGAAGTTATCTTTTGAAATGGGGAAAAAGAGACCAAAATCAAAGGCACCAAGACCAGCAGCAGCAACAGCTGCAGCTATATCAGAGCCTCCCTCGATGAGCGATATAAGTTTATTGGCTGGAAAAATAAGCACTATAAACCAGGCCGTGTTCTTGAAAGTATGCAGACTTTGTGAATCTAAAGATGGACCGTTTCTAAATATTTTTGATGCAGAAAAGGTAACTGCGAAGAAAATCGATGAACTTATGCCGTTCAAGGTAAGAAAATGACCTGCCTAACATGGCAATCGTTTGCCACTTTCAATAAAGATTTTAACAAAATGTTGATGCTTGTTTATGACATGTTTTGTGTTGCTATGAAGTCCTGATTTAAAAAAATGGTTTATAATTTCACCCTGTTTTTGTTTGATCTTATTAAGTTTACAGAATGTTACCTTCTTGTGGTTTACTACTGTTTTAGTAGAAAAAGACATGGCCATTTCAGATTTTACCCCATTACTAACTATATTATGTTTTCCCTTTTCAGATTTTAGAAAATGATGACTTACCACACAAAATTTGCTTTAGATGTTCAGCAAAGGTTGAAGAGCTGCATGAGTTTATTCAAAAATGTATCAGAACACAGGAAAGTCTACATACAGCCTTGGGTAAAAAAGACACTCTGGTTACTAAGACTAAAACAAGAACCATTTGGGAAGAAAACTTGAATAAAAACAACATTTCAAATGATGACATTTGTGATGCACTCATCAAAAAAGCTATGGAGGGTATCAAAGATATTCCTCTCAATCCGGTTCCATTTGATGATGATGTTTCATTAGCTTCTCTTAAAAAACAATCAAAAACAAAAACTAATAATGATAAAACAGAAACAGCAGCAGTTCCAGTAAAAAAGGAATCAAACAGCAATGCTCATGTTAAAAGTAATCCAGACAGTGATTCATTTGACAAAAAGTTTTTACCCACAAGAACATCTAGGTCACAGAATCCTGAAGGTTTGCTTGATGGATTGCCTGATTACAAAAGAACTTCTAAAAAAGCAAGTAAAACAAATGATAAAGAAACAAATAGTATTGTGCAAGAGACTACAACTAAAGTTAAAGCGAAAGTTATTGTATCTTCAGAGGGAGAAAATTCTAGTGACACTGATGATGTGCCATTAAAAGAAAACAAAAAAGAAGAAAAGACAGAGACAAAAGAAACTAAACCTTTCAATATAATGGACCATATAAGTATAATCAAGGTCAATGGTGTAGGTGTCCTGTACCAATGTAAGTTATGTAATAGAAATTTCTTGAAGGAAGAAATTGTCTTGGCTCATGGTTGTGCCAAGTCTGGAGGAGCTCCGAAAATAGATTTTCCCAAGAGCATTGCACCACCTGAGCCGCCTAAACCTTCTGTAGTTAAGTATATAAATACTAAAATTGATGGAGAACTGGGGAGACCTATAGAGACTAAGACTAAATCTGAGGAGGTAGAGAAAAAGGTGGTTTCGGGAGGTAAACCAAAACCTAGAATAGGGCCAGCAAGTAAGGTTAAACGCAAAGAAAATGATTCTGTAATTGGTATGAAAGTAGTTCCTATTGAAGAGCCGGCAGCAAAACAGCCGCCTCCAGTGACTCCCCCTGTCTCTGCGCCTTCTGTACAGTTTCCCAGTGTCCCTAGTTTAAATTCCCGGTATAAATTGGTCCCTGGTCCAAATAACACTTTTCATCTTGTTGAGGAAGCACCAACCAATAACACAACTGAAAAAGACACTGTGGCGAATACATCATCAAAATCATCGAGAAAACGAAAAAATGATGAGTCAAAACAGATATCCAGTGGCAAATCTGGCTATGATCATAGAAGTAAGTGTGATATGATTGATTTGGATGATTCGGAATCACAGACTGAGAAATCAGGAAAGAATACAAATCAGCCTTACCCTGTGGGATTATTTTCAACGTTACATGCATCCACATCCCATCCTGCGACATCTGTACCAACATTTACCACTCCAGCCATGAAAAAACAGTCTTACACTATAGTTCAGACTGGCAATCCTAGTAAATTATTAATATCTACTAAACCTCAGCCACCAGTGGAAGAACCATCAAAGAAACGTCAGAAAAAATCTAAAGAGAGTAGAACTGATGGTGAAACAGATAAACAACCTTTTAGAGTAACTCTAGAAGATGCTGTCCCACCGGCAAAGGATTCATTCTTCACATTCATCAACGTTGATCCTTTGCTCCAACCATCATATGTTCTGCCAACAGATAACATAATTCAGGAATCACAAATCTCAACATCTACCACAGGGCCAAAAGAAAACACTGATGGTAATAATAAATATTCCTGTAATATGTGCGAAGAAAAGTTCTCTAGAGAAAAGAAACTGCTAGCTCACATTCATTCACATTATACAAAGATGGATGAAGAAGATATGATTAGAGAGAAAAGTAATAAGAAACGCAGCAGAAAATGATAGGGTATACTTTTTACAGTGCATTTATCAATCTCAGAATTCTTACAATGATGTTGTAATGTGAAATAGTTTGACTAATGGTCTGATTTAAGTTGTCTGTATGTAGTTTATTAATTTATAAGAAATGATGCTAAGTAAATAGGATTTGTGTGTACTGCCAATTGGATTAGGCATCCATTAGTTTTTGTATAAAATAAGATCTTAGGGCAACTGACACATTGGTGACTCATATTAACCATATATTCTATCCATTCACTCATAGTCTATAAATTTCACATATATTTTCTGCTACTTTCAACCAAATTGACAATCTTGTAAACTTACTGGACTTTTAAGGCGTTTTTTTAGTTTGTAACTACATTTATAATTATGAAGTACTTACATGGAAGTACCTTTAAATACCTACTTCTATAATTATGTACACATTTATGAAAAATGAAATTTTGTTTTCCAATGTATCACAATGTAGTAAAAAAAAGAATGTAAAAATGGTAACCATGAACGTCTAACACAATTTTTTCACTAATAATAACATGTCTGATGATCAAAATACCTTTTATGTGTGGTAGAATATGTGGTTAAAGATGTTGGCCTTTTATAGTTATCACAAGATTGTATTGTTGACCTTTTAAAATACTTCCAATACTAGTAAGTATACTAGTAAGTATTGGAAGTATTTTAAATAATATTTTTGTAGGAGGATCTGCCTAAAAGGGGAGGTTTATTTGAAATCTAACAGAATACCTTAGTTATATTTATTAAAAAAAAACAACTTTTATTTTCCAAATATTACAATAATGAGTGGATTGTTTTCATATGCGATTTTCATGTAAACTGACTGTATATGGTTGAATACTAAGACGATAGATATTCTAGATTTATACATACATACACATACATAAAATCCCTCTTTTTTCCCAGAGGGGTAGGCAGAGATCACTTCCAGCGATCCACTTTTCACCTCTGTGGGAAACGTGACGTGACGGGTTGTGGACCACGGCGCCGCCATTCTGCCTTGTACTATCGGAGTATTTGGCGGTCGACCACCTATAAGGTGAAAATCGCTTGGCGCTTATACGTCTGTCAAAGCAAGCCCCGCCCAAATTGTGTCCGAGAGCCTGCAAGAATTTTTCGGTAGGTATATGAGGCAAGCTGAAAACTTGTCCTATACCTTTAATATTATAACTCAACACAAAACCGCAGACCTGGCTGAGTACCGGGGCTAAACCAAACCCCCAATTTTTCTTATTTTAAAATATATTTTATAATCGCAAAAAATATACTTTGTCAGTTCACCTGACAGGTAGAAGTTCCATCGAAATAATTTGTCTTACAACGTGAGCCTTATTTTTTAGTTATAAATAAAAAGATGAAAAATATTTTTGGGGTTTGCTTTAGCCCCGCTACTCACCAGCCAGGTCTGCAGTGTCGTGCTGGGATATAATAGGAGAGGTTCAGGATAATTTTTTAGTTTGCCTCAAATACCTACCAAAAAATTCTTGCTAGCTCTCCTACTATTGGAACGTTTTTGCTTGGATTTTGACAGATTTTCTTTAAGTGCTCTTCTATTGGCCAGTGGGCGGGGCTATTGGCGTTTAAAGAAATCTATTTGAAAAGTGTACTACCGCCAGCGTTGCCGATAGTACATTGTTTTAACAAGATAAACTAGATTAATAACTCGAAAATTATTGAATCTGCAACTTTATTCTTACTTACAATAGAAGTGAAAGATTTCATTATCGTTTTAGTATTTGGCTGTTGAGAAGGCAATTCACAGAATATTTTATGAAAGGAAAAAGACTACTACATTAAGCCGTAATAGTACACATTATGCTGTAATTTTGAATGATAATATACATATTATGTAAAAAGGTTATAATTGTATGTGAAGTTGAACTTAAGGGTATCTAAATTACTATATTATGTCCCATGGCTAAGGATAAAGTTATTATTTTTCTTATTTTCAATACTACACTTATGTGGTATTATATTTTAATGTACCTAGTTGCTACGGCAATGATTATATTTTCGTTATGTATCTGTTTTAGAGAACCATTTTGTTTATGTTATGAATGTGCGAAGAAAATGACTTTGTATATATGTTTCGAGACAAATACATTGAGTATTTCATACTCTGGGGTTTTTCTTTATCTACCTAACAAGCTACATTATTTCTCACTATCTGTAGGTATCGTAAATAGTTCGCCATTTGATTTATTAGTTGATTGGACAACAGTCTTGGGTTCAAATCTGTATAAAATCAGAAAAAATCAGTTGCTTCCACGGTGTAGGGATTCGAACCCACAGGAAATGACAGTCGATACTTTATTAGAGAGGATAAGTCAAAATCAGTCTTTGTCTCAGACTATGAATCTCCACTCAGATTTGTGCTGCGCCAAATTCTCAAGGTCTATTGTGCCTGTCGACCTTAAATGTGGAATTGTAGACCTCACTACCGCTTATCAGGTCGAGTGAAGTCATTCTCAGTTAACAGTAAGCGATTTTTTAAAATTAGAATTTTCTTTTAGTGCTCTTCTATTGGCCAGTGGGCGGGGCTATTGGCGTTTAAAGAAATCTATTTGAAAAGTGTACTACCGCCAGCGTTGCCGGTAGTACCGCTATTTCAAATATGTTATTTGGTAAACAAAATAATGTATAGGAACAATACCACTAAGTACATTTGTTGTACAAAACTTATCCTCAATGTTATTGTAAGTTTTAAGTAGCTTTCTAGGGTTAATAAAAAACTCATACCTACTGTCCGGGATATTTACCATATTCTTTTGTTGGTAAATATCCCGGACAGTTTCTGTTTTCTAATTTCTAGGGTTATTCCAATTTTCCCCACCAAGCTGCTTTCGGTTTTCAGTCTGCTGGGGCATAAGAGTGAAAGCCATCCGCTTCCCCGCAAGTCCGGTGATGATGACGAGGCTACTCGAAGCCATCATCGTATGATAGTCTTTGTTAGGATATTTATTTCTGTAGCGCTACCATGAGTTAGCTATCGGAAACTTACTTTCGTAACAACCTATCGAATTGTTTTTTTCATACTACCGATTTTAGTTCTTAGCGTTACCGCTAGGGGCGCTGTACAGTTTCATAGACATTTATTACATAGGCGATTTCGAGTCTTGTCACTTTTAAACTAATGGTAGCGCTACTGAAGTCCGTGTAGGTAATCCTACCTGCATACGTGCTTATTAAAGCGTGTTAGAATGTTTTGTTAGTCCTATATTTGTGTATTATGGTAGGTAGGTTTGTATTTTGTAAATGAAACTCAACTTCAAGATGATTCATTTATTGATTTGTCATTTAAGATAAGCTTTTAATTTATACTTAGTTGAAACACATAATATCAACTAACAGCTTGATCGCTTGCTCGAAATGGTCTATATTAATTATCTGACGCGAGTTAAAATTATAAACGAGTTGTATACTGTTACTTAGTTTACTTAGTATCTACATAAAATAGTAAATTTATGAATAGCTATATAAATATATTCGTAACGGAGATAGATTTCTACAGGATCAGAATATGGTGTTGGAAATGCTAACACCGTGGGCCTTGGACCATACAACTTCTGGCAAATACAGGCTGCTTTACCCAATCCGTTGATTAATAGTCTTGAAAATCATTAAATGTCAATTTGACATTTGCGAAACGTCAAATGATAACCGTTATTTTGTTCAAAATGGCGCTGCGTATTAGCTGTTGTTTCATCGTTTGGTTCATTAACTTTTACCTCGTAATTTTCGCCCAATTACCAATTTATAGACCCTTAATCAATGATACTCTTATTCCCAGATTTGACAATGAAAGTAAAATATATGAACAGCCTTTATAGCATATTATTACCCTCAATGGTTCAAAGCTTCGTTTGTCATAATTTGTTTTTATTGATAGATTGGAGACTTGTCTGTTTGTCCGTTCTCATAGGTATTATTTTCTCCGCAATAGATGACGTATTAAAGCACGTTAATACTCATAGTTTATAGTAATTCGTTGTCTTCTTAGCCCGCATTTGACAAAAGTTTTATTACAATACAACACCAATAGAGATAATTAAAAAATAACAGATGACAAATCGTATAGACGAAAGGTAGAATTAGATAAGGTTTATGACTACCTAATTAGGTTCATTTTGCAACTACATTATAATTCTATTATCAATAACACACATAATATCTATTCTAATATAATAATCACATAATTTTGATATGTTTCTGGATTTGAGTGCAGCACCGTTAAACATGCTTTAATAGATATTATATTCTTTAATGACGGCAAAAGTACCTACGAAACGGTCCTATAAAATGTTTCATAAAACACTACAATACCGATCATATTAAAATAATTGTATTTATCCACTACTGATATGTAATATTTAGTTTAACAACTATGATAATGATATGTATTTAATCCTACGATCTAATATTAAAATGATATGTATCCATGGTCCTATTCTGGATTCTTTCAAAAAGCCAGATATAAAGCGCATGCATTCTTTCAACGATTCTTATAATTAATCTAGGGACTTTGTTTCAATCGAGTGATTTCAACCAACTTAGCTTTATATCTCGCTTAGAATGGACGCTGTCATTGGAGTCGCCTCTGACAATTTGAGTAGATAGGGATAGGAAGGGCGACATTCAAAACACTCACTCGGGATACTGCAGGTTACATCAGGGACGTCGGTCGGAGGCAGACTTCGCGTTTAACTAACATTTGCGATGGTCTTAAAATATATTTTTTGAAGAAACATTCAAATGCGTCGTTCAGTTTTCGAGATACAAGGTGTTATCCAAATATTTTGCTAAGTTAAGTCAGATTTGTATCTGATCTGCAATATAAATTTCTTTACCTTTTTTGGAAAATTGCAGATGTTAGATACCCAAATATTCCAAAGATGATTAGGTATCTGAAGGTAAACTTTGTTTATTTACCGCGAAGTAAGGTACCTTTCGTACATACACTGCATTCCGAGCGACGGGACGCGAGTGAACCCCGACATAACCTGTGTAATTGACGATATCGGTACACTAACAAAGCTTTAATACAAAAATATACCTATATCCTAGGGTAATTCGAAATTAATACACATCTCACTATCTAACTAACAGTTTAAATCAAAATCATCTGTGAGAGTCAGCCGTCAATCTATGTGGCCGGTTCTAGAGTGTCCGAGCTGACTCCCACAAATACCAGTTGGATCAAGCATTCAACAATCTCTCTGGAGGAAGAAAAGAAAATCACTTTCTCCTATACTTGATGGAGTCGTAAGGGAGATAGCTGTAGAAGGAGGAACTGATAGGGCCAAATTGGACAACGTGGTAGTAATCAGAGGCTGACTCCGGTGCTATTCAGTCGAGGAAACCGGTGTTGACCAGCTTCTCCAGGAAGAACTTGACATCGCCAAGCTCGGAGTCCTTGATGCCGAGGGATTTGAGCATGCCGAGGTCGCCGTTCTCGACTGCCATGAAGACGGAGCGAAGGTGCTCTAGGTCCGACCTCATCAGGTGAAGAGCAGCGCCGAAGTCTTCGATGGTTTGGGATTCTGGAATGAGAAGGAATAAATAAATAAATAATAAATATTACACTTCATCACATACATTGATCTGATCCCGTGTTAAGTAGCTTTAGCAGTTGTGTTACAGTTGTGTTACAGATATCAGAATCAACAGTAGATACACAAATATACTTAATATACACCCAGACACGGAACAACGTGTGACGAACACACAAATATTTGTCCAAGTGGGAATCGAACCCACGATCTTGGAACTGTAGGTAATGAACCTGGGTCACTAACCACTGTTGCACCGAGCCAGTCAAGCAGGAATAAGCTGTAGAGTTTGGACTACACTGCATTTTTTTGGGCGAGAGCTTGCCGATCCTTTGCAATTCTGGTGATGGCAGTGGCAGATGGAAGAGGCTCAAGAGGTTGTGCTCAGAGATATTTTTAGGGCCCCTTTTTTTCTTTTTCCTAACTGACATACGATGATGGCTTGGAGTAGCCTTGTCATTATCACCGGACTTTCGGGAGAGCGGATGGCTCTTACCCACATGGTATACTTACGCCACTGCTTGAATGAGCCATCATTACTTTTTTTTTTTCTCCTAACTGACTAACGATGATGGCTTGGAGGAGCCTTGTCATCATCACCGGGCTTGCGGGGAGCGGATGGCTCTCACCCCTAACCATCATTACTAATATAAAATTATATCATTGGTGCAATGTTGGACACATTTCCTATACCTCCCCATGCTTTAGATCCATAAACTGTGATCGTATCGAAAATATCAATACCTAATGGTTTTGTCGTTTTCATAGGTCACTATTATTGTTTCCTCATAAAGACTAAAACTTCGTGTCCAATCAAATGAGTAAGCTGGAACTTATGTTGCGTGTAAAAATACTTAAATGTCACATTCAACACGACAGTAATATATTCAGTTTCAGAATTCCGAATAATAAGATAGGTTTAAGGCGTCTTGAAGGATAAGTCCAGATTTAGGGGATGATTGATATTCTAACTCTGTGGATCCAAACATTGATTAAATGTAAACGAAACGCGAACCGAGCAAATTCGTGGATTAGGCGTTACACAATCTTGAATGATATCTATTTTCTTTGCACAAATTCGGATTAGGGTCACCGCACACAGAACAATTTAAGGGATCTTTACCGTACCGCCATTCGTCTAGTTTTCAACTTAACCAGATTTTTTTTCTTTATGCGCTTACTGATTACAATTTAGTCATAAAGAGACTAATGAGTAATTTATTTTTAACTTAAGCTGCTAAGAAAAACTTAACCAGATTAGTAATTTGAAAAAAAAAAGTAATATTTTTAAAACCAGATGACAACGTTATTTTTGCCAGTAACTAAACTGGATCATCAGCAGGCACTGGCGGCTTGGCTTTGAAGGTAAGGCGGTCTCGAGGCAAGATACATGCGACTGAGATAAATCTAGGTATATTTATGTTGTAGGATCGGCGTTCCGAACCGGTGGTAGAATCTTGTTATTACTAATGTGGCGATTTATAAGTGCATGTAAATTGCCTATATAAATAACGACATTTTGAATTTGTTGTGTTTTGATTTGCATTGTATTTCTTTTTGTTTATTTATATTGTTTTCATTTCTTTATTTCTTTTGTTGCTACACTCAAAGGTTCTGCCAGAATATCAGCGCGACGCGTCCTTGCGGCTATTTGTGCGTGTTAATGTTTATTTTGGTTTGTATTTATTTATGATCAATAAATGTTTTCTTTCTTTCTTAAAGATACTTGATTCAGGCTTTTATATCTGTCTCGTTCGCAAACAATCACGTATACTTTGCCTAACGTCAATCTGTCATTAGCGGTCCCGTTGAACATCTGGTCGTGTCGCGAACCGTTACTTTAAGAGAGCATTGAGGGTATACAAAATTTTGCAGAAGGGAGTTGATTTAAAAAAAGTATAATCCAGTTAATACTGTGCCGATCCCTTAAAGAGTTGATATGTGTGCTATGACCTTAAGATTGATATGAAATTTTATAAGGCACATCTTACTTCGAGCGTAATTTCGTTAAAACGACCGTTTGAGATGAGCGATAAAATGTAAATTAGGTAGGTGCTTTACTCATATTGTTCCAGAGCTAACATACTTTATTGAAGTCAAGTCAAAGTTCTTAGAACTCAGATTCTAAATATATTGTGTTATTGCCTGAGCATATGAGCTGAAATGATCTTTTTGGTCTAATTGGTCACTAGACCATAAGGTTCATTTACAAAAGTGTATATTTAGACGAATTGAATACCTAATTAGGTAATTAATTTAGGAGGGAGAGCCCGCAAGTCTGGTGATGATGACGAGGCTACTCCAAGCCATCATCGTAAGTCAGTAAGGAAAAAATTAAAAGGAAATAGAGTAATCCTTTATTTGATTTTCTTGTTGAACCAAGTTCTTGCGTATGTAATGTGACACGTATGACTTTTTTTCTTTTTCCGTTTAAGTAAACTTCCCATGGTCAAACTGGTCATACCTGACAGAGCGATGGCGACCTTCTCAACTCCTCCGAGAGGCTCGAGGGCGTCTCTCGCTTTGCTTCCGAAGAGTTTCTCCAGGTAGTTGGGTCCATGGGAGGCTAACAGCGATTGGAGGAACGACGCGGTTTCCTCCACTGGCGGCCGTTTCGCTGAAATCGAGGTACGTACAGTCAGTAAAAAAAAAATTTAAATAAACATACATACAAACATAAAATCATGCCTTTTTCCAGAGGGGTAGGCAGAGATGACTTCCTGCCATGTGCTACGTCACTGGCACACCACTTTCGCTTCTTTCACATCCATCAATCTCTTCATGCATACTTTTGGTATGACCCTTTTTTTTAAATATTACACAACATAACACACATTAATCTGATCCCGTGGTAAGTAGATTAAGCACTTGACACGAAACAAGCACTGCTGTTCTTCACACAAATATTTGTCCCGAGTGGGAATCGAACCCACGACTCTAGGTAGGTTATGAACCTGGGTCACTAACCACTGTTCCAACGAGCCAGTCAAAAACAGTAGCAAGGCAAAAGTACCCTAGTATAGTAGTTAGTAAGGTACATAAATGAATCAGTCATATAGTTATAATTAGACAGCTGCCCGCTGTGCCTGATGAGTTAATTTATGAAACTTATAGACATGAAAGTGTTGTACCAGGATCGTAGCACGTGGCAGGAAGCGATCTCTGCCTACACCTTTGGGAAAAGGCTTACTCATTATTTATTAAGAAGATTTAATGATTGGTAGAATTTTAAAATGGTATTTTTATTGTCATATATTATATTCCATATTTGTTATTTTCTATCACTATCTCAATAAATGGAAGTAACAGTATCAGCAAGTTAATTATAACTCGACGTATATACCTAAAAGCTCCTCCTATAATAATAGCCTCATGAAAGCCAGTTTGTCCAGCTATAGAATTTGAAATTTTGTTTGTGTACAATACAACAATGTTCCTTACATAGGTAAGAACACTAACGAATCAAACTCTTGTAGGTACCAAACGGTAGGATACTCTGAAAACGATCTAACGTTACACAAGAAAGATTCCTGGAAAACTAAAGAATTGGAATCGAAGTTTGCGAGTAGTTTGGCTTGAACAAAGTGAATTTATATGTTGGTTCTCTCGCGCCAACTTAGTAATTTGATCCAGTTTAAAACATCCATTTGCGCGTTACGGATAATGAAAATGTTCGAATCCCTGAGTATTTACTTAACCATTAAATAAGTATTATTTCTCATTATAAAGTTGGATACTTTCAACCACATTATAATAGTAAACACGTTTACAGTCAAGAACACAATTTCCAATATAAATTGATAAGTTTTTTTTCCAGAGCTGAAATTTCCCATAATTCATTCTTATGAACTGGCTTATGTTATAAGTTTAATTTTATTTTTATTTTATTTTATTTTATTTTATTTTATTAGGAACAACAAACAGTTACACCTTACATAAGAATCAAAAAATTATAATTACATACATATAAATAAATGCATAACCAACCGCGATGTCAGATTAACATAGACAAAGATCAGTGTAGTTTACAAAGAAAGAATTTTTTCAGGTGGGAGACATTTTGTCGACCGGTTGCTGTTACCACCATACAGTTGTGTAAAACCCGCCAAGTGACTCTGACCTCTCTCGGTCAGGTCGCGTTCCGGGATCAGCACTGTACGAACCGGAGCCAGGGGGGACCATTGTTGCGGCAAGCGCCGGACCAGTGGAGTCTTAGCGGCGGTATTGTGCGGGCGGAGAGGGTCAGCCCGCCGGCCAGGGAGACCCGGCCAACTCCGACCCGCACGGCTCAATACCAATGCGAGACTCCACGCCTTGTCTCGTTGTTGCCGCAGCAGTGGTCTCCTTTTTCACGGCTTTCAGGGTGAGTGCGACAGGCTCAATATGGTCTATTGTGCCTGTCGACCTCATATTTGGATCTCACTACCGCTTACCATCAGGTGGAGTGAGGTCATCTTGTTAGCCTCTTTATAAAAAAAAAAAAAAAAAAAAGAAAGTCAATTTATAAACTTACAATAAATACAAATCAAAATACATAATATAGTTGACTATGGCTGTGGCTAATCAGTTGTTTCCCTAAGCTGTAAAATATCTTTGGCTCGTTTTCAATTGAATATATAAGCACACAATTTTTAAACATGAAGTAAATAAGCCTAAACAATATGCCTGTGAGTAGCAATTTATATTTGGGAATTCGGTAAGTAGATCACTATCGTTACCTTGCCACTTTGGCAACAAACCAAAATTTCGTAACTTTAAGCTACCAGTCTAAAACAGAAGTTACAGCTTTCTTGGAACTCTGTTTAGAAACATTAAAGTTGAATTGAAATATTCCTAGTTTCTGTGGCTGGCTTTGTTTCTTTTAACAAATTACGACAGGTTTTCATGAATACCAAATTAAGTCGGTATTCCATTATTAATTTAATAACTAATTAGGTATATTCGGTAGACCAGAATAGATTTCTGAATTAATTAAGAGAACTCTTATTAGCATTATTAGATTTACAATATTGTTCGACGACTGCCGTAACGTGTACGGTTTGCTACGAAACTACGACTTACGTTGCTACGTTCTGCTACGGTGTGTTCTGACGTGCTACAGTGCTACGATCTGTAGCTCTACCATGAGTTAGTTATCGAAAACTTTCGGACGTTAAAAACCTATCGAATTGTTTTTTTCATACTGCCGATTTTAGCTCTTAGCGGTACCGCTAAAGGGCGCTATACATTTTTTCATAGACCCTCATAGAGATCTCATGTTGAGTTGATTGTAGTAACGTAGTAGGTCGTAGCATAGTAGCAAATCGTAGCACCGTAGCACATAAAAAGTCTGATGATACGTTACGCTACCAGAACATTATTTTACCTGCAGTGCAAAGCTTGGAGTCCTCATCGTAGCCATCAATGCAGTCAGGCGCACCGTCGCATAGGTACTGGATCGAGATGCAGTTGCCGTCTACAGGGCACTTGAACGGCTCATACGGGTGGCAGTACTCTGAAATAGAAACCAGATTGTAATAATAACTGGTAACCCGCCCTCGCTTTCCTTCGGGTACATTATACATAAAAACCTTCCTCTTGAATTCCAGAAGAAGAAAGGCGCATTAAAATCCATCGTGTTCTTTTGAAGATTTAAGCATACATAGGGACAGACAGACGCGGGAAGCGACTTTGCTTCATACTACGACATACATACATAGTAAGATAATATTTACTTAGTACCTAACGTGCCAGAAGGAGGGTTATTTGGTGTCTGTAACAATCTTTTAGGTACATAACAGTTTATTATCTAAATAATATTGGCTTATATTAAGATTGTTAGATAGTAGTAGATGCCTATATTACAATGCATTTACAGATTAGACTCAATGATTTAAAAAAGAAAGGAAATATTTTATTTCATATGTTCGCTTTATCTAAAACGAAGTATGTATAATAAACTGTGTTTTTTAATAACTTGTTTTCTAATTTGTTATCCTACCTATTTTCAGACCGCCCACATGATTCGTAGTAACCTTCCCCTGTAATTGGCTGTCATGTCGAGTCATGTTATGATAGGGCACAAAATATAACAATTTTCCGATGTCTATCGACGTGTTTCTGACTACTGTACCTAATAAATTGGCTGTATCAGGTATTTATACAGCAAATATAATCTATATTTATGAATATAGTGCGAACTTCCTGGAAATTCACATATAATTGGAAATAAACACTAATTTTACCCGTTACTATGTGTAAATACGATACTGTGTGTGATACATATATGTAAATACGATAATAGTTCGTTTATATGTATCTGTAATTTTGTATTGTATTGTATTTTATTGTTATAATACGCAAGCATATTGTGTGCACTATTTGTAGATTATGGTCTAGTATGTAAGTTAGTTTTATAAATTATGCCATTGTCACGATCATAATCTGTTCGTGTACTGAAATTAAATAAATAAATAAATAGATACGTAGGAAGCTTGAGGACGAATAAATTAATTGCTCATATTTACTATGTACTCTACTATAGTACATAAACTTACTTTTGTTACAATTCCTACATAGAGCAGTGATCGCATCACAATGGACAAAGAAATGTAATACCTGCCAAGTACCAGTATTTTGTATAAGTAGGCTTAGCTTTTCTCGTGGGAAATCACGCATAAGTCTCAGACTGACGAATGTTGGGATTCTTGACGAGGCATTTAATGGAGTCGTTATTACCGTCTTCTATATCGTCTAGACTTTCGGGTCATTACAATTCTCATTTGCGTTGAAAATTCTTGAAGGGCGCGCGATAAAAGTTACTTTGAGTTACTCGAAATACAATATGTGCTAGGTAATTTATTTTTCGAAATATCTTGCGATTCATATTTTATTATAAGAAACATGTAGTAAAATAGTTGTCAATTACCATATGTATAAGAAAATTACCGCAATATTGGTTTGTAATTTTGATTAAAATAAAAAAAAACAATGTAATCACTCAAACTGTTATTAATTACAATTTAAATGGGGGTTACATAGGCACTATATTTTAAATACCATGGCATAATGCTGACTGGAAGATGTTTCGGCACATTATGGTCTAGTTATAAGTTATTTTATTGTATTTTTCTTTGTGAAATCGTGAATGTGTCGAATAAATATTTTTCTTTCTTTCTATCGCTGGCATATGTACTCGCAAATGATGAATTCAATTTGGTATTATCTATTATTTGCGCGAACACTACACTTTGAAATAAAACTCAATTTAAAAACTCAATTTAGGAATTAAGCTTCCGTGTATTGTTATTCTTAACATATTACTTAGAGCCCCGACGTTTCGAACTCTTTACAGCTTGTATTCAATTTAATTTAGTTACAGCGTGTTCACACCTTGTGTTTGTGATGGCCGTGATTTCGATCGCGGCGATATCGCGGCGTGATCGCGTCGTGATCGCGGCGAGCTCGCGGCGATTATTTAATCGCGGCGATATCGTCGCGATCGAAATCGCTAGGTGTGAACGGGCACACAGATTCCTACAATACCTACTAGTGTCCCAGTCGATCACATATTATTTTATGATAGAAAGATATGTACATATATTAAATTAAACAAATAAAGCATCCGCTGTCATATTACATTAAACTTGTTACAACCACGAACTTTTTGGACGCCAATAGCAGTTAACCCGTGTAACGAAATAACCAAGACGAAAATGCGATATTACCCGTGACAGGAAGGTCGGGATAGGCTTAATTAAATCATGTAATCACATTTCCGATGCTCAGGCAGTTAGTGTGCCTTTTGTATTACTTATGTGTTCACCTGGATATAGCTCGCTTAACATTTTATTTATTTACTAGCGTCCGCTCACGACTTCGTCCGCGTGGAAGTAGTTTTGGCAGCAATTATTTATAAAAATAGCCTATATTGTACCTTATAAATTAATTATTTATTGGTGAATATCCCGTCAACATTGGTCCAGCCGTTTCTGAGATTTGTCTACGTTTAAAAAGATACTACCTTAAGTATCTTTTTAAACGTAGACAAAGAAAATTAACAAAACTTCCTAGAATTGGCACCCAATTTCACTACCAGCTAGTAACAGTTGAAGTTAATTATCGTCCGCAGTTCCTCAAATACTCCATAAGTAAACAAGTTTGTTTGCCAAAAGCAGTTCGTCTTAATAAGTCCCGTATCCTCTACCTCATTAGCGGAGGCCCAAGAGGATAGCTCCATTACCGAGAGATGTCTGTTGTGATTCGTGAAATGTCGCTGAATGGGAACGTAAAAGCTAGAAATTTTGTTTTAACAACGAATAAGTAAGGCGTCCGACCGATTTCAGCCATGGCGGCCGATCTCAATTGAGATCAGCCAAGTCCGCAGGACAAGTATGCGCGCAAACACAAGTGCACTATCTGCTCCCTTACTTGGTCAGCCAAGTAAAGGAGCAGAGTCTTAGTTGAGGTCGGCTGCCATTGCCGAAAGACGCCTCATATACTGTTATGATGTACAGGCTTTTTAGGGTTAAAACGCGAGATCGGATTGTATCAACGGAAGTGAAATGACATGAAATTTATTTTGAAAAAAAAAAGAAAATAACAATAATACACTAGCGTTACAAACGATTTACAAGAATAATTTCAAACTGTCATGGTTACACACATTAGAAAACAAAAAAGACATGGTAAATATCCCGGACAGTTTCAGTTTTCTAATTTACAAGAATTCCTTGGAAGTGTTAGGATAAAGCCAACTCATTTAGATGTGCTTTTTTTAACGGGTACAGTGATTCAAGAGAAAGGTTGTATGCTTAATATTCCCAAAGCGAAGAGAGGGTGGGTCGCTAGTTAATTTATAAAAGCAAAGAAGGTGCCAACATACTTTTACTTTTCGAATTCTAAATAGGAGGAGGTTCTCAATTAAAATGAATGTTTTTCTTTTTATTTTGACTAGGATTAGAAATGAAAATGATTTTATCTTTTTCCTTATCTGTAACGTACTGTCTAGTAAATAAATTCACAACAAACATCACTGTGCAAACCTTATTATACAAGCAAGTGTCGTTGCTTCCGTAAATGTAGCACAACACGATAAAAGATCGATCCCCAATGGCGAATTTATTATGCACGTTCCAATCTAAGCCAGCGTCAAGGACACATTGCATTCGGGATACAATATCGCTTAGAGTTATTTCTGTTTGTAGATGCATTTATTTCCATAAAGTAATATAATTTAGTTTATACACATATGGTTGTGACGAAGTTTTATTTAGTTCCCAACTAAAAAACATACATACATAACATACATGAAATTATGCCTTTGTCCCTGAGGGGTAGGTAGAGATCACTTTCTACCATGTGCTATGGCCCTGGCATATTCTTTCGCTTCTTCCACATCCATCAATCTCTTCATGATTTGGCCCTATATTTAGAAAAAACTAACTAACTAACTAGATTGGCGCAGCGACCCAAAACGAGTCTTGGCCACCGATGATTAGAACTAGAAAATGTATGATGAATAAATGTGTTTGAAGGCTGGTTTATGTTTTAATTGCGTTATGTTATAAGCTTTATCACGGTTTCAAGGGACCACCATAAAACGACTAACAGACGGACAATAAAGTATTTATATAAAAGTTCCGTATTTTCTTATGAAATCTGGAACCCTAAACAACCTATTTTTCGATTTTATAATAATTTACTATGAAAACCTTTTGTGTGAGAGGATCTTTTTATATTTATTCTCTCAGGATTTTAGGTCCGGTCTTCGAATAACATTTATATCTAGGGCATCTAACGTTACATCCGTGTAGTAATATTGAGAACAGACTGGCTAGAACCTCGAAAACTTGTTTGTAGTTTAAAATAAGGTAGTTCTTAAAGTACCAATGCATACTTTGCGTCTTTCCCAACAAACTCCGGGGAGTTTAGAGATTTACCATTTTAGCCTGAACTTTCAGACCAGTTTAAAATCGACCTCTATCCAACACGGGCGAGGACGGAAATGTGCACTGAATTTTAAATCAGCACTGCAGTTGCAGTTAGAGATTCAAATGCATCATATTTATTTCTGGCATTTCAATATTTTATACCAAGTTCTCAGAATAAACTGACGACGGACAGACAAGGTTCTCGTTAGCGGATGCGAGAAATGAAATGATTTTAATTTATACTTTCAGATTTTCGAAACGATTTTAGCTAATAGGGATTGCTTGTTATTAAATGTTAAGAAAAAAAATCAATATGTAACTATAATGATCGTGGGAACGCAAAGACCTTGTTAAAACAATGCACAAGGCAGAATGGCGGCTACGTGGTGCACAACCCGTCACGTCACGTTTCCCACAGAGGTGAAAAGTGGATCGCTGGAAGTGATCCTGCCTACCCCTTTGGGCAAAAGGCGTGATTTTATGTATGTATGTATGTAACTATAATGATTTTGTTAATTTTATGTAACCGAGTTAAGAGTATGACAAGGAATATGATATTGATTAATTTAAAAACCACTAGCACCTATAAAAGTGTCAGCAAGGGCCATCTTGCCTCCTGCGCTGCTGTTGAGTGGACGTGTCGACTATTTAATTTTAATCAAATATTATTTTGAGGGGCTGCGCCCTCCAAGCCTCGAGTTTTCGGTCCGCCGTCGGTTGCTGTCTTTGGAGCGCCTTCGTTTCGCGTCGGGCGTGAAGTTTTTTGGTGAGCCATATTATTTTGTGTCCCCGCTGGATTTGAACCGGCGCGCCCGACGAGTACACGGACCGCCTTGCTAACCACTCGGCCACCGAACTAGTGAGCAAACGCGACGAAATGTCCCTATACTAGCTACCAGTGCTACGACGACTACGACGTAGCGTGAACTCACACAGTGCTACAAACTTACTTAATGTGTCTCCGCCACTAATAGTGCTACGTCTTTTCAACCAAACCAAACAGATATTGTACTGTCTTATGCATACGGCATAAGCACATTTTATTACTGCTTTAAAATAGTTATGCCCAACATGCAACGAACACCTCCAGTTACTCCCACATTGACTCCAGCGGGATCGGAAACAGACTTAGCTGTGGCCTTCGCTAGCAATACTGATACGAATATAACCACGAGAAGCAAACGACAGCGAATAGAAGGGTCGCCAGAGGCATCCTCAACCCCAGGTGACCTCAGAAATGATATCTTGTCATTGCTAAATAACTGGAAGGATGATCAAGACCAGCGTTTGACCAAGTGGAAAAATGATATGGACAATACCCTAGGAAAACTGGTCACAGAGGTTAGTGATTTAAAGAGACAGTGTTTAGAAATCCAAAAAAGTAATACCGAAATAGAGAAGGGGATGGAATTTATGAATAACAGACAAGAAGAGTTAGTGAACAAAGTTACAATTTTGGAAAAGGCGAAAGAAGAAAACTACGAATCCATACAGCTTCTGCAAAGACGGATCGAAGATATCAATTTTCAAACAAGGCAAGCAACCATCGAACTTAGAAATGTCCCTAATTTGGAGATAGAAAGATTTGAGCAACAAATGAATATAGTTATAAATGTGGGAAAAGCAGTCAACATGGACCTAAGACCAGAAGACCTGCGCGACGTCTATCGCCTTCCTGGCAAGCCCGGATCAATTAGACCCATAGTTGCAGAATTTGTTAGTGTGAACAAAAAAACTGAGTACGTCTCCAAAATACGACGCTTCAATAAAGAACGCTCAATGGAGGAGAAGCTGAGCACGACTACAGTAGGCTTGCCGGGGGAGAAAAAAGCTATCTATATTGATGAGCACCTGGTTCCGTCAAAGAGGAAACTTTTCTATGAAGCTCGACAAGTTGCTAAAACCAACAACTACTCTTGCTGGCACTCCAACGGCAGGATTCTGATGAGAACACATCACAACGACAAACCCGTTCAAATTAACTCTGAGCAGTGCCTTGCGAACTTGGTCAAAAAAATATGACTAAGCATCAACATAAACAAAATTATTCTAGGTTTTTTGTCTTTTACCATCACTTACTTTTTCTTTATTAATAGGATTATTTGCATGTACTCTAAATTATATTTAGCATCAAAGGATAGTTTAAAGATAAGTTTTTCTAAAACCTTTGTAAACGACAGGACATTTAGACGGGAAAGTGATTATCCACCTCTAAGTAACCTTGGACATACTTTGCATAAAAAAAGCAACGTAACATATGTACAATCTCTTCGCAAGTCTGTATCGCATTTGTGGAACTTACATAAACACTTGCCATCACAATTAGACAAAGGTACTGATAGCAGTCTTCAAAAGGCGCGAATACACACGATTTAATAAATAACATAGACAATCTTAACATCTCCCAGACCTTCAATTGTGAACCGGAACAATGTAAAACACATTTAGAGCATCCATCTAGATATCTTAAGATACTGCAGCAAAATATTCGTAGCATAAAACGAAATTTTGACAATATCTATGTCCTAATAGAACAATTGGGCTTTAATTGTGACATTATAGTGATGACTGAATGCTGGCTAACAGATGATACCCGTTTACCCACACTTGACTATTATAACACTTATCGATCACAAGATAATTACAATCAGAACGACGGGGTGGTACTGTTTATTAACAATCAACTAACTCACATAGTCGAAGAACCGCAGTTGCTTGAGGCCAACTGTTTGATCGTCAAGTTGGGAACTGACACTTTAGTTATAGCTATATATCGGCCACCCTGTTTTAAACACATTGAACATTTTGTCAACTCTTTACAGGTACTTTTAAATAATTACCTGACTTTAAAGAATATAATGATCGTGGGAGACATCAACATTAACTTATTAGAATCGAGCTCAACAACCACAGATTATCTTGATAGCTTAGCATATTATGGTCTTGCTCCTGCTTACGATACTCCAACACGAGCAAGTAGTTGCCTTGATCATGTGTTCGTAAAAAGTAAACTGCTGTCTTTTTCTTTTATACTAGAGACTGCTATAACCGATCATGAGGCTGTTCTCTTTTGTTTGTATAATAAGAAAGTCAATAAGAAGGTTATTTGCTCATCAACTAGAATTAACTACGAGGGCTTAGTACGGGATTGTGAAATGATAGACTTCAGTCAAGTCTATAATACGACCAATCTGCATCATGCTACAGATATTTTTATTAAAGAAATTCAGTTAACAGTGTCTAAAAATACCATAGTAAATAAAGTATCGAGAAACAAAAAGGCCATTAAACCATGGATGACACCAGGATTAATAAAATGCATAAGAAATAGGGATAAAATGCACACTAAGATAAAAAAACAGCCTAACAATGAGATTCTACTTTTAACATACAAGAGATATAGGAATTTTTGCAACAATATTTTAAAACAATTAAAACAACAGTATGAAAGGAAACAAATAAACTCAGCTAAAGGAAATAATAAAAAAATGTGGAAAGCAATAAAAAAAGTGTGTAACTATCAGGAAAATCAAAACAAATCTAAATCAATTGAACTCTTAGCACAAAACGGAAACAAAAATATAAATGATATAAATAATTTTTTTGCCACTATAGGATCCGACCTAGCCAATCAAATCACTTCTAACATAATCGCACTTCCTTCAGGCTTAAACTCTGGGCCAGTCGGTTCTTTTGTCCTACTGGGAACCTCTAGTGATGAAGTCGAGAGAATCCTAATGAATCTAAAATCCGACTGTTCTTCGGGGTGGGATGGGATATCTGCGAGTGTACTGAAGCAAATTAAGCATGTGGTTGTTCCAGTGATAGCAGATCTCTTTAATCGATGTATTGATAAAGGCGTATTTCCGAATTCTCTAAAGAGGTCAATTGTTATCCCAATTTACAAGGCTGGAGAGCGAGGCTGTGTCAGCAATTATAGGCCAATATCATTGCTGCCTATTTTGTCCAAAATTATAGAAAAGATCATTAATAAAAGACTCATCAAGTACTTAGAACATGGCAACTATTTCTCAAAAGCCCAATATGGCTTTAGACCAGGAAGGTCGACAGATGAGGCAGTACATGATTATACAAACTTTGTTGTGCAAAAGCTAGAAAACAAACAAAAATGCCTATCAGTATTTCTAGACTTAACAAAAGCTTTTGACACAGTCTCGTTTCCCAAACTTTTAGACAAGTTGGAACATAACTTTGGGATTCGTGATGTACAACTACAAATGATGGTCAGTTATCTTCAAAATCGTCTACAATGCGTCAGGATAGGGAACCAGATTAGTGATGAACGTCAAATTAGTCTAGGGGTTCCACAGGGAAGCATACTGGGACCCACACTCTTCCTCTGCTACATAGATGACCTCTTGCGGTTGAACATTCCACAGTGCAATATAGTCTCCTATGCTGACGACACAACGCTTACCTTCTACGGAGAGTCATGGCAGGAAGTCTTTGAAAAAGCTCAGAAAGGACTTGACACAGTTTGCCACTGGTTAGCTTCTAATCATCTCACATTAAATGTAACAAAAACTAAATATATAGTTTTCTCCATAAAAAATATTCCAACAAATGCCAATACTTATCTGAATCTTGTGGCTCATAATTGTGCTTTCCCTCCTCAGTCATCTTGTAACTGCTCCAAGCTTGTAAGAACCGACTCAATAAGATACCTCGGCGTTATAGTCGATAGTAGGCTAAATTTTGACGCACACATAAAAAATCTAGCTCAGAAGGTAAGGAAACTTACGTACGTATTCAAACAACTTAGAGACGTAATTGACAATCCATTAATGAAAAACATTTATCTAGCTCTGTGTCATTCAATTATCTCATACTGCATCATAACCTGGGGCGGGGCTGCTAAAACCCACCTTATAACGCTGGAAAGAGCACAAAGGCTTATACTCAAAGTTTGTTACATGAAACCTCGACTCCACCCCACCAAAGAGTTGTATAACGAATGTAACGTTCTGACAGTCCGACAAACATATATATTAGCCACTATCACTAAACAGCACTCTATGATCGAGTTTTCAAACAATCATCCTTTGGCTAATTCTAGGAGACAGTATAAAATATGTGAAACTGCATCTGGGAGAACAACTTTTTGTAAGAGATTCTTTTATTACCAAGGTGGCAGATTATATAACAGCGTCAATAAATTATTAAATATATATGAAATGACGAAGCGAGATTGTAAAAAAGTTGTGCAAAGCTGGCTTCTGTCTTTGGATTACGAGGATACGGAGGGTCTCTTGTCTGTGTAAGAATTTTAGTACCCGTCAAAAATATATAGATTAATTTATTGTTATTTGATTGTTTTCAATGATTTGTCATTTTCTGTATAAAATTGTCAGTTAAAATCATATTGGATCAACATTATTATGTAATAGAGTATACTCATGCCACTCAGGTAGGGCAGGGTCCTGGTGACCTAAGACACAGGGTTTCCCTAGTTTAGGCACCAGTCCCCGCTGTTGCTACATTCTTCTTAATTCCTTGTTATACTCATAAGTAGATTTAAGTGCAACATTGTGGGAAACTCAATAAATCATTATTATTATTATTATTATTATCACCGTAGACCTAGATAATCTAAATCGTACCTAATATATTTTGTTTGTAACGCTAAGTCCACTTCTATAGAGATACGAAAGGTTTATCTATAGATAGACCCACTCATCGATATTATCACGAATAATACCTAAGTTACCAAGCACTCTGTTACACACGGATGTAAAATTAATTTACGTTCCTTAATCTATACTAATATTATAAAGCTGAAGTGTTTGTTTGTTTGTTTGTTTTTTTGAACGCGCTAATCTCAGGAACTACTGGTTCGATTTGAAAATATCTTTTTGCGTTGTATAGACCATTTATCGAGGAAGGCTTTAGGCTATATAACATCACGCTGCGACCAATAGGAGCAAAGATACAATGGAAAATGTGTAAAAAACGGGGGAAACGCGAACGAAGTCGCTGGCACAGCTAGTGTTACATAACCTCGAGTATTACTTATCTACCTATCCTTTCTCTTGTGAGAGAACTTTAATACCTAAGCACTAAACAATTACGAAGTGAACTAATGAGGTTGTAAAGTACTCGTGAGGCATGAACTTGTTTTATACGAGGGTTTAAGCATTAGTTAAGCTTTGAACAGTTAGGAACCTCGTTGATTAAAGAGCTCGAGAGTTTATTGAAAGTGTAATACTCTAAAATAACGGGTTCTATTAAGTTCGAGGTAGGTAACAAGCAATTACAACAAGGAGATTTTATGTAAGATTTTAAACTTTCGCGTTCCATTACACTAAATATTAGTCTTTATGGGTCTACACGCGTTTTTAGGAGTAGCAAATTACATAGCTACTTACTTACTTACTTCGTCAGGCGAAGATGGGCGGCGCCAGTTCGCATGATTGGTGCAACCCAGTCGTAACGTCGGGCAGTAAGTAGCTATGTAATTTGCTACTCCTAATAACGCGTGTAGACCCATAAGGACTAATATTTAAGGAGATTTTAGTTATACGAACTATTGTGATTCTTATCTCATCATAACGTCATCACTTCAATTAAACTTCTTATTTTTGTTTATCGATTATTTCCTTTTTGTCTGCTTAAGAGTAATGACAAATTAAAAATACTGTGCATTGTAATGAAGCAGTTTGTAAAACAGTTAAAGCATGAAAAAGCGTCTTGACGTACATTTAAGTTAACATAGCGCTAGAAGATTGATAAAAGTGCTGGTGAAATACTTATAAGGGATGACAACTATGTCCATGGAGAGCAGCCTCCGTCATCATCATCATCATCATCAACCCATATACGTCCTCGCTGCTGGGGCACGGGCCTGCCCTAAACCAGGACGATAAGGATTTGATCAACCACGCTGGCCAAGTGCGGTTTGGTTACTACACAACCCGAGAATTTCTTCGTAGGTGTGCAGTCCTCACGTTGTTTTCCTTCACCGTTAAAGCGTCGAATAATCGTACATATGAATTTTTAAATTTGAAAGACACAGTGGTTCGTGGCGGGGTTTGCACGGGCGACCTTTTGCATGGCAAGCAACGGCAGTAACCACTAGGCCATCGACGCTTTTAAAATATATAAATAAATATTCCACAACATCACATACATTGATCTGATCCCGTGGTACATAGCTTAAGCACTTGTTTTGTTTAAGAATCAACAGTGGATACACAATTATACTTAAATATACTTAATTTACACCCAGACACGCAAACACCGATGCTCGTCACACAAATAATTGTCCCGCATGGGAATCGAACCCACGACTCTTGGAACCATAGGTAATTCTGGGTTACTAACCACTGTTTCACCGAGCCAGTCAAGTTTTGCAGCCTCCCCGTCCCCTTTTCTCTCACTCACTCACCAGATCTCTTGGTGTGATGCCCGTAAAGCCGATTGAGGTCCAGGGTGAGGACTGCAGGAGGGAGAGCGCAGGAGACGGCTGCCAGCGCGGCGACACACGCCGCTACCCGGCACGACGACATCGCTGCAACAACGGACACAAATTAAAAAAAATAAAGACGTGTGGCACTCGGGGACCGCCGTGGTATACCTATTGCATAGCATCGTCCGATTTCGGAGCAGCTCGTCTCAATTCGTGCGAGTTTCGTAGAGTCGTACAATACGTCTAACCGCACGCACACAAACACCGTGCCGAAGTCTACCGAACTGAAACGACGTTAGACGATTGTGAGGTTTTTTTCGTTACGGAATTTCTTGGTTCGGTCGCCGCGCTCAAAGCCCGCGATAAAAGCTATGCAATAGCTTAAAAGGAGTGTTAGAAATTAAAAAGAAATGTTTGCGAGCCGTTAGTGTTTGATCACTACCGGTTGGGGAGAAATTCGTTGACGCAACACCTGGGTAGCTCAGTTGGTTAGAACAGCAGACGCGATATCTAAAGACAGATGATTGAAGTCCCCGCCCAGGTGGGGTAACATGTATGGTAAATGTGAATTTAAATTTTTTAATTTAAAATCCTAAATATTAGTCTTTATGGGTATGCGTTATTAGGAGTACTTAGCAAATTACATAGCTACTTACTGCCCGACATTTCGACTGGGTTGCACCAATCATGGTCGCGAGCGAACTGGCGCCGCCCGTCGTGTAGACCCATAAAGACTAATATTTAGTGTAATGGAACGCGAAAGTCTAAAATTTTAATTTAAAAGACAACAATTTATTTCCTTCTTTATTGCGCGTTTATCACCTAACATATTTTTAAAAGCATTGCTTATCGTTGCGTCTCTACTCCCTAAAAATCATTAAGGATTTAGTTTCATCAAACAAACAGATACCTGCAGATTCGAGCATATAAGCATTCAATAAATCGTACTAAAGGCAAATGGTAATGTATTTCGCGGTAACAGAATTTATATTATAATCAACTACCTACCTTATTTATGCCTCAAGCCGAATTTAATGTTTAGGTACCCTAATAAAATAAACGTAACTGTAGGGATTCAACATTATATTATCTAATCCACTCAAGTAATTAGCCTAAGGCTTTCATTTAGGTCTAGACTTATTACAGTCTGTGACAAGACCATTTGTAAATCAGATTAGACATAATTCAGAGTCTATTAATTACCATCTGCTTATTAACAAGGCTATATTTTAGCCCTAAGAAGAACGGACCATTTTTGGTGACTTAATTGAAATACCGATAAATTAATTACATTTTTAATGAAACACCAGGGAGTAATTAGACCGTAAATTATAGGTGTTGGTTGAGAATATTGATCTATTTTAAAGATAAAAAGTTAATTTTGTAGCGTAAGAGGCGGAGGTCGATTATAGTAAGTATTTCATAGTAATTTTGAAGAGTTACAAACAGGATTCAATAGTAGAGTTTTCTATAACTTTTTATTAATAAACTCCTGTATCTGTATAAAGAATAGCGTTCGAATGATAAGATAACTTCATTGACGAAGAAGCAAGTAGAAAGAGATGTCTACGAAGTACCTAATGCATGATATTAACATAGGGTAAGGGACTCTTATTATTTGTACCAGTCCGTCATAATTCTACTACGACAACAAACTATTAGAAAACATCTCATAAAGATGTAATGCATTGAAGTTAAGTCATGTTCAGAATTAGTTTCACATCAAGACTTAGTCAAGTAACACAGTGTTTTAGCTTAGGCAGTCTTCTCCTTGTACTTACTCTGTGAATTCAACTCTATCACACTAAATAAAGCAAGTTAACTCTTGCACAGTAAAGGCTTAAACTTAGTCAAGTTATCCGACTCACCTAACTAACTGTACCTTGGTAATCCGAACCGTTCCTAATTGACGCAACTTGGCAAGTTGCGGAAACCCAACACACCCTGTAACTTGGCTCAAGTTAATGATAATTACCCCGTTAAGTTCTATCCTCGGCTAATTGGTCGTTCGAAGAAAAATACGCGGTTTTATCTAAACTGTTCGTTCGTTTAAAATCATATTTCTTTCACACAGTTTGCTTAATTATCTTTGTTTTAAGGCTTGGTAATTCTTACTAATGCGAAATTGACTGACTGTATATTGACCTGTTTTCACATTAAAAGTACTGCTCATTCACAAGAAAATTGTACATATAGAGTATTGAGACTGAGAAAGGCTAGTTTTTTGTCGACTTTGATACAAAGAGATGCGTGGGAGCGAGGTTTCGCTCAAAAACTGGTACATAATAAGTCCAATTTTATGGACAATGTCCACACCACTGTACACAGAATATATTTGTGCTACTAAACATATGTAAAAACCTGAATACTTTCACGGCCGTTAGCGTAAGTGAAAACAAAAAAGAACTAACCACGAAATTCGTATAAACCCATTCGTACGAAAAGTAAGTGCACACGTTAAAACTTTTAATTAGTTCATACCAGTCCGGGGGCGAACCGGTGGAAACCCTTATATTTTAATGGAACACCAACTAATGGCCCTTACAAGAAGTGTGTGGTGAAAATTTTTCGCGTTTGCAAGTACTCTCGTGTTTTTTTCTTCTTGGAACTTTTAAAAGTTTAAACGAGATGGTGAATTGTAATGCCTTGCGCTTTTTAAAGGGCATAATATGTATGTCTTGGAGTTTTATAATTGAATGTTTTTACTTATAACGCTTATTAACTTCTAGAGGCAGTTCATTAAATCAAAATAGATCTGAAGAATGGAAATTAACTTTTTTATTAGCTTACTAACTTCGGAAAATTAAAAAAGAAACTGTTCTTACAATGTTATAAAAGTGTATTTTACTATCTTAATAGAAAAAAAAAGCTGAAAATAAAAGTAAAATATGTAGTAATACCTACACACAAAAGCAGAATCCTGTATAAACATCGCAACACAAAACTAAGCTTAACAGAAATTGAGCATGAACGTAAATCAGAAAATAGCAATTAGTGGTGCAGACAACATGGTCGGAAAATCATGAGTTCACTAGACTCTTTACGACTGCACTCAGAGGTGAAAAGGTTTAACAGCCCTGCCTTTGAATAATTACTGTGGGTTTTTCGCCTGACTGAGGGTAAAATTTACGCTACAAAAGTTACTGTAGGCAGGGTTTTGTTTGTTCAAGTAATGCGAGGTAGTTTAATGATATCTATAAAGGTTTACTGAGCTGTTGAAAGCTCTGGCTACTTTTAATTTGACCCACCTTTTTATTTTAAATATTATTGACCATTAAATGTATAATAAATATGTAAGGGTCGGTCATGGAGTAAGTTAGTTTGTTTTCAGAGATATTGTGTTTATGGGCTCAATATATGATACTGATACTAATTTCACGATTTTTAGATTTTTTTCTGTATGTGTGTATGTATGTATGTTCCTCCATAACTCTTAAACCAATTATCCGAATTTGATGAAATTTGGTACAAAAACAAATAGACATCTGGGACACAAGATAGGCTATTTAAATTCTAGCTCCAACGCGAACGGAGTCGCGGGCACAGCTAGTAATAAATAAAACAAAGAGTATGCATTTTTTAAAGAATATACGAGTTACCTTGAATCACTGGAGTTGTGGAATGATTTATATTTGTTGTTCAAAAACTTTTTTACGCTTTAATTTTTCATCTTTTAGAATAAAATTTGCATTTATCACATAATTTGCAAGTAGAGTTGTTTTGCGGAATGATTTATTTCTGTTGTAAAAACATTAAATATCTTAAATTTCCAACTTTAAGAATATTCTACAGTTAGAAAAAAAAATACTAATTCTTATTCAAAATAGTTTAAGGTAGGTCGGTGCCCCAGCAGTGGGGACCTATATGGGCTGATAATGATGATGACCAAACAACTAAATACCTACTTTGAATTTAGCAGGTGGGTAGAAAGTAGAAATTATTGTTTCCATTAATCCAACAGTATATCTAAATTGGTGTATAACATTATATCATAACTAAGTTTTAGTTGTTTTCTCAATTGGGCAAATGCTATTATCGATAAAGTGTAAATATCAAAATGTTACAATGGTTATTATGCCAGTAAATGTTGACAGAAACTTTTAATTACATTATCTCGTTAAGGGCGTGCGGTCCGAGTAGTGTCTCGCAACCCCATGTTTGCTGCAACTCACATTAATTAATTACATTATGACAAGTACCTACGTTATACATGACAAGTAGACGTGTTGCGACATGACTTGCAAAACTTGAATACGTTACTTGACGGTTTTTACGCAGTATACAAACATAATATTAACAAATATAGATAAAGATAGACAAGGTACAGAAATAGTACTTACTGTATGTTATTTTTGGCAGTGCGTAGGTAGTTTGTTTGGGATTGTCCCTTTGCAGAAAAATGTCAATTTGTCTGTAAACCTTGTGTCTAAAATGGGTATATCTATCAGTAAATGATGGTCCTTTATCTTACTTTGTGACATGAGGCAATACACTAGAAGTATTTGTAGCATGTAACAAAATACCATCCCCTCCCCTGCAAGTCCGATGTTGATGACGAGACAACTTCAAGCCATCATCGTATGTAAAAAACTTAAACATATTGTCTGTTTCTAAATTACGTGTAATTTAAAGAACTTGGCTTTCTCTAATAACAGTTTCGTCTTTCAAAGAAAAATTAAAAAATATAACATCAAATTCTGATATTCAAATAAGTAGCGACGCTGAGCAGACTTTTCAAGCCATGTTCAAATTAAAGAAGAAAATTAGTTTTAGCTTCTTAATAGAATTCGTATTTTGCATTACCCAGCTGTTGAAAATAGGTAATTAGTTTATATAACAGCGTCTCTGTGAGTGACGGTTAACAGGCATACCACTTAGGGCTTGGTTGGTGGGTGGAAATCGTTGATGAGTAAATTAGTTTAACTTACGGCGGAAAACTGTTATGGTAACTTAAGGCGATGGTGAAATAGTTTGGAGTATTTGTTTGCAGGGTATGTTTTAGATAATGTACCTGAATGTAGATATGTTTATTGTACGTGTTATTTCAAGAAGGAGATTATAACATAAGGACATTTTTCATTCCTACCCTTATCTCCTTCGACAGTTAAACGTTGTCGTCAGATAACTTTACAAAATGATAGCAAGCACACTTTTAGTCATCCCTTAATGTGTGTGATGAAGTGTTATATTTATTATCGTTATCTCTTTAATGAAAGAAGACTAACTTGATACAATATACGAACATACTTACCATCTTAAACATACATCTGATCGCGGTGATCAATCTCAATGAAAATGCGCTTTATTTTCGTAGTTTGTTGGACGGATTCAGCATGTCGAGAATAGATTAGGACAGAACGGGTTCAAAAGGGCCTAATGTTCTCTCCGAGGCGAAGATACAGGATTTTCCAAAGGTAAGAGCGAACATTATATTATTTACTTTTGTTTTTTAAAAAAACGGACTCAAAAATTTACAGTACTCGGGTAGTAGTTGGCATCGCGTTTAAATAGGTAAAATTCTTATAATACATCTCACTACACAAACATTGCCGAATTACTTGGAACAGTGCCGAAATATCAGGAGCTTATTAAAACAAAAAAAACATGGTAAATACCCACTTTACGACTACCAACGTAACCTCCATTACACAATACTTTGTTGTCAACAAACAAGGTTTACACCCGAAATTCGTCCGCAGGGAATTTTCTAAAATATGAACTCCGTTCTGGAAATAGCCTGAAGAATGGACGTATATTTTTTCGCTAGCAAGAGCCCTAAAAGTTGCCAGTTTATTATAAGAAGGGTCGATGATAAACGCGGGTTCGTCTAATGTAGCGTGGCGACCTTATGAAAATGATTAATTTTATATCAACCAAATTAACTAGATTATATTTTCGACGACGCTTTCAAAACAGAAGGTTAAAGGTAACCTAAATGCAGAAGCGTTAGAGTTTTCCTTCTAATATAATGATTATGAAATATAGCTATTATACTAAGTGCTACCGTTTGTCTGTCAGTCCGCTTTCACGCCAAAACTACTGGATAAATTTATTGAGATTTAGTACAAAAGTGGAGCTAAAATAAATAAATAAATATCTGGGACATTTCCACACAAGGTTGTCTGACCCCAAACTAAGCTGAGCTTGTACTATGGGTATCAGAGACTGATATACATACATAGATATTTATAAATAATACTTAAATATATATTCACACCCAGACACGGAACAAATACCGATGTTCATCACACAAATATTTGTCCCGAGTGAGATTGTACCCCATGACTCTTGTAACGGCCAGCCAGGGTCGCTAACCACTGTTCCACCGAGCCAGCCAGAGAAAAAAATTACTCAAGCAAATTTTAAACCAAAGGAGTTATCTTATGGTTATGTTTTGCGGTTCAAAATGGTAATACAATCTGAAGAAGTCTGTATATTTGAATTTGGTGAAAATCACATTCACGACTTCACGTCCGGTTGGACCGGGACTCGAACCAACGATATTGAGATTACGCATCCCACGTACTACGAATAGTAGTTTAACTGCCTCGTTGGTCTATTGGTAGCAAGTGCTGCATTGGGACCGACCGAGAGGTCCCCGGTTCGAGTCCGGGGTCGGGCAAAATTTGTGTGAGTTTTTCTGTAATGAAATTACTCAGCCCGGAGTTAGGAAGTTGGCGGTTGAACGCCCGTGCCTCTCGTGATCTCTCATCGGTCATGTCGGATTGCCGTCTCGCCGAGTTATGAGAGTAAGGGAATAAAGAGTGCACTTGTGTTTGCGCGCACACTTGTGCACTATAATATGTCCTGCGCACTTGGCTGATCTCAATTGAGATCGGCCGCCATGGCTGAAATCGGTCGGACGCCTTACTACGAATTACACTGTCCAGGCGTTACGTCGTGTATGTTAATGTTTCCGTCACTTTACCCTCTATCGACGCAGCCTGTATGTATAACTAAACATTAAAACAAAAGTATTGATTAATGTAAATAATAAGTAAATATTCTACGCCGAACCAGTGCCGTAACTAGGGGGGTGCCAGCGGTGCCCAGGCACAGGGCGCAGACCCTGGAGGGGCGCAGAAATGACCAGACCAGTATCTAATTTTGTTTTATGCATGGTAGGTAGTTAGTAGGTACATTTTGTTTTCTGGCGAATATGGTGCAGACGCGCCCTCTGTACTATCTCTGTATGGCATTTTTCAAGCGATCTTGAAACAACAACACTTGTAAAGGTGGTTAAAAAGGTATTTTACGCCTTATATTCAAAACGAGCTTGTAGATATTCTTGCCTCTGAGGTCAAAAAACAAATTTTAGACGACTGGACCAAGATCCCAGGGCCGCCAGACCTACGTCATTTTAGCAATAGGAGAGTACGCGTACTCACTTGCTCGAAAGCGGGGCCGTTTCACAGGTAGCGCGAACTAAAGGTGTCCCAAAACAGAGGCAAACTACGTCATTTTAGCAAGCCTAAATTTGACGTATATAACTACGTGGTACTATTTCCAGACTAATTGTAAGCTGCCAGACCAATCCAATGGGCCAATTATTCTGCCAGACACCTCAAAGGTTCCCTGTGAGTGCAAGCTTGAGGGCGTATCGACGCACAGCCTAAACGGATAAAGTTAGGCACTTGGAATTTGGGAGAGACCTAGCGTAGATAGCGTAGAGGTGCACTACGAAAGGAATTCCCGAAATTCGCACGGGTAAAATATGCGAGAGGTCGCCAGTTCAAACCCCGCCAGGTACCAATGTGTTTTTCAAATTTGAAATTCATATGTACTATCGGAGTATTTGGCGGTCGACCACCTATAAGGTGAAAATCGCTTGGCGCTTATACGTCTGTCAAAGCAAGCCCCGCCCAAATTGTGGTCCGAGAGCCTGCAAGAATTTTTCGGTAGGTATATGAGGCAAGCTGAAAACTTGTCTTATACCTTTAATATTATAACTCAACACAAAACCGCAGACCTGGCTGAGTACCGGGGCTAAACCAAACCCCCAATTTTTCTTATTTTAAAATATATTTTATAATCCAAAAAAATATACTTTGTCAGTTCACCTGACAGGTAGAAGTTCCATCGAAATAATTTGTCTTACAACGTGAGTCTTATTTTTTAGTTATAAATAAAAAGATGAAAAATATTTTTGGGGGTTTGCTTTAGCCCCGCTACTCACCAGCCAGGTCTGCAGTGTCGTGCTGGGATATAATAGGAGAGGTTCAGGATAAGTTTTCAGCTTGCCTCAAATACCTACCAAAAAATTCTTGCTAGCTCTCTTACTATTGGAACGTTTTTGCTTGGATTTTGACAGATTTTCTTTAAGTGCTCTTCTATTGGCCAGTGGGCGGGGCTATTGGCGTTTAAAGAAATCTATTTGAAAAGTGTACTACCGCCAGCGTTGCCGGTAGTACTATCGGAGTATTTGGCGGTCGACCACCTATAAGGTGAAAATCGCTTGGCGCTTATACGTCTGTCAAAGCAGGCCCGCCCAAATTGTGGTCCGAGAGCCTGCAAGAATTTTTCGGAAGGTATATGAGGCAAGTTGAAAACTTGTCCTATACCTTTAATAATTATTATAACTCAACACAAAACCGCAGACCTAGCTGAGTACCGGGGCTAAACCAAACCCCCAATTTTTCTTATTTTAAAATATATTTTATAATCCAAAAAAATATACTTTGTCAGTTCACCTGACAGGTAGAAGTTCCATCGAAATAATTTGTCTTACAACGTGAGTCTTATTTTTTAGTTATAAATAAAAAGATGAAAAATATTTTTGGGGGTTTGCTTTAGCCCCGCTACTCACCAGCCAGGTCTGCAGTGTCGTGCTGGGATATAATTAGGAGAGGTTCAGGATAAGTTTTCAGCTTGCCTCAAATACCTACCAAAAAAATCTTGCTAGCTCTCCTACTATTGGAACGTTTTTGCTTGGATTTTGACAGATTTTCTTTAAGTGCTCTTCTATTGGCCAGTGGGCGGGGCTATTGGCGTTTAAAGAAATCTATTTGAAAAGTGTACTACCGCCAGCGTTGCCGGTAGTACCATCATTCGACGCTTTAACGGTGAAGGAAAACATCGTGAGGAAACCAGCACACCTGAGAATTTTTTCAACGGTGTGTGAAGCCATGTCAGAGGCCTACGGGCGGTTTAAAACTCTGACACCAGGTTGTTCATCAACCATACGATAAGAAGAAGAATTCTCACGGGAACGGGAATAATCGGGAAAATCCTTTTTGTATGAAAAATTCAAACCCCTTAAGTAAGACGCTTGAAATTTGGCATGCAGGTACCTTGGTAAACTTAAAGCTTAGTTGCAACAGGATATTGCAATTTTTTTACTGGGAAGGGAATTAGCGGGAAAAAACTTTTGTATGAGAAAATCGAAACTGCATAAGATAGATGATTGAAATTTGGCATGCAGGTACCCTAATGAACGTAAAGCGTACTTGCAACGCGATATTGCAAAATTCTTACGAGTACTGTCATTTGTGTGTCATTTCTGTATTTGAGCAAATATTTTTGAATAAACAATTTTTATCTTAAAGAAATCTACTAATAGTCCAGTCATTTAAGCTTAAATTAGGTAAGAATCTCGGAATTCGAGATACCCATCTGAAAGTCTGTAAAAGATATTGACACCCTAAAGGTGGTCACAAAACCTACATATGGTAGGGTGTACGCAACTATTAAATTTTCAAGGTCAAATGTCACAAATAGCAGTTTTAAGCACTTTTGAGCGAAACGGGAAGTTTTATCATAAAAGTGTGTAGGAAGAAATTACTTATCATCTATTTATCTATAAAAATTGTCTTTACGTTTTATTCCTAAGATTCACCATTTCAGAGATACAGCGATGCAAATAGTTGAAAATGTTGTATTTTCAAAAGCTTCCAGGCCCACGTGCGATTGTGCTAGACAGTTAAAATTTTCACGAATGATGTATTTTAGTAGCCTCTATAACATCTAATACTAGAAAAAGCTTAAAACCAATGTTTAAGTGGGTTCTCATACAAAAATTACGGTTTTTTTTTTCTCACCCTTGGCCGATTTTTAATGTGGTTACCTCAGTAAAACTATTCCAGTCAACACCATTTCTACATGAAGTACACGTTCTTCTTATGGGAGCCCCTTAAATAATCGTTTTATGTCGTTTTTAGTATTATAAGTCTTCCGCGTTTCAGTACATTAAAACTACTTATTATTGGTCAAAAAGTACGAAATAACCATTTATTAGAATTTCTGATTGAAGTATAACTGAAAAAAAAGAAACATCTTAAAAATGTTAACTGTCCATCTAACTCTTTTATGAACGTGCAGTCCATATTAACCAAATTTCAATTTAATGAAACACAGAAATCTTAAATCTTCTGAATACTGAAAACAACACAAAATAATTATTTAACTAGGCTTCCTTATAAACAATGTGTTCTTCATGTATAAAAGTCGTCTGGAATAGGTTTACTGAGGTAACCACGTTAAAAACCGGCCAAGTGTAAGAAAAAAAACACAATTTTTGTATGAGAACCCACTTAAAACATTGGTTTTAAGCTTTTTCTAGTATAAGATGTTATAGAGGCTACTAAAATACATCATCCGTGAAAATTTTAACTGTCTAGCACAATCGCACGTGGGCCTGGAAGCTTTTGAAAATACAACTTTTTCAACTATTTGCATCGCTGTATCTCTGAAATGGTGAATCTTAGGAATAAAACGTAAAGACAATTTTTATAGATAAATAGAAGATAAGTAATTTTTTCCTACACACTTTTATGATAAAACTTCCCGTTTCGCTCAAAAGTTCATAAAACTGATATTTGTGACATTTGACCTTGAAAATTTAATAGTTGCGTACACCCTACAATATGTAGGTTTTTAGACAACTTTTAGGACGTCAATAAACAAGTATTTACAGACTTACAGCTGGGTATCTCGAATTCCGAGATTTTTACCTAATTTGACTGGAGTATAAGTACTTTCGTAAACAAAAAATAGATAGATTTATTTTTATGCACATTTGTCCACTTTATTGTCAGAGCCTGATTAGAGCATTTTTCAAGGGCGCAGTTTTGAAAGCTCGCACCGGGCGCATAAAAGGCTAGTTACGGCACTGCGCCGAACAGTTAACTTAATAAATTATTCAGTTCAGTAGCCGGGTATTGGAAAAATAATATAACAAAGTTTTACTCCAGTTTCGTTTGCTTGGCTGTATCGGTGTCTAATCGATTTATCGGAATCATAGCATTCATTTATTATAAGGCAAACTCTATACAACTTTTAGGTATACTATCTTAAAATAAGGCGTCCCACCGATTTCAGTCATGGCGGCCGATCTCAATTGAGATCAGCCAAGTCCGCTGGACATAATATTATAGTGCACAAGTGCACTCTCTGTTCCCTTACTCTCATAGTTCGGTGAGAAGACAATCCGACCTGACCGATGAGAAATCGGGCGCAGGACCACCGGCTTAACGTGCTTTCCGAGACACGGGCGTCCAACCGCCAACGTCCTAACTCCGGTCTGAGTTATTTATTTTACAGAAAAACTCACACAAATTTTGCCCGACCCCGGATTTGAACCGGGGACCTATCGGTCATTACGCAGCGCTTGCTACCAATAGACGAACGAGGCAGTATCTTATACCACAGGTAAAATAATAATACTGAGGTAAACTAAACTTAACTTAAAATTAAGTCCTCATCGGAAACTATACTATGTATGTAGGTATTAAATAATTATTTTCTGAAACATATCATGTTCATGTTTTCCTTCTCTCATATCACGGGCATACATTTACACCGTGAAATTTTAGTGGTTGTTTTCCCGCGGTAAAATGATTCTATCTTAGTAGCACAATAGATTTGAGCAGTTCTTTTTCATAAAATCAATAAATGCCGGTTTTACGAAAGATACAACCGAAACTCCTTTCGACTTTAGAACCGCTTTATTACTTAGGGTAGAGCTTCTTTAGTTTTAAGCATAGATTTCATGCGGCAAGCAGTACCTGATTACGTCACATCTTATAAAAGAACGATAGCTTCTCTCGTTTTCGAGTTGGAAAATTATTAATTAGAAAAAAAAAAATTTTTTTTCGCGGAAGAATTTGCATGATTCGATAGTATTACTGAAGGCGAATCGTTCTGCCACGGGAAAACAACCACTCAAATTTCACGGTGTATATATAATCACGGGATCTTCAGGCGAGGCGTGAAACGGCATCTAAGCATGTCGTTAGGATGAGGTCGACAGGCTCCATATCCTTTATTGTGTCGACCTCGTATGCAGACCTCACCGCTTACCATCAGGTTAAGTGAGGTCATCAAGAGTCTATTTTTATAAAAAAAAATGTATCAGACAGCATTACACGATTAAGACAGGAAGCTGAAGCAAATTAAAAATATATTTCTTCTTTCTTTCTTTCAAATTGAGTTAATTATAGTATTCGTAAAGATAGCTCTGCAGTATCACCACAAATATGAACTTCTGCAAACAGTACAGTTCAGAGTGCTAGTATTAAGTCTTCCAAGTGAAAAGTGTAGCGTACCTTCTTAATAAAATTACCTCTGTGCTATAAAGAACATTTTGTACAAATTAAGCTTGCGTCACAACTTTGCTTTGCAGAAAAAAAATTCTGAGAAAATATACCGGTGGTTTACGAATGTCGCAAGGTACAAAAACCTCTTTTCCTTTTTACACAAGCTCTTTGTTATCTTAATATTTCTACTTTCTAAATATTTGTTATGTAATATACTCTTTATTTCTTATCATTTTGTTGGCTTTATTATTCAAAACCTTACGAAGAAAAATATCTTAAGGAAACTTACACTTGAGAAAAAAATCTAAGGTAAAGTGGACTAATCCGTACTTGTCATCGTAGTTGTCTAAGGTCTAATCGCTTGGGCGATAGGGTAGGTTCAAGCCTCTCAGTGGAGTGGAAACTCTATTATGAGATGATGATGAAACCTCACCTTTTGTAAATTTGAAGGATAAATTTCAAAACCAATGATTTTTAAGATTATACAACCTTATAAACCTGAATAGAAACACCGTAACCATCTTGACTCTGAACGAATGATGTGTATGAAAGACAACATCGAATAAAATGTCCTATTTAGATAATACGGTTTAGACTGCAGACCTCAACGCTGGATTTGAACCTGGAACCTCTGGTATCTTAATAGGAGAGTGGCATCAACCAACAAGGACCAACGAAACCAGTGTTGTGTAATATAGTCTCAAAAAATAGTGGTCACTCGAGCGTGTGTAGGATCTAGATGCTAACAAGAAATTAAGCGTAGAAAATGCCCGGGTCACGTAAGGGTGCCATGTCTAAGTTTTTATTTCATTAGGCAGTAAGCAGTGTAGGAAAATTACATTTGTTTGGGATGTTGTGAGCTGGCAAGGATATGTAGAGAATATTTTGAGAGGCTCGATAAATCATTTGGTAGAGTCGATTAACACTCGGCGCGAATATTAGTGTGATGGCCATCAGGGTTTGTTCAATGTCCGGGAGTGATAATTACACATATTATACAATAAATCACATCAACATCACATACATAGTTCCAATGCCGTAGTAGTCCAAACAGCAAGTTGTAAAAAGCAAGTTGTATAAGCTTGAGTTATGGATATCGAAAACAACTGTGGTATACCTACACAAATATGATAAAATATAAATTAAGTATTAGTGATTCCCGCGAACTATAATTTCCTCGAACATTATGTTTTAATAAAGTACTATCATGAGCTATCATAGGACTATTCTGTCAGATTTGATTTAACCAGCAACAAATACTAATTAAGCAACAGTTTTAGAAAAAAAAAATTATAGTTAAAACAATACTTTCAAAGGACAATATTTTGCAGTAGAGCTGGACTGAAAGAGGTTAGATTAATTTAAAAAGTTATATCATTTCGCAAATCCCAACAATTTTATTTTATGCCGAACAGCAAGACTATTAATATCTAAAATGTCTTTTGTTTTAGACCTGCCATTAAACAAGTTACAAAAGATAGAATAGAAAGAATAAAAAACATGAAATTCCCCTAACGACTTCTCAAGTTTGAAGTTTTTGAATTAAAAAACTTTCACTGAAAATTTATGTTAGTTGTGTTACGTGGCTGGGAAATCACGGAATTACAGAAGTAGCAGACGGCACTAAACTTTCTTTTAATTAGTATCGCAAATAGTAATTAATGCCGACTTTAAGACGTACCTATATCTTAATTCATATAACATCCTTTTCGGTCTACATTGGATAAGAAATGCTATTATCAGTTGTTTATATAATTACCATATTCATTAGGTACTTAGAACTACTAAATAATTTCATGTCTCTTATTTTCCAGGTTTCAGCGTACCAGATAACTGAGTGAAGGACGATCAAAGCACTCTAATTTGCATAAATAATAAATTAGTTCAAAGAAAAAACCTCGACTAAAATATTTCGAAATCGTTTAGCGGAAGGGGACATCCCCTGGCAGTAACTGACGAAGTTTTCTTTTAATTAAACACCATCAAAAGGCTAACGAACGTGAAACGTTTAAATTATGCAAAACGCAAAAAATTAATTATAGTCCTAATAATAATAAAATTTCTTATTCGCCTACCGTGAATTCCCAAATTGTTGCCAGAGGGAAAAATACCTTTTTTTACGCCGACTTATCAGGGATGTAGGCGTAATTTTTTTCTTTATGTTAACATAGCTTAGTGGTTCGGCATGCTTTTTATGTCTGTATAACATGCACAAGTAAATGTCCAACCACATTGTTGGAAACCTTAGACCTGTTACAGGTTATCAGCTCGCTTGCTTGACATCATTTTATTAAATAAATAACAACTACATCGTACACACACGTACGCTTACAACTACAACTACGACTACAACTACGACTACAACTACCTACTCTGTACGCCTACCTTACAATTCCATTTGTTTGGTAAGATAATACTGGACGAAGAAGGTTGACTTGCCAAAATTTATTTAAAAAGTTAGGTGTTTTTGATGGACCAACATATCAAACACGATTTGGTGCCTTCTAGAATAAATGCAACAATGAATGAATGGGTAAAAATAAATCCTTACTAATATTATAAATGCGAAAGTAACTCTGTCTGTCTGTCTGTTACGCTTTCACGCATAGAGTACTGGATCGATTTAAATGAAATTTGGTACAGATATAGTCCAGAGCCTAGAAAAGGATATGCCTATATCCTACTTTTTAACCGACTGCGCTATAAGGAAGTAATGTTTTACCCGTTAAACGTCTCTACGGGGTCGGAGTCGCGGGCGGAAAGCTAGTATCTAATATATCCAGATTTCAAATACACGTAAAATTTTACGAAAAACCATTTCCACTTCTTTCTGTTAAATAAATGTGGATGCACCATTAGTCTTTACGCTTTGGGTGTGTTGTTTATCTTTTTAATTTTACGGTGGCGCCGGAAAAACCTTTTATTTTACGGCCAGATTTAGATAGCAAAGTAAATATTCCTTGCTAAAATTCATGCACGAGTGTAAATGCAGGCTGTGCGGGATACACGAAATATGAAACAGCCAGGGAATATGAGGTATTCGGAATGGTTATGCATCAAATATAGGAAAATGGAGGGGTGCCTAGAGATTCCAAATTGTCTATACGGAGAGAAATACGTTTTCTCCTGGTTGATATTACGGTGCTTTTACTGCCAGGTGGGTTTGGAAATGTAAGTGAGGAATGGAGTTTCTAGGTTCGATTTTAGTAGAGTTTACCAAGTTTCAAAAGTTCTTATTCTAATCAATTTTTACTACTTATCGATGGTTTAAATCTTCTCGTGGCGGGACAAACTACATTAGAACAAGGTGTAATATACCAACGTGGAAATAAAATACGCTTTTTACGTGAACCATTTGCATGAGCAGTTACAAAAAACCTCATATATTTGTTTGAGTGTGTCAAATGAGCACGTTTTCTTTGCGAGCCTTCAAAGAACGTTATTTGAAAGCTGTAAGAGTGCTTCTTTGAATTTGAATACGAAGCTTGCAAGGGTGAGAGAACACGGTTGAAAGATGTGGTGTGTTTGATGTAACCATGCAATTGTGTTTTATTTATCTTTTTTAAATCGAATGTGTATAAACCCCGCGTACCACAATGTTTTTCAAATTTGAAATTTATATGTTCGATTCTTCGACGCTTTAACGGTTAAGGAAAAGATTGTGAGGAAACCATCACACCTATGAAGAAATTCTAAGGTTGTGTAATGTGTATATGTTATAGGCAATGTGTATAATGCAGGCATTGTATATGTTATAGGCAATGTGTATAATCCGGTATTGTATAGATTACCTAGGTATTCTATACAATGCCTAAAACGTTCAGGCAATGTGTATAATACGATTTATTTCACACATTGCCTAGGTATTGTATAAAATACCCGAAGTGCATCAGGCAATGTGTATAATGAACGACCACGGGTAGGACCTTAAACATTTTTATTTTATTTATTATTCAGACAGAGTAATGTTCCTGTTAATGTCAAGTTCAAAATGTTGATTTTGAACGGGTTAATCAAACTTGACCACGGTAATATGTTAGCATTGGTTTGAGTCCGTCCGTTAACCCATGAATGGTCCGTCCGTCCATCTGTAACCAGACTTTAACTCAAGAACAGTGATAGCTAGATATGTAGTTGCAATTTGTTGATCATAAACATACATGTCCCCGACTCCTCGACACATGCTGAGCAGATCCCTTTTCAGTTACCTACTTTGTTTTTATTTTTTCTGCAAATGTATGTGTGTTTTTAAGTGTAACTGAATTAATACATTTATTTCTTTCTTTCTCTATATCTTACCGGACAAACCCGATTTCAAGACAAACTCGTTTGGCCTTGGATAAACGATGTAATACTTGCGAGCTCGGGACTTCCTGGCACCTTAGACTGAGTTAAAAAAAGAGTCCTCTTTGTGTTATTTTTTTTTAAACCACCCATATATACCTGTGTCGGGAAAACTAGTTTAGCTTAGGCCAAATTAGCTTGTCCTAGAACTCCTATGTGACAAACGCTTTCTACGCAAAAAACACGGCATACCAACCGATAAAATGCAATATGTTTAATCAGAACTATCTGCTTGTGACAGGATAAGCAATAAATGATATGAATTTGAATTTGAAAAGTTAAAATTAGGATAAGCTCTCAAAAGATCAGTATGTACCTATGTAACTAACAAAATTACGGAGAAAAAATCGATTAAATACATTACCTAAGCTTCAACCGGCACTCTATACAATGCCTATGTATAATGTATTCTATACATTTCCTAGGTAAAGTGTAAAATATTTCAAACATTGAGTATCATTTCATACATTGCCTAAGCAACCTCGGCATTCTATACATTTCCTAGGCATTGTATAGAATGCCTGCATTATACACATTGCCTATAACATATAGACAACCAAACCGCACTCGGCCAGCATGATTGACTAAGGCCTTATTGCCCTAGTTTAGAGTAGCCCCGTGCCCCAGCAGTGGGGACGTATATTTTTATCTTCGAATATTTTTATAGTTACTGTTAGGGCTCCTGGCTTCAAAAGGAAAACGCTTATTTAAACGATAAGGGATAAGGACACTTTGTTTTTTCAAGACCCTTTTTCCTAGAAATGTATTATGTTCGTGATTTAAAAAAAAATGTTGTATTAATATTACATACCTTGTTTTAACATTACGTGCGAGTAATGAAAAGCTCATTCGATATTCCCGATGTATTTCCTGCCCATTTATAACTGTTAGCATTTGAGTGTAAAAAAATATGTGTTTTTTATCGATGAATCCATTTAGTAATTAAATATTTACGTTACTAAAAGCATGGTAAATGCCAGGAAAATTTGGATGATGCTTAATGGTCCAAGATCCCAGGGCTGCCAGACATCACTTATTTTCTAATAGACAAAATATATACGATTGAGTAGTGTTGGGGTGAACTATCATCATATGTCTAGTTGCTACCTTGACCAGACGGTCATTTTTCAGATATCAACCAATTAAGGTACATAGAAACACTGCTCATCTCACTTAAATTCTGATGGCTGATTTTAACATATATTTCACACAATATCATTAAAAATCAGGATTCATTACTCCCAGACACATGCGGTCGGCGGTTTTACCTTACAGACGCTTTAAAGCTATGAAAAAAATTTTACTTTTACTTATTTTCTGATGCTTGATTTTTATGTATGTTATTCAAACAACTAAAAAGTGCTCATCTGACCGCAATAATTATAGAATTGTACCTTACAAACTATTTTATTAGAAAAACTTAACTAAATTCAATTATAAAAAAAAAATCTAAAACAGTTGGGTCTGGTGAATGTTTGGCCCCTTTGTTCGTTTGCAAAACGTTTTAAAATAGTTGTTTGAATAACATATATAAAAATCAAGCATCAGAAAATAAGTAAAATTAAGTAAAAGTAAATTTTTTTTCATAGCTTTAAAGCGTCTGTAAGGTAAAACCGCCGACCGCATGTGTCTGGGAGTAATGAAACCTGATTTTTAATGATATTTTGTGAAATATATGTTAAAATCAGCCATCAGAATTTAAGTGAGGTGAGCAGTGTTTCTATGTACCTTGATTGGTTGATATCTGAAAAATGGCCGTCTGGTCAAGGTAGCAACTAGTCATATGATGATAGTACACCCCACCACTACTCAATCGTATATATTTTATCCATTAGAAAATAAGTGATGTCTGGCGGCTCTGGGATCTTCCTCTATAACTTTGAAATAGGCTTATAAAACGTAACTGACATGACGAATTACGTATTTATATCATCACATTTCATTATCACATTTTAGGTAAATACATTAACAAAACTTAGCTTGTATTTAACATTAAAAACACTTAACATGAATTTTGAGCGTATAATAGGGACGGACTTTCTTTTATGACTATTTTAAGAGGGAAATCACAAAATATACGTATATTTTCGGTAAAACCCTAAAGTATGAGTGCTAGTGTTTGTGCTGCTAGTGAGTGTTCTAAAGTTAAAATAAATAATGTTTATATAAAATATAATTAAATTACAACGCGACAAGGATTTGTGGAACTGAAGCACGTGTAGAATCACATTTATATTCTCAACCTCACTTTTACTGTGATGCTGAAAGGGTTTTTAGCAACTTGTTTTATTTTAATTAGTCTTGATACTAGCTGTCAGGCTCGGTGGAACAGTGGTTAGTGACCTTAGCTACCGGTTCCAAGAGTCATGGTTCGATTCCCACTGGGGATAAATATTTGTGAGACCAACATCGGTGCTTGTTCTGTGTCTGGGTGTGTTATTTATCTATTGAAGTTTATTTGTGTATCCACTGAGGTTTTTGATATGGGATCAGATCGATGATGTGATATTGTGAAATATTTATTTATTTATTTATTATTATTAATCAGTTTTTTCAGCTAGGTACTAGCGCAAAAATATTCAGATTGAGTTTTTCCTATATTTTCTACAATTGAATTACATAAATATACAATGATACAAGATATTTTACGAATACAATGTAGGTAAGCATTATATTTTAACATCAGCAATATTAAGCATTTTAGAATGACTGAATATATCTTTCACTAAATCTGAATAAGTAATTAATGATGTTTCTGTTGGCGACACTTTGCCCTTCCGTATAACCGTCGGAGTACACCAAGGCTCCGCCCTGAGTCCGTTCCTCTTCAGCCTGATATTAGACGTATTGTCAGACCACCATGAGTAGCCACCATGGCTACTTATGTATGCTGATGATATCGCGCTGGTGGACTCGGACAGGGGACGGCTGGTAAGACGTGTTAACACATGGAAGGAATCGCTTGAGAACGGGGGTCTGAAACTCAACGTGGCGAAGACAGAGTACTTGGCCTGCAACACTACAGATCTCATGTCTATCCGCATAGGCGAAGACACGGTCGAGCGCACGGACCGGTTCAAGTATCTGGGATCTGTACTCCACGCGAACGGCGACATCGACTCCGACGTCAAGGCACGCATTGCTGCTGCTTGGGATAAATGGCGGGAGGTGAGCGGCGTCACTTGCGACCCTAAAATGCCGGTTAAGCTGAAGGGACAGGTCTATAAATCCATCATTAGGCCTGTTCTCTTATATGGTAGTGAAGCATGGCCATTACTTGAGCGGCACAAGCAGGAACTGCGGGTCACGGAGATGAAGATGCTGCGCTGGATGTCGGGAGTTACGCGAGCAGATCGCGTAAAGAACTCCCGTATTCGCGGCAGCCTTCATGTCCGAGACATCGCTGATAAACTGCAAGAGTGCCGCCTACGTTGGTACGGTCATGTTTTACGGAAACCGGCAAACTACGTAGGGAACAAGTGTCTAGCTATGTCGCTACCGCCGGGTCCCGGCAGAAGGTGAAGGCCCAAGAAGGCCTGGCTTGACGTGCCGAAGACCGTGCGAAGTGGGGAGATAGGGGTAGGAAAGCGGACCCCGGGCTCCGCAAGGATGCAACCGGGAAAACGCGAAGATGATGAAGATGATGTTTAGACCTGAGCACTAGGCAGATATATTGGATAAGATATTAATTTAGTTTTAGATATTTTAGGGCCTACCCTAATCTAGGGCAATAAGGCCTTAGTAGACCACTCTGGTGTTCTAAACCACTCAGCCATAGACGCTTTTTACAGTTAGTCTTTGTACATTATAAAATATGATCGCACTTGTTTTAGATACTATAAAGGGTATATAAACACTCACATTAAACACTGTATTTGTTTTTTTACAAAATCAATTATTTTCATCAATACCTGCTACTACGTACAATATCTTTTAATCAACTGCCTTTTCGTCGCAATAATGTAACTTGGATCCAGCAAAAAGATGTAGCGTTATAACAAAAGTTTTCAACTCATGATGCCTCAGGGTAAAATAACGTTGTTCCGCTGAAACATACGTCGAGATATTCAAACAGGTTTTTTTGGTGCATGCCCGGGAATAAAGTAACTAGTTAACTCTTTTTAATGGATGGTCGGAACGAAGCAGTTACACCGTTGTTGCAGCGAAATGAATATTGTGGTCGTCCGCTATTTTGTAGCGATGGCACTTTGTTACAGTGAGAGAGTAACTGGATTTATAATTGTATTTTTAATACTAGTGGACTGTGGGAGCTTTGTGTCATCTAGCAGTCAGCTTGACAGCTTTTTAAATATTTCAGCAAGTAGCAGAAGTAAGAAGATTGGAGTAAATCTTCATTTCCTCTAATTCTCTAATAACAACAGACATAAAAAAAACCAACAACAAAAGAACAATTTTATGAATTGGGTAGTTTCCTAAGTCAAATTTTACATGTGATTTCACAATTAATATTAAGATATAGGCAGATTTATAACATAAGTCAAATTGAAATTAAAATTTCTGACAAAATGAGGCAATAATAGACATTTGAAGTTGGGTGGGCGAGTCCATTATAAAATATCAAAAGTGATTAAAATAAACAATACCATATTTCAAATTACATAATTAATATCAACTTTTGCTTTGAGACCATTTTCATAAACGCAATATTTAGTATACTTGCCGAACAAATTTCTGGCGCGTTGCATACAAATAACTGAAGCGTGACGTCACGATTCAGTCACTTTTTGTATGGAGCGTTTTGAGCTTGCCTAAATGATGTGCTATTGAAACAGTAATATCTCGGCGAGTTTTAAAGTTATGACAATAATTCTTTAAGCATTTTTTTTAATGTTGTGTGGTCCATCCATCTACATCAAAATAAAAAAATAGGCAACTACCCTAGGCTTGGCAAAGATATCGATACACACTCATGCGTTGAACTACCGACTCCATTGTGAGTTTAATACGTTCAACGAGGCATGAAAACATCATGCTTACCTTAGAACCTTGTCAATATCTACTATAAAGTTCCATACACAGCGCTTCACGTCATCTCATATGCTTATAGGATAAAAGGAACGCCAAACAAGCCGCCAGGGCGATAATCCCACGTCTTCCTGTTAGTTCGTGTTCCGGCACGTGCCGCTACGTGACGATATGGCAACGTTATACAACTCTACGGTAACGTTACTCGGTTACTTGCGAAGATGTTAGCAATGGCGTTAACGACACTTATTGTTAACCGACTTCACTATTGGAGAGTAATGTTTTTTGCGATAAATATCTTCACGCGGCCGGAGTTACAGTCGCGAAGGTGGTTCAATTGGTAACCGAGACATGATAATGTGTCTACGATATGAGAATCAACAGTAGATACACAAATATACTTAATAACAAACCCAGACACGGAATAAACACCGATGTACGTGACAAAAATATTTGTCCCGGTTGGGAATCAAACCCACGACCCGTAGGTAGTGAGCCTGTGTCATCAACCACTGTTCCACCGGGCCGGTCAATACAAACGATCAAAAATATAGACATACAACCAAATTGAATAACCTCCTTTTTTGAAGTCGGGTTAAATATTGCAAATTCATTTGGGTGAATTTGCACACTGTTAAGTTAATTCAATTGAGCGATCTAATCTAGTTCCAATCAAATCATGAGACCAATCCGAAACGATATTGTGTTTCACCAAGACCTTTCCAAGAACTTCTCAGAACCTAATTGGACAATTTAAATGCATTGCAGTATTCCCCGCTACGAGCCTGTGAATCATATAAGTAGTAATAATCGGCGTATGAGCAGGTGTGGCGGCCATCTTGTGCTACGAGATTGCTACGATTGGAAAATGGCGACAGGAAATGCTATACAGATAGGTGCAAAATTTTGTTATTCGTTTAAAAAAAATTGTGGTGCGATTTTTTTAAATCTTTGTTATTGACTAAAATCCTGGCAGGTTACAAGTTTGAAAGTTAAAAGTTATTTAATTTAGAAAAAATGTTTCATCAAAATAGAAACGAAGTCTTGATTTCCTTTCATTTCCTTGATCTAGTTTCCATGTAATTCCATTTGTCATTGTAGTTTCAATTAACAACTAAATAGACACCTCGAACCATTAACCCACATTTGTTATAATATTCGGTACATGTGCATAACGGCTATCGTGGGAATAAAATTGTGAACTTTCGCTAAGCCTAATACATGAGTTTCTAAGCTTCTGTGTTAAAGGGAAGGGACAGCCATCTAATTTAATTACTGGGTAAATGACAACTGTCTCCTTATGTGACAGATGAAGGGCAGTAGCACTTATTATTTAGTTACTTTTTTTTTGGTTGATTGGCTCGGTGGATCAGTGGTTATGGTTCCAAAAGTCGTGGCTTCGATTCCCACTCGGTACAATTATTTGTGAGACAAATATCGGTGTTTGTTTCATGTCTAGGTGTGCTATCACCATCGTATAAAGCTATAAGTATGCTTAAATCTTTAAAACTATACGACGGATTTTGATACGGTTTTAATAGATAGAGAGATTTAAGAGGAATGATTTATATGTAAAATTATAAATGAGGAGATGTAACCTTGTAATTAAGGAGTGTTTGAGCGGTGTCTGTTAGAAACATTGTTTCAAATTGACCTAACATAAATACAAATTTAATTTCACTACATTTTTCCGTCGTAACGTCACTACAATAAGCTCTAGTTATGACGCCCTGAGTAATGCCTTAGTAAATCAAGTGATACAAGACTCTGTAGGTACGGGTCTTGTAATAAACTCGTCCGAGCGCGAACATTCGTCATTATCTCGCCGGTATTACCAGACTAATGCGAGGAGCTATATAGGGCTGACCTGAAGGTAGATTGATGAAATAGCTTGTTTTTAACTAAATTAATTTGAAAATACTAATTATTGTGTGTTGAAGGAGACCCGAACCCATTTAGGTTATCATGTCCACAGCGCTTAAAACAATTGAGCTAGCGACATTTTTAGCAAGCGTTGCGATTTTTCCCATCTTAACTGTTTAGCCACATTCATCATCATCATCAGCCCATATACGTCCCCACTGCTGAGGCACGGACCTACCATAAACTAGGACGATAAGGCCTTAGTCAACCACGCTGACCAAGTGCGGGTTGGTTGACTACACACTCTAAGAATTTTTAAGTGTAAGTTTCCTCAGGATGTTTTCCTTTACCGTTAAGAATTAGCCATATTGCATTAATAAAAATTTTCTTCCGGTATCAAAGTTGGTTCGACAGTTTGACAAATAACCAAGTTTCAAAGTCATTGACAAGAATTATAAGGTGTCCAACCTGTTTGACCGTAGCACCAACACTAAATGTAGATTGACTATACATAGGCCTCCTCAAAAGCTCGCCACAAGAAATAACAACAAGGCAGTCAAAAGAATTAACATTGCCCTCGTTTTGCTGCCAAGACCAAATATTCAACCCTAACTCCAGCTAACCCTGACCCAAGAATGCTCTGTTGGCAGCCCTACACCTAGGTTGAGCTAAAGCCTCTTAATTAAGGACTATACTTAATTAGAGACAGGAATGGACTCATTCGTCTGTACATTTGTAATTCCACTCGTAGCTGAATGTATATAGAATGAGGATTACGGTGATCAATTGGTATATTGATTGGGGTCGTTTGGAGATATGTGGACTGATTTTGTTAGTCATTTTGTTATTTCAGCTTTTCTTTTATACTAATCTACGCCTAATACTTAATTAAAATGGCGTATACGATTTTTCCCATTTTTGTGTAATTCTGAAATAGACATTTTTAGTTTCAAAAATTAAATGTTGGTTTTCATGAACCAAAATTTCTACTTCGGAAATTAAACAAATGAAAATTAAATTTATTACAATATTATATTATTCTTACGTCCTAAAAAAGGTATCAGACCTAGGGATAAACTTAGACCAAAGTTATCGACATAGCTCATCGCATTAGCAAGTTGAAGTGGCAGTGGGCTGGCCACATCAGCCGTAGAACCGACAACCGTTGGGGTAGACGAGTTCTAGAGTGAAGACCGCGTCTCGGCAAACGTAGTGGGACGCCTTCAGGCCAGGTGGAGTGACGATCTGCGCGGGACGGCTGGTAGGAGCTGGATGCGAGTAGCCGAGGACAGAAATAAGTGGTCCAAATGCTTATTTGGAAAGGCCTATGTCCAGCTGTGGACGAAAGTAGGCTGATAATGATGATGGTGATGTTGTACCAATTAAACAAAAGTATCAAGCTCATTAAAACAAAACAACATGGTAAATATCCCGGACAGTTACAGTTTTCTAATGTGTGTAACCATGACAGTTTAAACATATATTAACCTTAATTGTTTATTACATACGGATATAATATTTGTATCTAAAGACTCTTGGAACCGCCAGCCAGGGTAAGATAAAGATAAAGATAAAAAATATTTATTACAACAACAAGGCAAGATACACAAAATATAATATTAACTAAAACATACAACAAAAAAGAATTGCCTAAAATTGTTGACAGACTTTACAATCGGTATATACTGTGGCACCAACACTAGAAAGCATCTGTATCGATGGTGCCTTTACGCTTACCTTATTAAAAGTGGCCTCTTTACACAATATAATTTCTAAACAAAATCAAAACAGAAATAAAATCTAAATGTGCTTTAAAAATAAAAATTAAAATTAAATTATGCATTTTCTAAAAATCAAAAAATTATAGTAATAATATAATTTTATTATTTTCGGTATCCCATAATATATGTATTTGTATGTATGTATATATAATTAAATGAAATATAATAAATCAAAATAATAAATAGGATATATATTATTATATAATATATAGGTAAATATAGCTATGACAGTGTTTTAAAAAGGTTTTCTGTAATATCATGGGTGAGAGTTTGGAGCCATTTGGGTCACTAACCACTGTGCCACTGAGCCAGATATGAAAACAAAACTCGCATTATAAACACTCGTTGCCCTACGAATATACGTAATTAATATTTCGGTACATCGACTCACCGAGCACCAATTACGGAACTAATCCCAACTCTGAACAGTGCAGAGTAAAATTAATTTTGTGGCTTGCATGGAGTTTCCTGACAACAAGTTTGTAAACCGTTTTAAAGGTAAATGTCCAATACACGTACTCAAATTTTGAGGGGGAGATTCGGACCAACGTTGACGTTTAAGGTTTTGCGTTATAAATGAATTTAATCAATTATTAATTTAATATTTTTTACTCTTTTGGTTGGTCAATCAGGTCAAATTATAGTAGTTAAGGATATAAAAACACACGTTCTCTTCTAATATAGCTGGTATACAGAAAGATAAGTCACAAAATCGTTGGATTATCTATACTATTATCTCAGGAACTACTGGTTCGAATTGAAAAAATCTTTCTGTGTTAGATAGACCATTTATCGAGAAAGTATATAACCTATAACATCACATTGCGAACAAGATTTAAGCAAAGAAAGAATGGAAAATGTGTTAAAAAAAACAAGGAGAAACGCGGACGATTTCGCTAGTATAGCTAGTATCGAATACTTCCTTAATTGAAAACAAAGTATTCTCAAAGGTGTTGTGTTACTACTATGCGTAATACTAGGCTTAACGATGTACCTAAATATATATGAAACTAACTTATCTGAATACTACAAGTAAGCTATGATTCCTAAAAATGTAAAGCAGTTACTCCACGATGCAGTTCGCTCGCGACCATGATTGGTGCAACCCAGTCGAAACGTCAGGAAGTAAGTAGCTATGTAATTTGCTACTCCTAATAACGCGTGTAGACCCATAAAGACTAATATTTAGTATTCCACGATGTTTCTCCCAAAGGTAAGCTGTTGTATTTTAAAATTATCCTTTTTCCCTGGTTACAGTCCTGGTTCCTAAAACAACACATGATTGATTTGGGTGTTACCTCTTATAAAACCGATTTGTATGTAAATCAGTTTGCCCAGGACAAATTTGTTGGTCTTTGTTGTTATTGTAAACTACTGTATTATTAAACTCTCGTATTTATATATCATATAGTAGTTAGATTTTACATATAATCTGACAGTTATGGAAGCAAATGTGCCAGGATTGCATACATTATTTTTATTATATAGGGGGGAAGAGCATTGACATAAGTTTAAAATTGATTTGTTTACGCGCTTAAGTTAATTATCCAAAAACCTAGTACATAATACAAGTAATTTTTTTTATTCACGTGTAGAACTACTCAGAAAATTATATTTAAATACACGCATTTATGGTATTGTGCGATATTCATGTTTAAAAATATAACTAAATTGACTACTTCAAACAACAAAACTGATTTTATTCGATGCTATGTATAAATAATAAACAAATAAATATCTGGGACATATCCACACAGGGTCATCGGACCCCTAACTAAGCAGAGCTTGTACTATGGGCGTCAGGGACTGATATACCTACATACATACTTAGATATTTATAAATACATATTCACACCCAGACACGGAACAATCACCCATGTTCATCACACAAATATTTGTCCCGAGTGGAAACTGGAAATCGAACCCACGACTCTTGGAACCGCCAGCTAGGGCCACTAACCACTGTTCCACCAAAAAACAGTATTATTACTTCAAATATATTTCAATTTATATCCCTCGGAATCCTGTACTTTTTCCTTTAGGTCCCAGGGAAACACATGTTTTCCCCACAGGGTAATTCAGTTAGCGGACCTTTTCGGCACCTTAGCATTTGTTAACAAAAAGTAATAGCCGGAACCCTTCTCTCTGCCAAATGAAATGAGCTTATACGGGAAAATGTAAAGTAAGACAAACTGGTAGAGAAAGGGGTGACCTGGTTTACTGACCAGGACTATTAGTGGATTGACGATAAGTGGTAGAACCCCAGTAGTTATCTAACTACCCTAGATGTAGAGACTATTTAGAAAATACCTCACTTCCACTTAAATTTATATGGTTTTGCTTTTAAGCGTTACGGATATCAGAAAGGCCTTTCATACGTCAACTCTGTGTCTACTCTTTTCACTCCCATATCAGAAACGACAAAGACATACACAAATACTTATATATAAACTAGCTGTGCCCGCGACTCCGCGACTTTACAATTAGGTTTTTATGGGGGCCACGTCTTAACTGGAGCTAGAATTTAAATAGCCTATCTTGTGTCCCAGATGTCTATGTGTTTTTATACCAAATTTCATTAAATTCCGATAATTGGTTTGCTATAAACACAATATCTCTGAAAACAAACTAAGTTACTTCATGACCGACCCTTACAGATTTATTATTAGTATAGATAACACAGACACCATTGCACTAATATATATTTCTCGGGTGGGGATTCAACCTATACATTACATAATATATAAGTATTACACAACATCGCATAAACTTGATCTCATAATAAAACCTTTCTGTTACGGATGAAATTTCCGAATAAATGCTCTAGTCCATACACACCCCTATGATCATTAAAATTGCTGCCCACACAACGCAGGCCTTTCATTTTAATTGCACTTCTGCCTTCGTTATGTTTATTTACTTAGTTCGCAACAAAAGCTTCATAACTGGAATATTTGCATATGAAAGACTATTAAAAATACATTAACATTTATTTGGCTGTTTAATTTCTCATTGTCAGTTTTATTAATGTTGGCATGATAGTGGTTCCTATGGGCTTTACCATAAATAAAAACATATCTGGTAACATTTTATTGTGTAAATTAATTACAAAGACTCGTGGCTTGTATTTAGTAAACTGAAACAGTTTAATTTAATTAAATTTTAAATGATACTTTGACATTTTATAATTTTCGAACGTTTAATATATGACGAAAATTTCATCCATATTAGAGCATGAGTAGTATCGTAGTTACTTAAGCTGGGCATTGACGATCAGTTTTTCGCGTCAGTCTAGCCGTCAAACTGTGCCGTCACTCCAAATGGTTTTAGGCCAAATAGATTTCCCCACTCACTGGCATCACTCCGGTTCTTCAGTTTTCAATCGGCTGGGCTGTTGTAGGTTATGTACTCTATTTGTGTCGAGAAAAAATGAATTCTGATTCTGAAGAAGAAACATTAATGCTTGCTGCTGCGGCTACTGTTTGTTGCCATATACTCACCAAAAAACGAAAGAGAAAGCAATGGATGAAAGAATGGCTAAAAAAAAGGAATCAATTCACTCACGTCAATTTATTAAATGAGTTATCGCTAGAACCAAGTGACTGGAGAAACTATTTAAGGATGGACGAAACGACGTATTTCAAGCTTTTAGAACATGTAACTCCATATATTGCTAAACAAAATACTAATATGAGAGAAGCTATTAGTCCTCATGAGAGATTGACTGGATTTATGGCAGTCACGGAAAATTACGTGGCGCGTCGTCAGTTAAAACTCTGGAGTGATGATTCGACACTCACGATCAAATTTTGGATGGACGTCAGTTTAACTGATCAGTTCAACTGATCGTCAATGCGCAGCTTTACTATTACGCTCACTTTTACAAAAACGTCACCACATAAATCTTTTAAACAAGAAAATCTCGAAAGCACAGAGCTAATAAAACTATCAAGATAGCGTAGCGCGGCTATTTGCTACGGTCTTGCTACGAACTACGAAACTTGCTACGTGAGATACTAGAACATGTTTTTCCTAATGGACTGTGGAGAACATTCTCTGGTACTTGTTGCTTTAAGTTGATGAATTTATGTTATATCTACGTAGTTTAGAAATTTCACGTTCGTAGAGACGTTAATTAAGGTTTAGTTCTTTACAGAAAGCCGCTACGACAAATTGCTACGAACATGCTACGAAGTTTTATTTATGATGTTACTCCGATCTCATTACACGGAGATAATTGAATATTTTAATTAAAACTTCACTTATGTAAATGTTTGCATCTCAACTTGGAAGAGCAAACAAGTTCAACACTATCTTTACTAATAAGCTAACTTTGAAACCGTAACTCAATATTATGTTATTTGTATGTACGAGACTGTATACTTTTAATGTCCTTGCTATGCTATATCAGATTTTACTTACATGTTAGTTTATTGTATTTCTGTACATTGTATTTATATTTGAAAAATTGACTCATGTCTCTAATTTAGAGAGATAGGCATTTGAAGTCATAAGAGCATCCATTTTAAAAATGTGACAGCTATGTACACGTATTTAAAACAATAATTAATGTTTTCTTTCCATTAAAGTCGAGCTTTAAATAATACAAAGTATATAAAGATGCAATTTGAAAAACATTGCGATCGTTATAGAAATGGCAGCTGCATTTGTGCCGGGATAGAAAACAGAGCGGGGTCTTATAGTGCCCGATAATATTGACTTACTCCAAGAGCTAGGGAACGCCCTATTTATGGTATAACATTATATTTGGTGACATTAATAATTTAACTTTTTCGAAAAAATCAATATAGGCGATATTATCGTAAATCAGTCAGAAATTGTTTTTAGCGAAAGAAAAGAACAAATATCTAAATTGTCTACATTGATAAAAATTACAGGAAGATTTTTTTATAAAAATGTAACAAGATGACCTCACTCCACCTGATGGTAAGCGGTAGTGAGATCCAAATATGAGGTCGATAGGCACAATAGATCGTATTGAGCCTGTCGCACTCGTCCTGAAGGCCTGCTTAAATGCCGTTTCACGCCCCGCCTAAAGAGCCCGGGATCATAGGAGGGAGGGAAAACATGAGCTGGAAGGGCATTCCATGCCTTAATGGCACGGGGCAGTAATGAGGAGTTAAACCTCTTAGTCCGAGCCACCAGCGCCTGCATTGTATGTCGATGGCAGCGCTGTCCTGCACGTGTCGTTCGGGAGTGGAAAGGGGAGGGAGGGACCTGCTGAAATAGCTCTTCAGAGCATTCCCCATTATCGAGACGGTAGAGAACACTTAGACCGGCAATATCTCTACGTAGTTGTAGAGGCTCTAAGGTTTCGGACACCTCTACATCACCGACATTACGGATAGCACGTCGCTGCAACCTATCGAGGGCGTCGAGCAAGTATTTTGCGGAGCCATCCCAGAGGTGACAGCAGTATTCCACACATGGGCAAACTTGTGCCTTATAAAGAAGGCAGAGCTGCACCGGTGTGAAAAATCGCCGCACTCTGTTCAGGATCCCCAGTTTGCAGGAGGCTGTTCTAATGACGCTTTCGATGTAATCCCGTTGGTTCAGGTCGCGGCGAACATCCATGCCAAGGATGCTAAGGCTATCCTGTATTGGTAAGGTTGGTAAACGTGTAATTATCACATTTATGTCTTCAATTTACACTATTTTATTTATTTTATGTATGATAATATCTTTACCAGTTTATTTGATATTTACTCACCAATAAAACACTTATTATTATTATATTTAAATTGTAATTCAAAAATATTGAATTCCTATCTCTTGCACTACGAATATTGCAGAAACCACTTCTATTAAGGTCCGTCCGCTATTTGAAATAGAATTGTCAATTACATTAAAAGACCTAGGCAGCTTTGAAATAACTGCTTTAAACTGGATTCCTTTTCAATAGTGAGTCCTCTTTTTAGGTTCATAACCTCTGATTGAAAAGGTTACTTAAATAGGGTTGACAAGTATATATAGGTATTTTTTAAGGTGGATTAATAATATTATACTAATACTTTATAGATCCGCAATTCCGTCCGTGCGAAGCTTATCAAAGCTTAAAATATTACTCTCCTAAAGCACAGATGGTTTCTGGTTTTAAACTAATACAGTAATTAATTTTTATTAAAACGATAATGAAATCGTTTCAATAAAATTAACTAAATCTACGAAGATTTAACCTCGAAATGTGACGGAGAGACTAAACCTACGTTTGCATTTGAAATAAAAGTAAAGGTATCAATTTAATATTTAAAGGATATATAAAACTTCGCGTCCAAGAAATACACAGAATAATAATCTTAAGGGGCTCTTACAATCGATAACGAATTTCCCTTCTCCAAAGTTTTGAAGATCGGGTCAATGTTTAAATACAAAATATACTTTTGAGCTCGAGTTATTCTGGCGAGGGGTATACGAGTTCAGAACCCGAAAGTAACATCAAAACAATGAATTGAAAGCCTATTTTGAAGTTAAAGTATGTATTACGATAATAAATAAATATTTCACAACATCACATACATCGATCTGATCCCGTGGTAAGTAGCTTAAGCACTTGTGTTACGGATATCAGAAACGACTGTGGATGTACAAATAAACTTAAATATTTAAATGAAACACCTATACACGGAAAAACCACTGATATTCATCACACAAATATTTGTCCCGATTGGAAATCGAACTCACGACTCTTGAACCGCCAGCATCGTTAACCACTGTTCTTCGAAGCCAGTCACCGAGGAGAATAATATATAATTTTAAACTGTCATGGTAACAAACATTAGAAAACTGAAATTGTCCGGGATATTTACCATGTTGTTTTGTCCTACAGTTCACCCGTGAACATGGCGCTTGGATCAATGCTGAAATATCGGGAGCTCATTAAAACAAAACAACATGGTAAATATCCCGGACACTTTCAGTTTTCCGCCGAGGAGAAGTTTATTTGAAGTATCCCATTTATTAACATCTTATGTGTATACTATTATCACTCTCTATTCTCTGTATGAATTATTTACGTGTTAATTTATAGCTCTGGCCCGCAGGCGATTTGGCCCAAATTTAATTATTCAATATCGACATCAAAGGAATTTCGGAGCTGCCAAGACGTTGAACAAGACATCTTAACCTTGGAAACGAAAATAGGACAGTTTAATTAATTCAAATTAATCATTTAATTATGAATTTGATGTTTGCAGACCTTTTACTAACATGCCTTACTTGTATAAACACGTTTTTACAAACATTATTAACTATTTTGCATAAAAATTTAAAATTTTTAAGTGCTAAAGCTTGCACGAACTGTTTTTATATTTTGTAAAACGGGAAAAATTCACTTGCTCCACTGAATTTTTTATGTTTCCCAAATATGTTTTTTGTTTGTGATTTTCGTTGGTTGTTACAACGTTAACTTTCTCTCCCCTATGCTGCCAATATGAGCGGAAAATCGCTCCGCATTTAGTATTAGGGATCGCTTCATAAATCACTAATTATTTTACAAATTCGTGTTGCAGTCAAATAGCTAGTATTGCAGAGAAACTGTCTCTAAATTTACATCGTAGAAATTGTTTTAACCAATCCAACTCCTCGGGCACAACTTCGGAGAGAATTTAAGATTCAGTTAGCGATTTGATAAAGCGACTAACTTCGAATGTCTTATTGTTTAGTGTCCACGTTATCCGTACTATTTGCTTAATTGATTGAAAACTTTAGTTAAATAGTGTATAAATTTAGTTTTCTTGCTCATTTTGAACAGTTGTAGCTTTGAGACGGTATGTCAAAGGGCAAGATTATAAGCTTAGACATTTGCCGTACCAATTTTCAATGACAGATGTTAAAATGATCGTGAAAACAAGAGGTTGCACCTGTGTTTCTAAACACACTTTATCTATAATATATTCTGCGCAATAAGTTAATCTCCATTGATATTAACATAACTGAAATCATTTAATATTAAACAATACAGGAATTAAACTGTAGAGGAAGACTGAAGAAGACAAGGATGGATTAAGTGAGAGAAGATATGGGAGTGAAACGAATAGAGACAGATCTGACAAATGAAAGGCGCGAGTGGAAGAAGTATATATGTTGCGCCGACCCCACTTAGCGTGGGACAAGGGCAGGAGAATGACGATGATGATAATGATGACCCACTCGACATTTCATTTAAAAGATTATTTCATGGGTAATTTGACGCCTACACAATATCAAATGTGTGCGTGAATCATAATATACGCGAGTCAAAAGCTCGTTAGCGTAAGTGAGCTCAGAACTTAAGCGTAGGTCTGCAATGATAAATTGAGTTGAAACCTACACACCTACCCGTTACGAATAAATTACTGTAGTGGAGTAAAGGTCAATTCAACACTAGTCTAATTATGACAGAATATTGTACCTAAAAGATTTAGGTTACAGTGCTCAAACGAAATAAAGATCTAAAATAATACCTGAGTCGGCTCACTACATACTATAAAGCAAAGTCGTTTCCCGCGTGTTAATGTATGTATGTATGCTTAAATCTTTAAAATTACGCAATGGGGATTGATAGGGTTTATTTCAAACTAGCTGTGCCCGCAACTTCGTCTGCGTGGAATAGTAACTTTCGCCAGCATTTTGATTTCAGGAAGCATTTTTTAAAGTAACTACAGGTAAAATAAAATAAAGCCACATGAATTATAAAAACTATAAGAAAAGGAAATATAATTAAACTTAATCATTAATTCGATTAATATCCAGGAAAGAACCTGAAATTGTTTACTGATAAATAGGTGATAAACAACATACTCTATTTTTCATTACAAATCGGCCAACTAAAAGAGCATTCACTCGCCCAATATTTTTTTGTCCAAGCATTGCTCTAGCCAGATGAGGAGAGTGGTAGCTAGGACTCACAAAATATTTTTTACATTTTAGAACTATAAAACCGCGTTAAAAATTTATTTTATTTGACAGAAACAGGTTTCAATGGTTGCAAACAGCATACTGTACCTATGTAGTTAGTACACAAAACTGATGTTTGATATCAAGATGACTTCAAAAGGTAAAAAATACAAACTACCGATCCACTGCCTCAAAGTATATAAAGATGAGATCATAGACAGATTATATTAGTATTTGCTTTGCTACTTTATTTCTCGTAGATTGTTTTGTACTCGTAATGAAACAATGAGATAATAACATTAAAACGCAAGTTTAATAAAATGGAACTTATTAATTACTTTTAGTATTTGAAGCAATATTGCGAAGTAATAAAGCACAGTGACATCTCTTGAACTGACCAAGAACTAAACACTCATGTCATATCAAATCTGACAATATTTGACATGACTTGCCAGCTAAAAACGTAATAGTTGGGGAGCCCAACGGGGGTTTTGCAGTCTTGATCAGACACAGACTCTGTCTTGTAAGATTTTTAAATGGAATTTTATAATATCCAACATTTTTACGTGAATGTTTATAAATTCCCCTTTATATGCTTAAAATAGCGATATCCCTCTATATGAACATTCAGATAATACCGAACAGCCTATCAATTGAAAAAACACAAACCAGCAATGTAAGCCAGCAAGCAAATATAGGACAACTGACCACCTCCACACCGAAAACCAGATAAAAGAGAAATTTAGCGAATTTAATAAACTTTTATACCTGGTCTTCGTGGATATTTCAAAAGTCTTTGACGGTAGCACCCACATCAACCCAATTAGCTTTCTCTTCTTCAGCAAAACGTCGAACCCACATACATCAAAATCCTCCAAATCATTTACCAACAAAGCACAGCCGATATCAAACTGCACACTGAACGCCTGACATTCAAAATACAAAGAGAGTTAAACAGAGTGACTCCCTATCACTAAAGCTTTTCAGTAGAACGCTCCAAGAAGTTTTCAGGTCACTATAATATTCTTAGGCAACAAAATAAATTGGTGTAGGGGATAGATGACTGATGACTTTCGCTTTGCAGATGACATTTTCCTCATTGCAAATAAGTATACCTCGACAGAACTCGAGTTGATGCTCGAACAACGCAAGCGCAAAAAGCTTTGAGGTTAGACTGACGATGAATATGATCCAAAACCAAAGTCGTAACCAACAGCACCAACGATAGGATAGCAGTCAACAGGCAGGTAAAGCAATATATAGAGGAGTATAGACCTGGGCTAGGCAGCCTTCTTCGAAAACAAACAGGACAAATAAATACTCCGTAGAGCAGACAACGCCTGGAAAAGCTTCTGGTCTATGAATGGGTATATGAAGGGTGACCTTCTTATATACCTGAACCACAAACTCATCGGCATTTTCATACTGCCTATCCTAACATATGGGGCAGAATCATGGTCCCTTACCGAAAATCAGAGTTTTTTGAAGAGGAGTGGAGTACCATAGGTATTAGGTTAAAAGATAAAATAAAATGTAACACCATCAACTCCCGTACTGTTGTTGTTTTTAGTCAAAACTGAAGTGACAATGGGCGGGGAATGTCTGTTCGAGTAACTGCAAATCTAGCTATTTCCCTCCCGTACTATGACGTTTCGCTAAATAAAGTAGTCCGTATAGTCCTAGTCAGAAGGTTTATTTTGGTCGATATACTTTTACTATTTTTGTACGTGATCTAATAAAGTTAGATTTTTAACTATCCTACAGAAATTCGTGTGACTAAAAGTATTTAATATCTTGACCGGGGATGTATGGTGCATCACCATGCAAAATTTCATTTAAATCGGTGTAATAGTTTCAGAGATCAGTCATTTATTTAGGTTTTTGAATATCCCACGGGAACCAGTTAACTGTTAGTGATTTCAAGTATCCTTTGCATTTTTCCGGAATTTAAAAATACCTTCGTGTAAATTTTCATTTAAATTGGTTCAGCCGTTTAGGCGGTTAGTCGAAACAAACAAACAAACAGACAGAGATACAATTTTTTTCTAAGTATGGGAATGTGTTCTACTACTTTCAAAACATACCCCTGGCTGGTTTTTGCGTTTCTAAGAAAAGTACAAGAATTTTTGCCTCTACGTTTTTATTATAGTATAGATAAGCAGGGATTCAAGAGGAAGGTTTTATGAAGCGAAGCCAGGGCGGGTTACTAGTACTCGATAAAACAGAGAAGAAATGCTGGTTTCACCAAAGACCGTTTTTGAATGGAACGCTATTTCTATGTTTTTTTTACAGAGTCACATAAAAAGATGAATACGTCATAAAAACCCTTAAAATTGTTACAGGTTTTTATGTATTTAACTTTTCATCAGCTTTATTAAAGTAAACGAGCCCTTTGGGTTACAAATTTTCATATGTTAATTGAATGTTGATAACGTTTTTAAATTGTTTTTTAATTTTTAACTAATTTAACATGTTACGAGGGCATAGAACTTTCAAAGTAAATATCATTTGTCGTGGGGATAGTAAAAAGTGTCATATAAAGTATTAACCGCAAACTTTGTAAAGAACTCTACCAAATCTTAGTATTACAGTCTCTAACTAGTTTAAGTTTAAGTTGTTTCCTTTGGGAATAGTCTCTGTCTAAGATAAAAGTAAACTTTATAAATCATGCAATTTTCAGCTATACTTGTTTTGCGGAGACAGTGATCTGTGATCTATACGTTATTAATTTATAAGATCAGTGAAACTGTAAGAGCCATAGATTTCGCTTATAGTTTTCCGTGTCATCCCACTGCTGGGAAAGGTCTCCTTCAAGCCCATCCACTGCTCTTAATCCAAGGTTTGGACCAAAGCTGAGTCGTTGATAGCTCCACCAAATCGCTACGGTTTTTACCTTACAATTAAAAAAAAAACAGTAGTATTGTCTACTATTTGCGCTAACACTTCACATTTGAAATTTTACTGATTAAACTTACGTGCATTGACTATTGTTATTGTTTGTAATTAGACATTGGTTTAATATTAAAAATAAATCAGTTACAAACATATGTATATGTTTGTAACTGATGACTTATGTATACATAAGTGTCTACACCAAACCCAATAGAATCGTTCTCTCAATACTTACGTCCTACTTCAATTACGTTTAAAGTAAAAGTAAAAAATCATAGTAAACATCACCACAGTGCCTCAAATAAGTCGCACAATAATATTATACCTTTCTCGATATTACAATGTCAGCAATAATTTATGTTAAGAACCAATACGATCGCAGTGAGCCCCGATACGCCTTGCAGACGTAAATAATACATCAAGAAACCTTTATTGGCTCGGATAAACTAAGCTGGGCACAGTGCAGAGAAGCAATATACATATTAAGTTACAGTAAGTGTATATTTAACATTGATACATGCATCCACACCTTTTATTTTCATTTATTTTGGCTAAAACAGTCATTACAGTAGTTGTTTTAAATCTAGACATAAAAAGACAAAATATTGCCGAAACTTTTCCCAGAGGGGTAGGCAGAGATCATTTTCCGTCATGTGCTACGCTTCTTCCACGTCCATCAAACTGTTACTTACTTTGATTAGCCTTACCAATAAACATAAAATATATTACATTAAATCTTGCACAAAGATAGAAAGTACACAATGCATATAATAACTAAGGAAGGTAAGGTATTTACAATTATTATAAGGTTCTCCTGTAAATGTCAAAGATAGCCAAAGTCTTTCCTGAACTACTTATTTATTTATTCCACTTTATTAAATCAGAGTTTTTGCTTTTGTTTTCGTAATTCATGCCATCGGTTTAGTAATTACGTGTACATAGTATATAAATATATAAAATAGAAAAAAAAAAAAAGTTCATTGCTCCATTAATCTTACACATAACGTAAGTTATATAAAGTTCAAGTGAAGACAGAATCTTCTTATAAATAAAAATGAATTGCTGTTCGTTAGTCTGACTAAACCGATTTAGGTAATTTTGGTTTTAAAATGTTCGTCGTAGTCCAGGGAAGGTTTCAATGAGAAAATATAAAAAAGAATCAGTATTGGCGGTATGAAATTTACCAGGATCACTAGTTGTTAATAAATAACAATCAAAACTAGATGTTAATTAAACTTAAATATACATACATACACATACATAAAATCACGCCTTTTTCCCAGAGGGGTAGGCAGAGATCACTTCCAGCTATCCACTTTTCACCTCTGTTGGACACGTGACGTGACGGGTTGTGAACCACGTCGCCGCCATTCTGCCTTGTGGATTGTTTTAACAAGGCCATTGCGTTCCCACGAGTAGCAAGGATATATTTAATATTAATTAAGTAAAAATACAGTATTGACAAAACTAAAGGTTCGGTTTGTTAATATTAAATATTTACATACAAAAGTATATTACTATTTTGTAAATTGTACTGTTCCTACGGCTTCGTAGCATAAAGCTATGTAGCAATAGATACGGACTATTACTGTGAATATTTGATACGATATTCACGGTTTATTGTTATTTTACCTTTTCTCAATTCAAGTATTGGAATGAAAATCGTATTCTGATTTTCTCTTGTAAAGCTAGAACACAATGAACGAATGTAAGAGTTTGCATAATGAATGAACGAATGGATATTTATTTTATGTTCTCGATAGACATCAAATGCTATTTTCTCAACAATACGAAAGATTTAAATCGAGTGGTTTTAATTGAAATATGCACATCTTAATAGATATGTGTATTTAGTTTAAAAACGAATTACTACGTCTACACGCGATGGAAAGACCCATAATAATTCGTTTTAAATGTAATGGTACTGTAATATTATGTAAATGGAATAAAATATGTGTATTTAGTATCTGTTTGATAAAAAAATTTGAATGAGATTTAAATTTATACTGAACTAGTGATCGGCCATCACTTCGCTTCGGGTACATTATATATGAAAACCTTTCTCTTGAATCCCTCTATTTATTAAAAAAACCGTAAAAATCTTAATGATTTAAGCATACATATATACAGACAGACGCGGGAAGCGACTTTGCTTCATACTATGTAGTGATGAACCCGTTAAATGTGACCTTACCCAATTTGAAATTAAAAGTAGGGTGACCATTACTTTTGGGAAATTTCCCCGGTCCGTAAAAAAAGTTGAAACAAAAGCTTGTAACAGGATTCATGCGTGATATTTCAGGGAGTGATTCCGGCAAAATATCTCGTAAAAAAATGAATCTCTCTCAACGGGTTCCCGTTTGAGTCCCGGCGCTAGTGGTGGGATAAAAAAATATGAAATGTGACGTCACTGTGTCAACGACAAAGGTTGTATCTGTGTTGGAGAGCTTTTATAAAAAATATTTTCATAGTTCACAGAAGCGAAAATATATTTTCATTGTTCAAGAACGTAAACCGCTTTTGTGTTTGCGGTAGTAATTTTAAAGTTAATGAATTGATTTTGCGCTCTTTTCTAACGTTATGGGAAACTTTATTTAAACAATGTAACATAAATGTCGTGTTTAAAGGTAAATTCTAAGTTTTAAACATTGTTCTGAAACATTTTTTCTTTTTAATGATAATTTACTTAAAGTTAAAATTAAAGTTGGACTAAATATAAGTCTTTATGGGTCTAGACGCGTTATTAGGAGTAGCAAATTACATAGCAACTTACTGCCCGACGTTTCGACTGGGTCACACCAATCCTGGTCGCGAGCGAACTGGCGCCACCCGTCCTTGTCCGCCACAGCGGTTAAAGTTGGACTGTATTTAAGCACATTACTCACAAGTAAAACCTTCGTAAAGACTAACTAAGAAATTTTGTGACGTCATTTTCACGAGTCTCTAACATCTCATGTACAGAGGTCAAATTTGCATAATCTGTTGGGAACATGACTTCATATGTGTTACATCACTATGCAGTACCGAAAGCTCCGCTCTGAATGGAATGAAAAGAGAAACATTTGCATACCCGCAATATGTATTAGCATTCATATATCATCCTTACCACCTTGAGATAGGGCTTACATTGGCGCGTCTTTGTTGTCTTAATAAGATTTCCTGTTCGAATGAAATATGAAACTGTTACCTAAAAGCAACAAGTTGATATTCGACGATATTAATTTTGGTTGGGTCTGATATGATGTAGAATCGCCTATATTTTTATATATTTTCAGAGATAGAGTGTCTTGTTTTCCTTATTATTTAGGTACACGTTAAAATTGTCTAACAAAAAAATATGAGTTGTTTTTCTTATAAAATCTATTGGATATGGTGATGGTTCATGTTATTTCCTAGGGCTAAAATAACCCGATCTTTTTGGTAATTTATTAAACTCAGAAGTGTATTTGATCAATCTAGGTAAGTATTGCTTACTTGCTATTAGCTTATACGGGGAAGAAAAGTAATCCTAAGTATGTGATAATTGGATAAAAAAAAGTGTCAAATTGAATTTTTATTCGCCATTCTATGGACTTTTGGAACGCCTGCATAATAAATGGCTCCGATCGGCCAAACAGACCCAAATGTCATAAATTGAGAGTTTCCAATATAATTATTCAAATGATCCTATTAGGTACTTTTTAAGTATAAATGATGAAATATATAAAGTCAACATCAAAGTAAATAATAGAGTTAACAAAATTAAGAGCAGAAATATTGAGTAGTCAATAACAATGAGCATTTAGGCAGTTTGTCTAAAAAGTCTTTACAATGGCGACTTAGGATTCTCTTCAACCCTACACTCAGAAAATGCGAAGGAATTCTTATTTGCGCGCTAAAATAAGCAAATGACCACGCAAAAACTTTTGTTGGCTGGCATTCTTAAGAGACCCGTAACCAAAATCTCTTTTGTTACTCCCTTTTGAAATATAACATTACGTAAAACTTGTTTTCATCTCATCATTTACCTCTGGTCCCTCAGACCGTTGCATAATGAATGTTCCCGGTGGGCTGTAGCCCGTTGTCCTAGGTGAGCGACAAATGCGGTGCGTAAAATATCAAGTACAATATAATAGTGGTCTACTCTGCCACGTGTAAACACGTGCTTGGAGAACAACCTACAAAAAAATGGAAGCTTTTAAGTGTTGTGCGAAATGTACAAGGTCAGCTATGTGACGCAAATCGATGAGAAAGATATCGAGTAGATGTTTTAGAGCAAGGGCCCACTTATGCGTTGCGCTGTGTTGTTTTGTCGCTGCATTGTTTCCCATACATTTTTTATGAAATGCCTCATTAGATCATTGCGTCGTCGCGCGTTTCACAAGAGACTACCCGCTTACTATGCGTTAGATAGAACACTTTGAACTGTTATTTTTAGGTACTGAGCTATGATATCTACCTGTGTTACGCCTAACTTGCTGTGTACGTACGTAACAACGTAATACCTCCATGAAATTTTTCGCATCGCGTCGCATGGCTACGCTATTTGTCGTTCACCTAGGACACCGGGCGAAATCCGAATTTGTCAAAGCAGGAAGTATGCGATTGATGTATTTTTAGATTTTAAGAATGAATCATTTCCCTTGGGAGGCCAGCACTGGGAATGGTTTCTAGTGGCATCCTAATAGGGAATTTTTGTATCGGACTGAAGGGCCAATTTCAGAAACTGTTTGATGTTTTTTTTAAGGGAAATAGTTGAAGTAAATCGAAAAGTTCAGTGATTTAGGAGCGTAGCAAAACTTACGTATATAAGTATTTATAAAAGACAGTTACAACGGTCGTTGCTAATATATTATGATGGTACCAAAATATGTCTTGAATGTGGGGTCAGGCCTGGAAATAATACACGTTAGTCATGTCGACCTTCGATAGACGTTACAAATATAACCGATACAATACAACAAAGATACATGTATCCTCTTCACAGATCGACGACCATCAAAGACAGCTACACAATGTTCAAACAAATTAGCAACAGTCCTTCCACAGCAGTAATCTTCAACAGACTAAACATAATAGGGCCCAAAATTCCCGCTCCAATTGCGTAGCCTAAGTCAGCGTTCACAAAGCCCACAATCACATAAGGCGAGGAACAATACTGAGGGTACAATAGGCTACAGCTCATGGCAACAATACGTCGTTACAAAGGATCTCTCGGATCGCCGCTCTGGCGCTGTGAGTGTAGGCTATACGCGCTGTGAGTCCAGGCTACACGCGCTGTGAGACACGAGGCGTTGGTGTCACATGGATTACAGAAAGCTCAAAGCTGTCTCTCTATTCTGTAGGTGAATATAATACTTTTACTTGAAACTAGAAGCTTTGTGCTTGTGAATAAATGAAATGTTTAGAGCTTAACTTTTTCAAGTAATTTAACGTTAAAAATCTTCTATATAACTTGGAGGTAGATGTTTTGTTTTTAAGTTTACGTGACGCAGTTGATTTTTTAATAGACTTCAAAGAAGGAGGTTATCAATTCGTCTCAATGTTGCTTTTTTTACTTGTTTTTGATGTCTGAATTATCTTAAAATATTCATACAGCTGCTCAAGTGCAAGCGTTAGCACGTAAATAATTTGTAGGTAAGTAAACTACCTAGAATAGGACATAACCAAATAGAGTCGTCGACAAAAAAAGTCTCAATTTTGGCCGGTAGTGCACTAAAATAATAAGAAAAACACTTCCTCTATAATCGCTACTGCTTCATCCTCATGATCTATGCTCATCCCTAACATCCCGTGGGATTGAAGCGGACATCAGGCGAATATGACGCAAGTTATAGTGGCTTAATCTAACGAACAAGATTATGCGCTATGTCGGGAACACACTAATTAGATGCAAGTACGGAGGTTAGCTTAAACGAGCTTTGTTGGTTTAAACGTGTACGGGCATGTGACGCATTCTTAGTGTTGCTTTTTGACGTAAAATAAATAGGATTCGATTATACTTCGGCTTCGTCCTCGGGATTAGCAAATAACACTTGTAGTACCGCCCAGTGGTTCGCCTTTGTCACACTATATTTGAGGAAGAAAAAAAAAATATCTTTGACGTTTGGTCTGTCACTAACCAGCTTCATTCGCTTTCTAGTGCTCGCCACGATCACACGTAGTGTCTTCATTAAAAGTGATTTTTTACAATGCCTTAACGGAAAAGTGAGGATAAATACGAAAAACTGTTTAAAAAGTTTAGAAAATTAGAAAAGAAAGTTCTGCGAGAATCTCATATTAGGAGTAGATCTAAATCATAGGATAACCGGTCCGGCTCGGAGTCTCAAGGTCAGTCGTATTATCTTAAAACGTTAATTTTATCGTTATATATTTTAACCTTATTTTCAATTATATGTTGGGTTTTCGTGCCACACTGTAAAGATGTGACCTACCCACTAAAGCAATTTTACAAAGAGTATTATTGGAAGACCTTCTCTAATTAGTAAGCAAATCGTATTGTAATAAAGAATGTTAAGCACATATTCATATTGTTGTCATAAGTTAATGTGATAATGTCGCGTTGTATATGGGTTTTAACCTGTCATGACAGGTTTGGGTTAGTTTTGCGAACAGAACTTTGGTCTGTCTCTTAGCTAATTATGTACCCTGTATTTAAACATTACAATACACAATGCATGCAATGCATTATTAATCCGTTTTGGTCTGTCTCTTAGCTAATTATGTACCCTGTATTTAAACATTACAATACACAATGCATGCAATGCAAGGTCGTTGTTTACAAAATTGTCTTCAATCTTATGAAAAGTTTCACGATTTTATTTGTGTTTTTGATGGATTATTGAGAGTAAGTAAATCCGTTTATATATACTTACCTGCTATGTCGGTTTGCGTACTTCTTCTTGGAGCTGTACTACCTAACGAATAATTTTGCAAACAATACCTTAGGCTGTTTCTTAGCAATTATGGACACTGTATTTAGTCATTACAGTACACAAAGCATTATTATTAATCTGAGAAGTCGTTTACAAAAGTGACTACACACTTATATAAAGTTTGACGACATTTTTTGTGAAGGAAATGTGTTTTTAAGGATATTTCCGGGTAAGTAAGTCGTGTTAATATACTTGTATATACCTGTTATATGGGTTTGCAAGCTGCTTTTTGCAGCTGTACTACCTAACGTGCTAGTTTTTTGCAAACAGTATTTTGGGCTGTTTCTTTGCAAATTATATACACTGTATTTAATCATTACAGTTAACAAAGCATTATTAATCCGAGAGTTCGTTGTTTACAAAGTGACAAAACAATTATGAAATGTTTGACGACGTTTTGTCAAGGAAATGTGTTTTTAAGGTTATTTCCGTTTAACTAAGTCATGTTATATATACGTATCTAATATGTGGGTTTGCGTACTTCTTTATGGAGCTGTACTACCCTACCAGTTAGAATTGCGAACAATTATTTGGGCTTTAGAAAACTGAAACTGTCCGAGATATTTACCATGTTGTTTTATTTTAATGAGCTCCCGATATTTCGGCACTACTGCAAGCGCCATGATCACGGGTGAACTGTAGGACTGCGAGTATGACGGCAGGTCTAAGGGCTACTATATCGTTCAACCCTCTTTCTAAGTCTACAGGCGGGTTTGCGTACTTCTCTTTGGAGCTGTACTACCCAGCAAGTTAGCATTGCGAACAGTACTATGGGCTGCTTCTTTGCTATTTATGTACACTGTATTTAATCATTACAGTGTGATGTGTTTGTAAAATACGGGTTTGCGTACTTCTCTTTGGAGCTGTACTACCCAGCAAGTTAGCATTGCGAACAGTACTATAGGCTGCTTCTTTCCTATTTATGTACACTGTATTTAATCATTACAGTGTGATGTGTTTGTAAAATACGGGTTTGCGTACTTCTCTTTGGAGCTGTACTACCCAACAAGTTAGCATTGCGAACAGTACTATGGGCTGCTTCTTTGCTACTTATGTACACTGTATTTAATCAATACAGTGTGATGTGTTTGTAAAAGACGGGTTTGCGTACTTCTCTTTGGAGCTGTACTACCCAGCAAGTTTGTTTTGCGAACAGTACTTTGGTCTGTTTCTTAACTAACATACACACATCATATGCACAGTAAGAACGTAATAACATTATAGAATTGCTTGGCCTTCTTCGCCACCGCGTTGTTACCTACTGAGGAGGATTTAGAGTCCAACAATGCAATACTGGACCGCACCATCTTAGAAATATTAGGAGACGACCCAAATGTTTCCAATACCTATGGGTTGAAAATTCATAAAGACCTGGCAGTCAGATTAGAGCACACTCCAATGAGAAATCTTTACTGCCTTGTAACTGCAGGCTAATCAATGCACCTGTTTTAAGCGCAGAAATAAAGGCGGCTACCTCCGAAGTAAATACTTAACGCGATAAAAGTATCGAAATTAGGTAGAATCAAACTGCTATTGCCATATCATGTCTAAGTCGTGCGTAAATTTTCTCATTACTAAAATTGATGCATAACCAGAATTGGTAAAACATTTGTTGGACCCCATCCGAACAGGACCAGGTCATCAAACTCATCGCGGCCCTTACAGCATCAGCCGACACGGCCGACGCTAGACGGGGTAAAATATACAGGCAGATTGCCATTATTTTGAGACCAATGGACCCTAATCACCAACAGTCAATTTGTCCATTCCTGTTTTCAAGGTTTTAAAATCCCGTTTACACAGGACAGCCTGTTACAAAAACATCTGTCGCAAAAAGTAAAATTCTTTCTTTCTATACAGAAAAATTAAATTTTACAGAGGCAATTATAATAGAAAACTTATTATCTACTGGAGCCATATCCAGGTGTCAACCAACAGAAGGACAGTTTTTTGACTAGCATATTTTTAGTGCCCGAGCCAAATGATAAATACCGTTTTCATTTTGAAATTTAAAATTTAAATAAATTTATAAAAGCAGATTATTTCAAGATTGAAGGTCTACGTACAGCTGTAAAATTAATTACAAAAAATTGTTACATGACAAAGATCAGGAGGTAAACCTATAGACCGTTTTTTATGCTCTGCCGAACTAATCAACTAATAATTAGATGATTTTCGGCTAATGGGACAATCATACGAACAATGTTTGTTTTTAATACAAACAAACTTTAAAGCTAATCACTTCTCTTGGTTTTATAATAAACAAAGAGAAGAATTTTATGACACCAAACAAGTCGTGTACCTTTTTTTTTTTGGTTTAATTTTTTTTCTGGATTCAGAAAATTTCCATGTCACAATACCTATACATAAAATTGACCGCATTAAATCGGAAATTGAAATTTTTTTTTTGATGTAAGATACGTGAATTTGCACAAATGATTGATTATTAGTTTTTGTTTGTCCTGCTGTTGAATAAAGCAGCTGGCTATATACAAAACTTTTTGAACGGATTAAATATTTAAAATTAAAAAACAACTACGATAAATATATTATGAACTTAATTGCGGTTTTGCAACCTTATTTAATGTGGTGAAAAATCATTTTGTAGGATTAGAGAGGATATACATGACTTGGAAATTTTCTCGGACGCCTCAAATACGGGGTGGGGGGCTACCTGTGGGAGAGAGAAGGCTGTCGGGTTGTGGAGTGCTCAAGAAAAGATGTAGCATACCTACTATTTTATCTAAATACTTACTATCTAAAGATTCAAGTTTTTTTTTTCGGGTTAAAAGTATTTGTCGAAAATTTGAAACCGCCAAATTTTAGTACGCATTGACAACACGTCAGCTATCTCTTACGTAAACCGAATTGGAGGTATCCAGTTCCTTCACCCCATAAATATTACAAAACAATGTGGCAATGGTGTGAATGTCGCGAATAAAATGGGAATTGGCGGAAACCAGGAAATAATCTTGAAGTTTGGGGAACTCCAAGCTGACTTATGCTCTAGAAGTATCATAATAAATGTTTAAATTATGTCTCTCGGCATAGAGACCCAGATGCCATGACAATCAATGCATTTTCATGGACGGATATGTCCTTTAATGCTTTTCCCCCATTCACGATTATTTTAAAAACATTGAGAAAGGTAACTTCCGATAAAGCCAGGGCCATAGTCGTCATACCTCTGTGGCCTACACAGCCCTGGTACTCATTTTTTAACATTCTCTTGTAATATAAAGCTTATAGCAAAGCTTTAGATTGCGACAAACAGACCAAGCTTACCCTGGTGGCAGGGCTCTTATGCGGACGGCGTTAAGGAGGTGTGTACCCCCGTCAGCAATTGATGTTATGTTGTCATCAATCCACAAAATCCTATAAACAATATGATGTTTATTTGGGGCACAGGCTTTATTTATGTGTGGTAAATAACATCGATACAATTAACGCCCCGATTCCTCAAATCATTAAATTTTCTAAATCATCTTTATGAAGAGGGAGTTCAATGTGGGCTCCTTATTCCTGTAGATCTGCAATAGTTCTTTTGATGAGAAATAATTTAGAAGAAGAAGACACAATCAAAAGGTTTTTTCAAAGGTTTTCTCATAGCTCTTTTGACTGCACACAGAGTGCAGACATTGTCAAAAAATTAATACAAATAATATTGAGATTTTCTCTACCAAGATAAATATAAAGATTCCTGATTGTCTTAAAACAACACGTAAAAGTTCCCTACAACCTATTTTAATATTGCCATTTTTCGAGGACAGGCCCGAAATATTTGCGGCAAACTCCCTCTTCATTGCTTTTAGAAAGCTATATAAAGCAGTAGGCTCCCAGACCTTAATTCGATGGATTAAGGAGATATTGCGCGATAGTAGTATCGATGTAGACGTATTCACTGCGCACAGCACGAGGCACGCTGCCACATCCGCGGCTCATCGCCTAGGCGTCAGTCTAGAACAAATTAGACGGACCGCTGGATGGAGCGGCTCCTAGTATACATTCTATCGGTTCTATAATAGAACCACAAGTTATTTAAATGCTGATGAAGACACTTCTTTTACAAGAACAAATGTTAATGGAACCCAATGAATCAAACCAGATGCTTGAATTGTTCCAATAGATTATGCTGATTTATATAATTAGATATAAACACAATATTTCATTATTTTTCTCTCAAAGTCTACAAGTGTTATTTGCTAATCCCGAGGACGAAGCCGAAGTATAATTTATGATTAAACGAACTTACCTGTACGTGAAGTTCTATCATAATTATGCGAAGGCTTCGTCCGAAGGGATTAGCAACCCTCCCTGCCTCCTAAAGCTTTCCCCTTTTTTATGAAATATTTTCAGCTATACTCGTACTCTAAACTTAATGAAGCTGGTTAGTGACAGACCAAACGTCAAAGATATTTTTTTTTCTTCCTCAAATATAGTGTGACAAAGGCGAACCACTGGGCGGTACTACAAGTGTTATTTGCTAATCCCTTCGGACGAAGCCTTCGCATAATTATGATAGAACTTCACGTACAGGTAAGTTCGTTTAATCATAAATTATTAAGTTTTGCTGTTTGTCTCTCCGCCTGTCTGTCAAGAACCATGATAGCTAGATGAGATGGAGATTTCTGTAGAAATTATAATAAAATAAAAATAAAATTTGCATTTACGCGACCATTGGAAGAAACCTTTTTATTATAAATAATCGTTCTGATGTTTGTGTTTAAAAATCATATCGTTAGTAACTACGTAATACAAAGTATTACTGTAAAATAGATAAAATCGCTCCAATGTAAACTTTTTAGGCCTAAGTAAGGATAAGCGTACAAACACAGTTAAAAAGGGACATAACAGCTGTACCTACCAATAAAATTATTTGCAAATACATAAGGAGCACGTACTTTGAAGCAAATGAGAGAGATCCTGAAATAGGATGTAAATTTTAACGTTTTAATTCATGGTAATGATGTCACGTGCCGCTGCCAAATATTAAAACGGTTTTGTTCGAGTCCAAAATTGGTCCTGTTTTGAGATAAAGCGCAAAATAATGGCTTCAATGTGGATGTAACGACTTTAGGGACAGTCCGTCATGTGTTGGTCCGTATGAAAGGATAATATCCATAGAGTACAGAGAGATATTTTTTTAATGATTCACTTTAATATACTCTAGGTATATACCTTACGCTTGATGGTAAGTCGAATGTAATGAAGAGTGACGATATAGCATTGTAACTATTACTATAAGAGTGACCATTATTACACATTTTTAGGACATCGTTTGTAATAAATGTGTCGGGTCGCTAATTTATATGTTTAGAATAACAATAGACGCGTGTTTTATCCGTAAAATCCGTAAAGTTTTCTATGTGTAGTGTTCGCGCAAATAATATACAATACTACATCGTTTGTAACTATTGTTTCCCGAATTGTATAAATTTATTTCGTTTGTCTATAACATAATAAGGAATGTGCATAAACCGGCAATCTTGATTTTTTCAACAACTTATGCAAATAGACTTCAAAATATAATACAATGTGAATTGAAGTGGAAATCGGTTCAAAAACGAAGGCTTTATAATGAATTAAAGTTCATTTTCCATCTCTTTCTTACAAAACAGAGTTTTGTATGGATTGCGTATGCTCGTAGTGTAATTTGACGTCACCTGACATATCGGATCTCTCTGTCTACTCAGGAACTTTAAACAGGTATATCTTTGCTGTCGTTAAAGTAAATTGAGAAATAAAATTATATTCATATTTCTTCAATATTAAAGATTTATTTAGGATAATAAAAAAAAATGGGTGCATATTCCCCATTTATATTCCAGGCGTATCAGAGCTTCTAAGTATAATAAAAACGCTCAATACCAATGCGAGACTCCACGCCTTGTCTCGTTGTTGCCGCAGCAGTGGTCTCCTCTTTAAGCGGGCTTTCAGGATGAGTGCGACAGGCTCAATATGGTCTATTGTGCCTGTCGACCTCATATTTGGATCTCACTACCGCTTACCATCAGGTGGAGTGAGGTCATCTTGTTAGCTCATTATAAAAAAACCGGCCAAGTGCGAGTCGGGCTCGCGCACAAAGGGTTCCGTAGCAGCAAATATAATAAAAATCAACCTATCTCAAAAACTATAAGAGATACTTTGATCAAACCAAAAATCGTTGAAAGAGTTAATTAGCATGCATCACCTCTATTTTTTTTAGAATTTTATACCCCGTAGTTATAAAAATAGAGGGGGGGGGACATACTTTTTACGACTTTGAGAGCTGATATCTCTAAAGCCGTTCTCTTTAAGAAAAATGTTTTTAGAAAACTTTATATCATTTTAAAAGACCTTTCCATTGATACCCCACACGGGTATGTACATCGAAAAAAAAATTTTCATCCCTCAGTTACATGTATGGGGGGCCCCACCCCCAATTCTTTTTTACTATTTAGTGTCATATTTTTGTAGCGGTTCATACAACACATATTCCCATCAAATTTCATCACTGTAGTACTTATAGTTTCCGAGTAAATCGGCTGTGACAGACGGACAGACGGACAGACGGACATGACGAAACTATAAGGGTTCCGTTTTTGCCATTTTGGCTACGGAACCCTAAAAAACGTTATCTTAAACTATTTTGCCAATAACTTTGCTAACAAATTTCAATACATTTGATTCAACTCTATAGCGAAAATAATAGAACCAATCCCTATTATATCGGCCGACGAATCTAATATTCAGTATGAATAATGTATGTTGATAAATTTACCCGTTCGCTTTGATACGTACAAAAGCTTCGGTATTATTTGTGTGTTTGAAATTTCTGATTGAATCGATATTTTCATTTAAATTTTCCTAAGGGTATGTAGGATTGTATTCATGTTAACCAAATACGAATTTCCATTTACATCTTAGGTTATATTGTTTTTTTAGGATTTAGGACAAATCGTAACTAGAAGTATGTAATCTTGACCATACATCTTTGTTGACAATTAAATGATAACATAAATTATATACATATAGTCCAGTCAAAATAGACATTTAACCTAGGAAAAATTCGCATAGAGCTGAAAATTGGCATGAATGTTGGGAAAACTATTACAAATAATCTGTCAAAAGTCCCCATCGATCCCACGTCTGCAAAAAAAAATAATCAAGGTCAAATGTCACAAATATCAGTTTTATGCACTTTTGAGCGAAACGGTAAGTTTAATCATAAAAGTATGTATGACAAAATTACTTATCACGTAATTATCTATAAAAAATGTCTAAACACTTTGTTCCTAAGATTCACCATTTCAGAGATATAGCGATGCACAAAGTTGAAAAAGTTGTATTTTCAAACGCTTCCAGGCCCCCATGCGATTGTGCTAGACAGTTAAAATTTTAACGAATGATGTATCTCAGTTGCCTGTATAACATCTAATACTAGAAACAACATGAAACCAACGTGTAAAGTGGGTTCTCATACAAAACCTATGTTTTTTTCTCACACTTGGGCGGTCTTTAACGTGGTTACCCTAGTGAAGCTATTCCAGGTCATATATCGATCAAAAACGATATCAACAGATGAATGCATATTATGTAAAATATGAATTTTCTAATGATTAAATCCACGATATCTCGCGAATGGTGAGTCGGAAAAGAAAAAGTGACTGGACCATTTTTGTAGGGAATTGTATGATCTACAACTTTTGGTGACCTATTTTTACGATAATACTTACTGTTTTCGAGAAAAATGGAAAAATCCTCAATTTTATACTTTTGACCTTAAATAATTTTTTTGCAGAAGTAGGATTGATGGGGATTTTGATATTTCGTTTATTATGATGTATTTAACGTCTCTGGCAATTTTCAGCTCTATGCGAATTTTGTCTAAGTTAGCACTTAATTTTGTCTATTTTGACTGGACTAATATGTTAAATTTCCTTTAAATAATTAATAAATATCTGGGACATTTCCACACACGGTCATCTGACCCCAAACTAAGCAGAGCTTGTACTATGGGCGTCAGAGACTGATATACATACATAATATATTTTTAAATACATACTTAAATACATAATCACACCCAGACACGGAACAAACACCGATGTTCATCACATAAATATTTGTCCCGTGTGGGAATCGAACCCACGACTCTTGGAACCGCTAGCCAGTCACTAACCACTGTTCCACCGAGCCAGTCAAATTATACTATTGCTTATACAAGCGATTGGTAAGTTATAAAACAGCAAATTTTAGAACGAGCCATAGATTGTTCTAAGTCCTAATCAAAGTTAAAAGACAAGGCAAAGGTGGATTTTACTTTCAATTTGTTAATATTAGCAGTTGCGTTTTTAAGTTTCCTTATAGTACGAACACACAGCACAAAGATATATATTTGCCTAAAAGCATGTTTAAAGATTCATAATTTCCCACCAAAGTATCTTTACTTTGATGATATGACCCTTAAGGTTTGTTTTAGGTTAACCAAACGTCAAGCCAAGGGCGTCAAACCCTTTAATGATTCACTGGAAACCGCGGCTCGTTCGAATAGGAAGCCAAGCGAAATTGGACCTTCCACCCACTGCATAGTGCTCTAATCAAACGGTTCACTCGATATGTCTAATTAGTTTCAGTTGTGTGGTCAGACAGGGTTGACACTTCGCGATTTGAAATTGAAAAGTTTTAATTAAAATGGATCGGTTTGTTAGTTAACATTAAATTTAAGCTGGATTAAATGAATGGGGGTTAGTGAGTTGCAGTTTGTTTGGATTCAGACGTGTTATTTAAAGTTTGTGTTATGTACCTACATTGAAGCTACTGGGTTGAATTAATTGGGAAACACGTTTTGAATATAAAATTAGTTACCAAAAGTAAAAATCTTTCTAGTTTTCTTCTTGGTAGAAACTATCTTAACCCCAAATTCGCATATACAATAAGCAATAAAGGTGCGTAGGCGTAGGTGCGTATTGAGTATTTTTAATAATTTTTAAAGGTTTTGCGAATTTAGTATTTAATTTTTATTAATTAAGTTTTATCAACAATTGTTACAATATTTCATCATGAAGAGAATTGAATACATACATGTTAATATATTTGGAGAATTTAGGGCTGCCTTGTGTGCGATATTGAAATGTCAAATGTCACTGAGTGCTGGTTGGCTACGCCTTTATTTTTCCGGGAAAAACGGAACAATTACGTCACCCTGTGGCATGGCTATTGCGTTGGCTTCGTGGTATTAAATATGACTTCAATGTAAGTTTTCCTATTGATTTACTGCACAGTGGCTCCACTTTCAAAACAATTACACAAGTACAGTCTTAGTTTCGTCTAAATTTATTTAATTTTTTAGGAAGACCAGGATTTACATTTTTAACGTAGAATAATAATAATAACAATTAAGAATGCACTTATAGATCCTCACAGATAAAAATTTAGTACATAAAAGAATAAAAACAGTTAAGAGCACATTCAACGTCACATTGTAATTTTTTTATACATAACAAAAATTAAAATAAAAAACAGAACAAAAATCCGATTATGATTATTGAGATACAAAGAACCGCCTGCCCATAAGCCGTCCAACCGTTGATACGCTAGTGTTGAAGAGATCTAGGTCGAATAAAAGTAACTAATCTACAAAAAAAAAATCACAAATCTGTCTTCTACTACGCAAATACTCGTTCAGTTTCGAACACAAGCGTAAAATAAACAAACCCATTGTTAATCTAGTTTCGATCAGCCCTGTCGGTCGACGCAATATCGTAACGTACAAACAGGATGTTTTCACGCTGTCTGTCCGTTGTTTGCACTGTAGGTACGGTCAGCGACAAATGAGGAGTTCATTTTGACAGTTACAAACCTATCTTCCGCTGAAACTCATAGAAAATCGCGATAAAACTGATCATTAATTGACATATCACGTTCTGAAGAAGATTTCGTCTCTAAATATAATCAAATGTATTGAATCATGATGAGTTGATATAATCATGATGAGTTGTTATGAATCATGATGAGTTAAGACAAAGTTCTTTATAATGACACTGATTTCTCGAGTAAAAAGTAATTTCTTACAATTTAATGAAATAAAAAATAATGTTTAATTGCCATTTAAGTATAATAAAGGTATAGTTTGTACTATAAGTACATTTTGCAATACCTGGAAAAGGTCACTAATTTTAAGTAGGTACAAAACCTACATCCTGATGTACCTAAACCTAGTAAGCAAATAAATATTTGAACTTTAAGCTAGATAACATACATTGATCAGATCCCGTGGTAAGTAGCTTAAGTACTTGTGTTGCATACATCATAATCAACAGTGGATACATAAATATAATTAAATATTTTTAATAACACACCCAGACACGAAACAAACACCGATGTTCGTCACACAAATATTTGTCCCGGGTGGGAATCGAACCCACGACTCTTAGAACCGTAGGAAGTAAACCTGGGTCACTAACCACTGTTCCACCGAGCTAGTCAATAACATTGCAATTTGATTTTATCATCGTATCAAGTCAAAGATGATCACTGTCGGAAGTAGGCCTCATTTTATAATCTTCATCAGTTTTTTTCTGTTCAAAGGCGCCATTGGTAAAGCCTCTACCAACAACCAGCCTTAATATGTTTGACGTTGACTGTACCTAGCTATATAGATATTGCGCTTCATCACAGAGCGCTTTCCACAAACACTTTCCCTAACTCTATACCTCCCTAATACATATATACTTGTTTGGACTACAACGTTCCTCGAAGTATTGGTTAATTCCTGTATTTTTAGGCACTTGAATCACATACTGTTCTCTTTGGCTTATACGCCATGTTTGTGTTTATCCATGGTTGGATTTATTTGTACTGCGGACCATTCTGACAAAATGAGAACATTTTCGTATTACGGATAACGTATTTTTAATTTTTTGAATATTAAATAGAAAAATGAACACTTCGACTTATGAACTTTTGACAAAAGTCGTGGGTACAATCTCACCCAACCGGTTGAGTGACGAACAATTTATGTATAATTAGTTTCATGAAATTTTCATAGTATTAAGTAGCTTTATGGACTGTCACAATCAAAAAGACACCATTAGTCGATTACAAACTATTTATCAGTTGTTAGTAATTGTCGTAATAATTCAAATCGATTCGTCAGTCGATATCAAATCGTTGTATTGCTACCTTCATTTTCATTTCCGTAAGTCACTGAATAATATTGTACTCTGTATATTTGACTAAGACACTTTTTAACTGCCTCGTTGGTCTATTGGTAGCAAGTGCTGCGTTAGGACCGAGAGGTCCCCGGTTCGAAGCCGGGGTCGGGCAAAATTTGTGTGAGTTTTTCTGTAATGAAATTACTCAGCCCGGAGTTAGGAAGTTGGCGGTTGAACGCCCGTGCCTCGGAAAGCACGTTAAGCCGGTGGTCCTACGCCCGATCTCTCATCGGTCATGTCGGATTGCCGTCTCACCGAATTATGAGAGTAAGGGAATGAGAGTGCACTTGTGTTTGCGCGTACACTTGTGCACTATAATATGTCCTGCGCACTTGTGTGATCTCAATTGAGATCGGCCGCCATGGCCGAAATCGGTCGGACACCTTATATTATATTTATTTAACTAAGGCCTGATAGCCCAAAGTCAAAGTTTATGGTAGGCTCGTCAGGGAAGTAAGTATAAGGGCTGAAATTGATTGTACGTTTTTAATAAGGAAATGGCTGTAATTAATAAAATTCCACCTATGTAAGCTTTGTCATGCAGACTGGATTTGTTATGGTATTCTGAACATTGTTATCTTTGCTCTGTTGCTTTTTATTTTAATTATCGTTATTTTTAAAAGTAGTAAATACTGAACTGGTACTTTTTGCTATGGCACACCCGGACTGTATGACTTGGCTCATTTACATTTTGTAACATGATTGTCGTTAAAAAGAGCAACTATCGAGTTTCTTGCCGGAGTCTTCTCGGTAGAATCGGCGTTCCGAACCGGTGGTAGAATCTTATTATTAGTATTATGACGATTTATTAGTGCATGTAATTGCCTATATGAATAAAGACATTTTTTGATTTTTGATTTTGATTTAAATTTAAACAAATACGATTGATGATCTTCACGATCCCCGATGGAACTTTTTGCCGATAAAATGTCTGTTGTATCATACTTCAACGGGACAGCTTTCAATCAAAAGCGTGTGAAACTACGTTGTGACATAAAATGTTTACGATCCTGTATCGTTTGTTACTTTATACCTGAGCCATAAACAATACGACTAGTACCATAAAGCTAGCTTAGTATTGTATCTATATTTATGGTACTACCCATTCGTTATTTACGGTTAGGGCCTACGCTAAATCTTAATATCTGCTGGGATTTGATGGGAAGGATTTGGTATATTTAAGCTTTTGGTCGGTAAATCGGTAAACACGATTTAGTAATTCTAGAAATTGCGATAAAGCAATTTGCTGCCTTGTCTAGGATTAACGGAATTGTAAAATATCTCTCTGAATAAATTTATGGATGAAGCAGAAGATAGCTAATAAATTAGGAAACTGATCATGGCGCTTGCAACAGTGCCAAATATCAGGATCTCGATTATTTAAGGAAACATGGTAAATATTCCGAAAATATTCAGTTTTCTAATGAAATGACAGTTCAAAGGCCAAGGTCCAATTATATTTATTTTATGTTGGTTCATATTTCGGTGTGGGTGTGTATGTTTCCAAAATTATGTTTAACGGAGATTATTTGTAAAACATAAACGATTGCAGAATTTGTAAGAACGTTATATAATATCTCGTATCACAAGTCGTATGAATTGTTTTAACGCAAAATGATGGAAAAATACATGATCTCTTATATTTTAGTACACACTTTAGTTGCAAATCTAAATCTAAATAAATCCCCTAATCATACTCATCAATACACAATTTTAAACTGTCATGGTTACACACATTAGAAAACTGAAAGTGTCCGGGATATTTACCATGTACCAGGTCAATAGCTATTGAAATTAAGAAATTCAAAACCTTCAATCGTGAAGATGGGTTTCAACTGTCGAATGTATGGCATCTAGTAATACGTTTATGTAATCAATCAAATGCTAAAAACTAATTATGTAATACCGTTTAAACAATACCTATATTAAAATACACTACAATATGTGTTCGTAATCGATAGTTAAATAAACAGAAACTTATTTTGAATACAAATTTACTGAATATAATTTATAAATGTTGATGGAAAGCATCGCAGGCGGGGACCAACAGAGGCTTATTTATAGTCATTTCGGTTGTGCACCATTTAGCAGAATTTTCGTTGGTGGCGGTCAAGGTGGTCCCCGCCTGCGATGCTTTCCATCAACATTTATAAATTATATTCAGTAAATTTGTATTCAAAATAAGTTTCTGTTTATTTAACTATCGATTACGAACACATATTGTAGTGTATTTTAATATAGGTATTGTTTAAACGGTATTACATAATTAGTTTTTAGCATTTGATTGATCAATATTATTGTGGGGCTTGTTTTACTCTTTTTTTAGTGTGCAGTCGGGTATTTTGTTTTTTTAATAATATTTTTTTTATTTATAACTTTTTAGCTGTTTTTATTTAACGAAAATGTTGTAGATGTAGAAGACTATGTATATGTAAGTACCATTTTAAATTATTTCGACGACATTTGGCTTTAGATTACGAGTGATGTTACTCCGCAACATAAATTTACCGCCAATCTGGACTGTTGGTAGTGAAGAAGAAAAAGAATTAGGTGAGTCATTACTGCTGAAGATCGCAGTAATGACTGCGACTGCAGTAATGACACTCCCGTGATTGAAATGAATCTAATGATACCGCATACATATTTTTTTAAAGGGAAATTTAAAAATAATATTATTATGTCTTTATCCCGTGGGACTTTTAGGATAAAATGTATCCTATGACACTCCCGTAATCAAGACAAATCTAACGATACCTCATACATCAAAATCCATCAAGCCGTTTAGGCTACAGGAGGTCACAAAGGAAAAGACATACATACATACTTACATACACTCGAAAAACATTACCCTCCTTCTTTGGCAGTCGGCTAAATAAAAATGTGTCCGTTTTCGAGGAAGAAAGAAGTGATACCGTGAGTGTAGTGTGTCGTGATCGAATTCGGAGTGACAATATTGTGAACGAGGGTAGTGGTGTCGTGCATAATAAAAGACTTAGAAAGGGGGTAGACCGATATGTCTGCCCTTAGACCTACCGTCATTCTCGCAGTCCTACAGTTCACCCGTGATCATGGCGCTTGCAACAGTGCCGAAATATCGGGAGCTCATTAAAACAAAACAACATGGTAAATATCCCGGACACTTTCAGTTTTCTAATACTCATCAATGTTCTTTAACTCCAATCGCCAAGCGTGTAACGTAATTTACGTTCGTCTTCTGTTAAAATTCCACCGCACCCCGCCATATTTTCATTTGGTTATTTTTCTTTCAGCCTTTTTTTTCCTTCCAAGAAATTTAGTTTGTCGTGGAAGTTTTTATAGGGCGCTGGGAACGTGCAATTTAGCTCGGTTAAAGGGTCAATCTTGAAAGCCAAAAAAAACACTGTCCGAGGGCAAAAACTACCCATAAAGTTTAAGTTTGAATGTAAGATTTTTTTTGCTGTTTCTTTAATGTGTAAATTAAATGGGGCAAAACAAAAAAGGTGTTTATTTCAGCTAAAACCACCTGAAAAAAAATTGTGAAGCCTTAATATTTGATTCCCTTGGGCTGTCCCTTTGTCATTTTTTTAACAAACCGTTAACAATTTACCTATTTATAGTCATAATTTTAAGATTTTTTGTGATTTAATAGTTAAAGGGTGAGTTATTTAATGATTTAATAAATAAACCAAGTCTGTGCCAATCACTGTTTTGTGATTACAAATTGGTTTGTGTTTGTCCGAGTGCAACGATTGATTCCCTTGGCACGTCACTAAATGCCACCTGTCTTGCTTTTATAAAAGTCTACGGCGAAGGTGTGCACATCAGCAAGTAGCTCTAGTCACGCTCTTTACATCATGAGGAGAGGTTTCCTGCTCGACCGTTCCAAAGCCGGATTTATGAAGGTTTGAATTTGATTCCCTGGTTTTGTTTCACTAGGTCATTGATTACCCTGACCACTTTTAAAAATATTTTTTGATGATTAGGAATTTCTTAACTAGGATTAATAGTAGGGTATATAGGACTATCAATTGTTTTTATAATAATCATTGGCAAAAATCAATCCATTGAAACAAAATCGAAAGAAGATTAACTTTTCTTGACTCCCTTGGCATTGATTCCCCTGGCAAAATGCCAGGGAAATCAAAGCTTCCTTACATTATCATACTCTCATATTATGATTATAGGTTACGCACCCCAGAAGAGTCAGCCAAGTCATTCAACATCCGTTGTAGGTCCTGCAGCGTCTTTACTGACGATGTTGGTGCGTCGCCCTTTCCAGTACAGTGCCTTGAACAAATCCTCCATTGCATTTGTGAACAACTTCGGAGAGATGACGTCCCCTTGTCTTACTCCTCGCTGCAATGGTATGGGTTTATTTGCTGATTCAATACTTGGACGGATATGGTCGCGGCTTAGTAGAGACATTTCATCACCAGGTTGTATTGCTAATCAACTTGGCATTGCTGTAGGGACTCAAGAACTGACCAGATTTCAACCGAGTCAAAGGCTTTCTCATAGTCCACAAATGCTAAACATAGGGGCTGATTACACTCTTCGGTCTTCTGTTTATATGTCGCACTGTGTGGATGTGGTCTATGGTGATGTATCCGCTCCGAAATCCAGCCTGTTCCAATGGTTGGAATTCGCCCAGTGTTTGCGCAAGATGGTGCGTGATTACTCTCCGAGACTGCCGACTTTGAAGCAGCAATGTGGGGACATTCAGCGAATGGGGATTCGCTGTAGTCAGCTTCGTCAGTTGGCTTCCTTCGTGAGATTTTAAGAACACCTTTGACCCCCGATTCTGTTCAATAGCTTTCTCGATTGAGAGAGTATTGTAGCACCGGAGGTCGCGTGGCACAAGTTTATTGATCTCTCGGTTGAGTGTTCGAGCTTGCAATGTGGTACCGGGTGGGTCTTTACGTCGCTGCCTCATTAGCCTCAAAGTCTCCTCGGAAAGTTTAGACTTCCTGCCCCGGCCCCTCATGCCGCAAATCTCGATCTTTCCTCCCTGAGGACATGCATCATATTTTGATTTGATTTTTCAAGATTCTGGTTAATGTCAGTTGAGGTTTCCACTACAGCAATTCGGTTCGCCAGGTTTGACAAGAACGTTTCAGATCCTTTAATTTTCTGTAGCGGTGTAGGTCGAGGCTTAGACCTCATCAAGCGAACACGTTTGGCTTTGAAGTCGATATTCAGAGTGCCTCGAACAAGTTGGTGATCACTGTTGATCTCGGAGACATCTCTGAATATGTGCCGCCTAACCGCCCTAATGAAGTCGATCTCGTTCTTAGTTAAAGTGTCGGGACTTTGCCACGTCCACTTCCTTTGAGGCTGCTTCTTAATGAAAGAGTTCATCAAGAAGAGCCCCTCACGTTAGAGGAAATTGACATGTATTGTAGGGGGTCTTGGTGGTAGAGTAGAGGGCCTTCGATATGTCATCGAACATTTTCTCCACTTCATCGTCAGAGGTCAGTGCGTTCACTTGCACCACTTTGAGGCTAAGACTCTTGGTGAGCTTAATCATGCTACCCTCGAAACACTAGACATTTCCACTAAGTTGTCAAAGAGGGACTTATTGACGAGAAAACCGACGCCTCCTTGAGAATGTTAGTCTCGCTCGTGGAAGTACAGTAGGTGTCCTGATTCTAGGGTTATGGTGTCCTCTCTCGCTTTTCGGACAACCACAGAAAGTGCCACCTAATCTTCTCAAGCTCTACCTCAAGTTGCGCCAGATGCGAGTCGAGCCGTAGCGTGCGTCCGTTATACGTCGCCAGGGTCAGTGTGTGTTGGTAGCCTCTCGTAGCCCGGAGATTCTTAGCTCCGGCCGTCCAGCCGTAACCATGGTCGCCACCATGACCAGGAATAGCGGCGCTGCCGGGAACTAGGGACCGTGCCCTTTTTAAGTATAATTTGATAGTTTTTAGATAATTATGTCGATTTGTTATAGTAGATTGATAGTTCCTTGAAGATAGATATTGTTGTTTTGTTTTTTATAATACTTCTTTAAAAATCAATAATGACTCTAAAGAACCAAAATGAAACCAAAATACTGGTAATTTTAAATAAATTAAACGATTATTCTATACAAAATGTTTTTATTTTGATTCCCCTGGCATCTTGTATTGATTCCCCTGGCACCAACATTTTAAAGTCATATATCTTTTTATCTAAACATGTGACAGTGATGCCTATTAGAGAAATATGTTCACAATGAGGTGTTATTTAGCCTTATGATAGTAAAAGCTTAAACTCTTATGTTTTAAAAAGTGCCAGGGGAATCAACCAAATACGTCCAATTTCAAGATTGACCCTAAAAAGTGTTATTCCACTTTTCTATAGCCTTTGTTGGGTGCCTTTTATGGTTTTCTTTAGATGATTGATGTCTTGTTTTTAAAGATTGGTAAATTGCTTCAAATAGGGTCGCACATTCATGTTCAATTAAACGGCTCCATAAACTGGTAACTATAACACCACCATTTTTTTTGTTTACGATTTTTTTAATCCCATTTATGCAAAGAAAGCTGTAGGTTTAAGAGCAAATAAAGTCTTTTTTTATAAATTCGACTTGTCATCTCTTGCTACCGGTCGATAAATATGGAGTTTTTTTTCGAAAGTGCCCAGCAGTGAGTGGGACATCATAGGCTAGATAAAAAAAATCGACTTATTTTTTAACTCGTCTTCTTTGAGTCTGCTTACATCAGTAAAGAAAATATGCTTTGCACTAAGTAATATATCACCAACAAAAAAGCTCTTTGCCGAAGCATAAAGCGATTTGTCAAAGTTGAAATATTTGATTAAAAGCTTCAGGCCCTTCTTGATTTGCTGAATACCTAATGCCATCCCATTTGTATGCGGATGCGAAGGCAGAACGTGATCGGCCTGAAAAAGCTTGCGAACGGCCAGACTATTCATAAGGATTGTCGACAACATGGATTTCGAATATGTGCCTAATTTATAACTAAGGAAGAGGGAAATTTACAGATCGTTCGGTCCGGATATTCTGCAAATATAGAAAACGGTAACGAACGAATACGGTAAAGTTATCGTAATGAAAAGCTCACGTATTTCTCAATTGTGCAGATACGTACCATATTAAAAAACAACTTTGCAATTAAGTGATACAATACTTTTTTAAAACTGTGTTATTTCATACATATGTATTTTAAAGCAGATTTAAAAGTTTTAAAATTTACAATATGTCTTGTAAAACTACTTTTTTCGGATTATCTCTATACAACCATTTTGCTACGAACTCATTTTCACTCCCATATTCGTTAAACTTTTTAACTCACGGTGGTTTGAGGTACCAACCGCCTATTTGGTAAGATAATAGGTGACTAGGATATATGCAGTAGGTATTCCCTTCCGGTCAGTAGGAAATTCAGACATCACGCACTTCCCTTGCAATTAGGTTACAATTCAAGAGTAGTGGTCCAGGCTACCTGTTATTAGCCATGCTGTCCGCCATTTTGAATCGGCCATTTTGGCTTCGCCATTTTGGATCCGATAAATGCTTTCCTTGTACACGTAGTTCGTGTAGGATGCAATGAGAATGTATAATTACGTTGGAATGCCTGCGGCAATTAATTAGAGCCGGCAAATTGCTTGTTTAGTTACGTGTATGTTTGTCTCCATATGATGACATTGTGGTTTATAATTACTTAAACGTAGAACACTCAAGTGTTGTAGTTAAATTTTGTAGCTTTAATAAATATAGTAGGTAATAAACCCATTTTATCCGCTACAGATTTATGTAAATCTGCAAATACTTTAGTCTACAATCGTACTAAATTAAAATATTAAGAACTTATTATTAATAATTTATTTATTTATAACGGCCAAATACGCCTTATTTGTAGTTAGATGTAGCTATAACCATTAAACTAAGCCAATAGGTATATTCGGAGGTCCCTTCTTAGTATTCCTAAATAACTAACTAGATTGGCGTAGCGACCCAAAACGAGTCTTGCCCTCCGTCATCGGAGGGCAAGACTCGTATATAAGCATAAGGACCGCACCTAGGCCGATAGTATTCCTAGTCCTAGGCCTATAGTATTCCTAGTTAGGACTAACCTTAGTTATGTATAATTATGTGCCAATATGTCCCGGCTCGCTCCTCACGACCTTAACGACTTACCTGAAACATAAAACGCTGTAATTAGTAGCTGTTAACCCATCTAGTTATGTTGAAGGAAACTGAAGTAGATAGATAATGTTTTTATTGCACATAAAAGCAAAGAAATTTACAAGGTGTGATAATAACTAAAGAATACAATTAAGGCCATAATATCGCGATTAACTATAAAAATAGACCAAAAAAAATTTCATACAGATCAAATAATAATATGAAGGTAAACATTTTTTTTTAAGGAAAATCAAATCAAATTTCATTTTTTTCATTTCAATAGAGATGGCTCTTACAAATTATTATTTTAGGGCAACATAGATAGTTGCTCTGAAACAATTAGTTAGAATGTTGCAAATCACCAACATCATCAGCCCACATACACATATGTTTTTCCTTCACCGTTAAATCGTCGGTTAAACGTACGACGAGCATGCATGAAGAGGTTAATGGATGTGGATGAAGCAAAAGGGGTGTGTCAGAACCGTAGCACATGACAGGAAGTGCCTCTGCCTATCCCTCTGGGAAAAAGGCGTTATTTTATGTATGTGTGTTAACAACAAATAAAATAATTGTATTTGTGGTTTTTAATGCTATTAAATTAATTTAATGCTTATTGTAAATTTAAAATCTGAAAAAATCTGAAAAAATTTGCATTCATGACCCCGCCTGAACGGGGACTTGAACCATTAAAAACAACAAATAAAATTATAATTGCCAAGTGCAACCATTCTGTAACATTTCTGTAAAGAAATGTTTGCGGACCGATAGTGGTTGATCACTACCGGTGGTGGCGCCACCCGTGGCTAACGGGTAAAAGGTGATGGAAAAATTCGCATTGATGACTAATGCCTGGATAGCTCACGGGTTAGAGCAAACCGACGCGAAATCGGGAGGTACGGTGGTTCAAGTCCCCGTTCAGGCGGGGTCATGAATGCGAATTTTTTCAGATTTTAACTTTAAAAATTAAATAATAGGTACAATATTAAAGAACGGGTACGTGGAAATTTAATATTAAATTATAACAAACAGTCTCGATGTCGATTGGAATCGCAACAAATTATGCGAAAAGTTTATTTTGTATTTGAATGTTTTAATTGGGACAACGAAGAGAAGTTGGGAAGTAATTGTTGAGCTAAATAGAGTTATGTTAAATTCCAGATCGTAAAATAACATAGTATCGAGTTTCATTCGAGTCAATCCAATTTCACGGAGAAAATAATATAAGTGATAAAGCGGTTAGAGCGTGCTTTCCAGTTTCGTTTCACTGCATGAAAACAGCCATTAAAATTTCACGGTGTATTAATTAATAGTATGTAGTGTGAAATTGTGAAATTGTGTGCATATAAATAATATAAATAAAATAATTTCAGCCATGGCGGCCGATGAGATCTCAATGAGATCAGCCAAGTACGCAGGACATATTATAGTGCACAAGTGTGCGCGCAAACACAAGTGCACTCTCTATTCCCTTACTCTCATAATTCGGTGAGACGGCAATCCGACATGACCGATGAGAGATCGGGCGCAAGACCACCGGCTTAACGTGCTTTCCGAGGCACGGGCGTTCAACCGCCAACTTCCTAACTCCGGACTGAGTAATTTCATTACAGAAAAACTCACACAAAGTTTGCCCGACCCCGGATTCGAACCGGGTAACTCTCGGTCCTAACGCAGCGCTTGCTAGCATTAGACCAACAAGGCAGTTTAGAGGTAAGAGGCATCTGTGTGCATATAATGACGCTACAATTCGCAAAGCTTTTACGTTTGTAAAATATGAGCAAGTCTATAGAAGCACATTACTTATGAGGATTGTTCTATATATTGCCAAACTTAGGTCGTACATCATTATTTGAAGAAACTGGCGTTACGAAGCAAAGTTATGGAAAGCTTCGAGGTAGAAACATATTTCGGTTGAGCTTAAAATCGTCTTATGTGTATATTCGTTTCTTAACATTGTTCCTTCTGATAACACAAAGATATCTCTAAACATTGAGAACCTCTGGCTATTTTTAGTAGTCGGTTAAAAAAAGTGCTGTTCGAAACATGACCGAAGGCAGTCGCGCGCTTAAATTTTGTATTAAGTTATTCGTATCATCTCATAGTAAACTTACCCGTATTACATCGAATTAGTGTAGTGATTCCCTTGTTACAAGGATTGTGTTATATAACTAATCAACTGTGAGCAAGAAGCGTCGCATACGCCGTAACCCGCCCCTCACCACCTCGGGTGAACGAGATCGGCTCTGATTTTTGTTCCCGCTCGTGCCTTGTTTGTCATCGCTGCGGACGACAACGCCTACAATCAACCGTTAAAAGCCTAGTGTTTACATACATTACAAAACACATTTAAAGATGCTACGTTCGCCGCCATCTGAGGAAACTCCCCTAAGATTTGGATCACAACCAAATCTATCAACCTTACTAAATGTTGTTGATAAACAAACCATGGAACAACAGGTGACTCTTCGCAAGCGCAAGCAGCCCGATCATCAATGTCAGCAAATTATTCAATCAGAATTGGCTTCTTTTCGTTCTGAGATTATGAAGTTTTTTACTGGTTTTGGAGCTTCACAACAAGAGAAACTTGAACAAATCCACGCTGAGATCAAGGAACAAATCAACACAGTAATAGCTCAAAATGAACAATTGCGCGAAGAACAGCTCATAATAAAGGAGGACCTCTCAATTATTGATAAAAGGCTTTCTGCAACCGAAAATCAAGTTTCTGTTATACCGTCGCTCACAAAAAATCTTGAAGAAGCCGACAAGTTGATCAATACTATGAAGTCAGAAAACAACTCAATCAAGCAATTTTCTATGTTAAACAACGTTGAAATATCTGGAATACCGCTTAGTAAAGGAGAAAATTTGATGACCATACTCCACAATATATGTACTAAAGTTGGTTTCACACTTTTGGACAGCGACGTTGACACCATACATCGCGTCCGTCGTTTCCAAACGGATATACGAAAAAATCCGCGACCACCCGCCATTATTGTACGATTTACTCAACGCCGCCGCAAGGATGAGTTGCTCGACGCAGTCAGAACGCGCCGTGGTTTATCTACAGGTGACATCAACATTGAAGGACCTACCAACACGGTATATCTGGGAGATCATCTGACACCGATAAATAAACTCTTATTAAAGCGTGCTAGGTCATTAAAGACAGAATTTAATTACTCCTATGTGTGGGTACGTGATTGCAAAATACAAATGCGTAGGAGTGATACTAGCAAAATTCTGTATATTAACAGCGAATCTGATTTAGATAAAATAAAATGACTCGCGGGTTTTGTATTATCTCGTTGGTATAGTTCTGGTTTATATTCATGTTCTGTTTGTATCCATGTACTCAATAATTCTTCTTTATTTACACTAAAACTCATTCTAAATGTCTTTGTAATCTGTCATTATTATCTCATGAATGATAACAGTAATTTAAAAATTTACCATTTACAATTGCGCACACAAATTGAATTATACACAAAAAGTACTATCTATTTTTACTTTAATAAAATTTATTGCATAACTTACTATGTCTATGTGGCCTCACTACTTGTACTTTATATAATTAGTAAAAATAATGTTACCTAATAATAATCTGAGCATTTACTATCAAAATGTAAGGGGTCTTCGGACCAAATCCCATGAGTTTTTAATACAGGTCGCACAATGTAATTACGACGTTATTTGTTTAACTGAATCGTGGCTCAATGAGGATTTTTATGATTACGAATTTTTTGATAAAAGATACACTATTATACGATGTGACCGATCAGCGGCTGAGAGCGGCGCGCAGCGCTTGGCGGAGTGGTCGTGGCGGTGCGGGCCGGGCTGCGCCCCCTCCGCCGCGACTGGCCCGTGCCCGCGCGCGCCCACTCGGAATGCGTATGGCTGTCTATAGCTATAGATATAGATACAAAGTTTGCAATATCACCCGCCAGTAATACCGCAAAACATCAACGTTTTTTAAATATTGCATGCGTATATATCCCACAAGGCCAATGTTATAACGAGACCTTGCTTTCATTCTTTGATATTTCCAGCGAAATTATAAATGATAAACCTAATGACTTATTTTTCTTAGCAGGCGATTTTAACATACCTAGTGCACAGTGGCAACCATCTTCAAATTGTATTAACTCTGACTTATCGCTGTCTTCTGACGGAACTTTTTTAACTCATTGCTTGAGCGACTTTTTATCTCTCACTGGCCTTAAACAGTTTAATGGGATAAAAAATAGTTATGGTAGAATTTTAGATTTAGTTTTATGTAATTGTGATTGTTTGGTAATTGCTAGTGATAACCCATTAACGCCAGAAGATAAGCATCATAAGTCTCTTGACATTAACTTAAAAGTGAACTGTTTGTCCTCTCTTAAGCCTGCAACTATTGCAACTTACAATTTCCACAGGGCTGATTATTCCAAAATCTCTGAACATATAATTAATATTAACTGGATGGATTACTTCTTTAATTTAAACGTAGAAGATAGCGTCAAAAAGTTTTACACATGTCTAAATGAATTAATATATAAGTATGTTCCATTACGTAAGCGACCCTCAAATAGTACATCAGCACCTCCATGGCATACCTACGCTCTAAAAAGTTATTAAATGAAAAACGTAAGTATCACAAGCTATGGAAATTATATAACAATCCTCGTGACTACACGAGTTTTAAGATTATTCGCAGGAGTGCTGAAAAAGCTTGAAATTAAATGTTATTACGATTATATGCGCTGTACTGAAAAATGAAATTATTTCCCATCCAAAAAAATTCTGGACGTATGTTAAATCAATCTTTCACAATCATGGTATTCCTAGTACTATGTTTTATAAAAATGTCGAAGCTACAGATGGCGTACATATTTGTAATTTATTTAATGAGCACTTCCAGTCTGTTTTCGAGCCCAAACAAATTTCTTTTAACCCTAACACGTTGGATCCGCCATGTGACCCTGTTATTGATTTCCATTCAATTGATATAAATATAAATATTGTACAAAAATATTTGAGCTCTGTAAATGTACATAAAGGTGCTGGGCCTGATGGAATCCATCCTTTATTGATTAAAAAAATGTTCTGCAGCCTTAGCTATACCCGTCACCTTGCTGTATCAAAAGTCCTTATTAGAAGGCTGTGTTCCTGATATCTGGAAGCGTGCGTGGGTAACTCCTGTACCCAAGGGGCCCATAAGTTCCAACATTGAGAAATATAGACCAATTTCTAAATTATGCCAGTTTAGTAAACTTCTAGAGAAAATTGTAACTGATAAACTATTTGAGGTTGTTAAACGGCACATCGTAATCAATCAGCACGGTTTCTATAAGGGACGTTCGGTCGACAGTAATTTATTGGTTTTTACAAATGACATCTTAATTGCTATGGAAAATAAGTTTTCTGTGGACGCAATATATACAGACTTTGCCAAAGCATTTGACAAAATTTGTCATAATACTCTTCTTCTGAAGCTCTGGCATCTTGGCATACATGGAGACCTGTTTCGTTGGATCACATCTTATGTCGAACGTAGAAGCCAATCTGTAGTTCTTGGTGGTTATACCTCAGAACGTAAATTTATCAGCTCCGGGGTCCCACAGGTCCCACCTTGGTCCTCTCTTGTTTCTCTTGTTTATGAATGACGTTATCAAGATTTTCGCTCACTCAAACGTTCTACTTTATGCCGATGATACTAAAATTTACCGGGTTGTTCAAAACGTTTCCGACTGTAGGCTTCTGCAAGAGGATTTAAATAAATTTGAAGAGTATTGCAAGATTAATAAACTTACTTTAAATTTAGAAAAATGCTCTGTAATTAGCTTCTCGAAAAAGAAAAACCCTATTAACTTTGAATATAAATTATTTAATACAAAACTGAACAGAGTAACGCAGATTAGAGACCTAGGAGTTACCATGGATTCACAATTAACTTTTACCCCTCATTTTGATTCTATATTGCAAAAATCTTTCAAACAACTGGGCTTCATCCTAAGAGTAAGTAAACCTTTCAAACAGGCACTTACTTATAAAATCATGTATAACAGTTATGTCAGAAGTCACCTAGAATTTGCATGTTCAGTTTGGAACCCCTATTATGATTTACATAAGAAAAGATTGGAGAGAGTTCAAAGAAAGTTCGTAAAAGCCCTTGATTATAGAACCGGTAATACTTATCTTAACTATGAAGAATCCGTCAGACGCCACAGATATCAATTATTAGAAACCCGTCGTAACTGTGCTGACTCTGTACTTTTATATAAACTTATACATAACCTTCTCGATGTCCCCTTACTCTTGCAAAGTATCAACTTCCGAGTGCCACGTAGACAAGAACGACATTGTAGACAAAAAAATATATTTTCTGTCCCTAATAGCAGAACCTGCTACGGGAATAATGTATTTCTAAGACGTGCTTGTAGATTATATAATAACGATGATAGTTTAGATAAAATCGATATTTATTCTTGTAGTGTTAATGAACTTAAAAAAGCTTTTAAATAATGTGTTGTATTAATAAAGATGTATTTATGTTTACTTTAGCCCTCACTCTGACTTCCTTCTAGATGTCATGTTTTCTTTCTATATAATATTTTAGTAATTAAGGAAACTAAAGGTTATTTTGTTAAAATTTAATGTTTACTGTATTTTTGTTATGTAACCGTTTGTTTCTAATCAATAAATAAAAAAAAAAAAAAAAAAGTATGTGGTATTACCTATATCAATCGAAGTGATGTATGTGTTATTTATCTAAGCCAAGTAAAAAGCTGTGTTAGCTGAACATCATTGTTTGTTCGTGTCTGGGTGTGTTATTAAATATATTAAGTACATTTGTGTATCCTCTATTGATTCCGATATCCATAACAAACATGCCTGATTACTTACCACTACCATCAATGTATGTGATGTTGTGTAATATTTATTTATTCACAAGCTGTATGTTTTTATATCATGTTGATGTAACTGTATGTATCGAGTTGTCAACACTGTATATGAATCAGAAAGCTCAATCTAAAATACATGTTTAATTATTATGTTGCTCAACAATATTATCATAACATGCAACCTTTTCACAACGAGTGAATGCATTTTATATCACAAATGCAGAGCTTTGTTCTTGACCGCTTTACCGATATGGCGTGCATCATAGTCGTAAAATGCCTGAAAGGTCAGCCATATTGGAAATGCTACATAATAAATTATAAGAACCTAGAGACGTATATTATGTACGCGATATATCTGCTAGATGAATGTTAATACAATGAAAGTTGAATATGAAATACGGATGAAGATATTCTTGTATTTACGCCTTGTATGTAGTTTCGTAAGAAGCTTACTGATACAAGGAGTCCAATTACAATCCGTACAAACGAACTAAGTGAATCCTTACTTACATTACTATTCCTTGATGATAATAAAGGAGCCAATTTGTTATTGTATGGATATTGAGCCTACCACAAAATTATCGCGTATACTTATGATTCCTATGTTGAATTGTTACCCATAATTTGTAGAATATAAAGATATTATTTTAGTGATTAATAAGGTCAGTATCGACTGTAATTGGCCAAAATAATTTGTCATTTGGTATTGAACTTGTAATAAATGTTCACTGGCAGTATTGACACGAATTTATTAATGTTTTACAAATTTAGTGCAACATAAATGTGGGCATTAGTTGTAATAATTAAACTTACACATTTGAACAATTCAAACAAAATATAGGCGTAGTAAAATTGTTGGTACATGCACTCAAGTCAGGTAGATCAACTACAACATTGGCAATTTTGATTGATCCTTTTTAGAGACCATAGTGACATGTATGATTTTAAGCTTTCGCGTTCCATTACACTAAATATTAGTCTTTATGGGTCTACACGCGATATTAGGAGTAGCAAATACATAGCTACTTACTGCCCGACGTTTCGACTGGGTTACACCAATCGTGGTCGAGCGACCATGATTGGTGTAACGAAAGAAAGAAAGAAATTATTTATTTGGTATGTTAAATTAAAATTAACAACTGAGTGAACTTAAATTAAAATATAGATTTAAACAAAACAAAACAAAACAATTTTTTAAATACTAAATTCAATACCTAAAAGTATAAGGACATGGCGGCATACAATGCCGTCACGGCCACTGGTATTCTGCGGAGGCCTTATAAAAAGATGACGGCAGCCATCTACAACAAACATCATCACCATCATCATAAATACGCGTGTAGGCCTATAAAGACTAAAACATAGTGACAAGGGTTTTTATTTATAAGTTTAAATGAAGGCAAACGCTGCGTCAGTATAAAACCCTGGTAAAAATGAACATATAACAATATTTTCTTCGTTTCTGGAACATCTGTATATTCGGCTGAGCGTTACGTAGGCTTTGTTTCGCGGTTGACCGCATTTAATCCGAATAGCTGGCATGAAGCCACAAACGACTATGGCACACTCGTATTTCCGAAGAACGACTGGTCTCATGAAATATTTGCGCCAGTATTTTTGCCGTTGTTGTAAGAAAATATTTGGAACCGGGCTGCTGAAAAAAATGCGGCTGAAACTCTCGTGTAAGCTTTTTTTTTCTTTTTATAAAAGGCTAACAAGATGACCTCACTTTACCTGATGGTAAGCGGTAGTGAGATCCAAATATGAGGTCGACAGGCACAATAGATCGTATTGAGCCTGTCGCACTCACCCTGAAGGCCAGCTTAAATGCTGTTTCACGCCCCGCCTGAAGAGCCCGGGATCATAGGAGGAAGGGAAGCTGTAGGACAACTTAGTTTATAACTCATACTTGATTATTTCATAATATGGTTTAATTTATGGTTTGAATAAAGTTTAGAAGACATTTCTTCAAAAGCCTATTCACGTCATAGAATAAAGTATGTATGCTTAAATCTTCAAAACTACACAACGAATTTTGATGCGGTTTTTTAATAGATAGAAGGATTTAGGAGGAAGGTTTTTATTATATCTAATATACCCGAAGCGAAGCAAGGGCGGGTTACTAGTAGTTAATGAAAAAACTCTGTTTCTTTTCTGTACTAATAAAAAAACGTTGAATGATGAATGAATGAAACATGAAAAAAATTGTAATCTACAGTTATTCGTACATGTTGAACTTTTCATCACTTTTCTTGGCAAAATATTAGTCTTTATGGGTCTACACGCATTATTAGTAAAATAATATTTAGTGTACCTAATGGAACGCGAAAGTCTAAAATCTTACTTTTCTTCAAAAAACGAAACGTTAAATATCTGATCAAATCCATTGTTGCGTAATTAATAATATTACTACGTAATACAGTTAATCTTTCGTGACTACAGACAGACGCCATTTATCGATTCCATTAATATAGAGTGTGTTCTGTGCTCCATGCTCAAAGACAGAGGCCGAGTTAATTGTCATTAGACGATAGAGTTTGCTTGTGAATAGGGATTGCTTGATTAAATCTCGGTAACAGTATGTGATTTGACACACGTTAGGACTCGTTGTATCGACTTAGTAGTATATATATATGTTTATTTGAATCCGTACCTATTAGGTATATTTGTCGCATCATTTGTACTTAATTTAAGTTATATTTATTAAAGTTCATTATAAACCAACTTTGTTTAACAGTACAATAATTTTTAATTCGTCTTTATGGGTCTACACGGGATATTAGGAGTAGCAAATTACGTAGTATTCGTCAGACGAAGACGGGCGGCGCCAGTTTGCTCGATTGGTGTAACCCAGTCGAAACGTCGAGCAGTAAGTAGCTATGTAATTTGCTACTCCTAATATCGCAAGACAAATTTTAGTATAATGGAACGCGAAAGTCTAAAATGTTACACAATTAATTATGTATTTGTATTCAACCATTTATAACATCGATCTACCGATGGGACCTGAATTCCTTAAGTACAGGTTTTCCTTTTTTGTATTTTTATCATCATCAGCCCATATAAGACCGCACTGCTGGGGCTTTCTCTAAACTAGAGCGATGAGGCCTTAGTCGACCACGCTGGCCAAGTGCAGGTGGGTCGACTACACAGCCTGAGAATATCATCGCAGGTGTGCAATTAATAGGTTTAAAAAATTGTTAATTATGAACAAAATATATACTCATTTATTTACTTCGTCCGCATCAAGAGAAGTCGTTTTTTTCGCATAAAAATAATCCACGATTTTGATTCCAATGTAGCCTATATCCTTTATCCAGAATAACTTCGTATCAATTTAAATAAGTGCACTAGATTCGATGTGAAAGCGTCATAGACGAATAGATGGAGTTACAAGTTCTTTTCCATTAAAAATATTATAAATGATAATTTTATTCGAGGCTCCGAGATGTGTCACCAATAGCTTCCCAACTTTAACTAGAGTAATTTCAAAAAAATAACATAAAATGCCCGACTTAGGATTCGAACGCGGGACCTACCGAGCCAGTCCAACAATTCAGTCAGAATATGCACAAGTTCTTTTTTGTCAATATCTAACATACAGTCACTCAAATCTCTGAAATAGCATCGAACAGTAATTCACTAAAAGCTTTGCGAGCGACAAAACTGCATTTCCAATACACAAACCGACACAATCGAAATTGGTGCAAAAAAAAAAGCTCCAAACTTCGTTAACGCAGCCACGTGCTACGGATTAGAAAAGTTTTCACATCCGGTTAGCGACGGCACTTCCGTATTCGAACAATGAACCCCTCTAGCTTTACGCAGTTGCCACCATTATATTAATATTCTAAATGCGAAAAAAACTGTATGTAACACAAACACGCATAGAGTAATGAAACGATTTCAATAAAATTTGGTACAGATTAGTCCAGAGCCAGAGAAAGGACATAGGCTACTTTTTAACCGACTGCGCTATAAATAAGTAATGTTTTACCCATTAAAAGTCTCTACGCGGACGGCGTCGCGAGCGGAAAGCTAGTAGTATACAAATCTAACTGTACAGCTTGACATTTGGCCTCGTAGGTCTATTGGTAGCTAGGATTGAGTATGAACGGTCCGAGACTGGGGTCTACAAAAATTGTGTGAGTTTTTCTGTAAAGAAATTACTTAGCCCCGAGTCAGGAAGTTGGTGGTTGGGAACAAAAAGTCATGGCCCCTTGGCGTTCGGTTGCCATGGCCGAAATGCCTTTGTCTTGGCCTTATCACTACATAGTATAACGCAAAGTTACTTCCCGCGTCTGTCTGGATGTATGTTTGCTTAGATCTTTTAAATTACGCAAATGATTTTGATTTATTTAAAGAGATAGAGGTATTTAAGTGAAATGTTTTTATGTAAAATTCGAGCGAAGCATGTGCGGTTCACTAGTATTAAATAAATCTAAACACAAACCAGACCAGATACTTTTTAAGATACAATAATCATCACGAATCTATAAAATAAACTACTTAAAACCTACTATTGCTACCAAATGGTAGCAATAGTAGCTGCTTTGTGATGACAAATAAAGTTCAACAGTTCTAAACAGTAACTAACTAAAATACCAAAAATGCATTCCCAATACTCCACAAACCGCTACAAACAAAAGAAAAAATCCCAAAAAAAAACATCTAACTTCATTAACGCTCATCGCGGTTCGCCACGTGCCACGCCACGGATTAAAAAAGTTTCCACATCCGGAAAAAGAAGTGACGTTGCCAAGAGGAAAATTTAATATTCCTCCGTTTACTTAATTCAGAAACAAAAACCAGACGAACAAGAACAGAGCTTCTGTTACAAAAAGCTCTGAATAATGGAAGGCGCTTCAGAATTGTGAAGGGAAATATTGATTATCAAATTATCATAGCGACGAGACGACATGCTTAAACGTAAGAGGTTTAGCGGTTAACGATGAAATTGTTATATACACGGTGATTGAGACAAGTTTTATTGCAAGAACTACGGGTGCTGATAACACAAATTGGCTAATTGATATATTAAAATCTGAACAAGTATTCTGGTTGGATTAAATGTAGTAAATAGGCTGTTTAGCCCAAATATACAATTTCCCCTTTGAAAATATACTAACCAGTTAGTATCCTATTTTCCGTAGTTGAAATAAGTCGTTTGTCAAATTTCTAAAAAAATGCTTTAGGTGAACAAAGTACATTTTAATAATGTTAAGGAGAAAACATCACGTACAAATAGCACACTTCAAAGAATTTGCTACTAAATTCACATGTAAACTTGTATATTTTTTGCGAGATCTGTCAAAGGTCGGGAAAATAACAATGGATTTTGGCCTAAAGGGAATTAGATTTAATCAATGTTAGCGTAGTTGCAGCTGTCCTTAACTTGAGGGATGGGGAAATCCCATTGCTGCGAAAAAGTACCGAAATAAAATAAAACAAACTTTGTTTAGTTATTGTTTTTATACCATAACTGTAACTGGCTTGATGACGCATTTAGTAGTGCCCTAGTCTTTGAAGGCTGAAGTTGAGACATATTATATTATTTTTAGGGCCAATTTTTCAATGGCTATATAAAACTTAACGGAGAAATCTATACTAATATTATAAAGCTGAAGAGTTTGTTTGTTTGTTTGTTTGTTTGTTTGTTTGAACGCGCTAATCTCAGGAACTACTGGTTCGATTTGAAAAAATATTTTTGCGTTGTATAGACCATTTATCGAGGAAGGCTTTAGGCTATATAACATCACGCTGCGACCAATAGGAGCAAAGATACAATGGAAAATGTGTAAAAAACGGGGGAAACGCGAACGAAGTCGCTGGCACAGCTAGTAAACTATAAGCCGGCAAAAACAAGGACACGTCACTACTGACACTCACTCTTAGAAACAAAACGACCATAATTTGGTCTTCTTATAATTTACCTCACCTAAATGTTTTATCTGGCCATTGAAAAATCGGCCCTTAAGTAATATTAAAAAATACGAAAATTTCAAAATACAAAACAACACGCCTTATGTCTATATCTTAACTAATTAGCCGAGATGTGGCCACTTTAAAAAACCGTCTAAGTTTTAGTCAAGTCAGTATAATTAACGTTACATGTAAAGTATGAAAACTTTTTTCTTGGAACACCTCCGAAATTGAGTCCATAAATCTAAGAGTAACAGTATTACGAGTTTGTTACTGGCAGCCTGAAGGAAGACACATTTAATATTATTACGTTACGTGCCTTGGAAGAGGTGTGGGCTGGGGAGGGAAAACCAGGGTTGACGTGGCAATGTGACGCATAAGAAAGGGGACAAAGAGACGGGTCTCTTAAAACAAATTGGGATAAGGCCTGGCGCAGTCTGTTGCTTCTGAAGCGATAGCCGACAATCATGTTAATTTCAGTCGATAGATGGCGCTCTCGCATACTCTCTTTACTAATAGGTGCATAAGTATAGCAACCTACATCGCGCAAGCAAAATAATGCACTGGACTAAGAATTTATACAACCGCACCATGATGCGATGGTCCATCATGTGAACTGAGTCTGCATACACATACATAAAATCACGCCTTTTTCCCAGAGGGGTAGGCAGAGATCACTTCCAGCGATCCACTTTTCACCTCTGTGGGAAACGTGACGTGACGGGTTGTGGACCACGTCGCCATCATTCTGCCTTGTGCATTATTTAACAAGGTCATTACGTTCCCACGAGTATAAAGGATATATGACAGGGGAAGGAAAAGGGGAGGAAGGATACTATCGCCTCGGATGATTTGGACTGAGTCGATAGAACCTCGAAGAGCCTCTTACCCGTATACCGTTCACCAACCACTGGACAGATAGTTGTGACTGGTATCCCCTGACCTCCCCTGAACTGAGTCTGATACAGGCATATCATATAATTATATAAAGAAATTCTAGTAAGTGTACAGCAAGAATAGTAGTAGTAATAGCCTAGATGGTATTGGCAATTCTGATTATTGTACTCGTAAGGGTTAACGTTACTTTGGGGAAAAGTCGTTATTTCCTACAACAGTTACGCAATATAATACTAAGTAATTAATAGATATGTATGTAACCTAGTTTCCTACTTGAATCTACGCCTTAGCAGGGCCTAAACTAAAACAAACGGCTCCAGTCGCCACAAAGAGTGCTCCAGTCATTACTTTCCGCCTGTTGCTCTCTGGGCTACGATATTTTATCCTTCTGTCACTATAAAAGCATCCTTTATTCTCTTATTGCAATATAGTAAGGTCTACATTCGCTTGACAAGAGATAATAAGGTTTTCTATGTAGCAGATATGCCGTTGTCGGTATATTTATAGAACCTTTACTGCGTTTCTTGGAAATAGCGTCGCTTGTTTACTGAAGAATGGAAACATATGAATCGCAAAAGATAAATGAAGTTAAACGTAAAGCGCTTGCACTTTGTTTAAACACTGAGCGATTACGTTTGAAGATAATATTCTCTGTTTTCTTCTCTTTATTGTGAGGAAGAATCATACATAAATGTGGGTAACTCAGTAAATGCATTTATTAAGTGTCTTATCATTACACGTACCTTTAAAAAAAAGCACTCATGAACATTAAAAGTAAGTCTTGTACGATCTTTGACCGTACATTGAATTGCATGTCGCGGCGCGTCTGTAATTTGACTCGATTATGCTCCAAGTTTGTGCGAATTATTATAATTAATTTTGTACTTAGTGTTTAATCGATCATCGTACCAATCGCGCGTATTCACTCACACCATTTTCACCATATTTCACCATTTTAGTGTCTAGCTCTTCTTGACTGTATTTCGTATAAACTATAAAATAAACTCTTAGTTAATCTCACCAGTGACTTTCCATTCAACAATCATAACTTTAAGTGTGCGTACCGTACAAGTCTCAATAAACGAGAACTTATAACAGGCATAGTTAAGACATACAGGAAAAAAGAAAAATCTCTAACTATCAATTCAATTAATTCCGCAATAACGTGCACAAATTTCAATTCAATGCACAAAGTCGACGAATAACAATCAAAGCTTGTATTGATTGAGTTCGTATTCCAATAATTCAGTGACAGACTAATAACGAACGCTGCACTTCATGGAACGGTCAGCTTCCGATTGAATAACAAATATTATAATGGGTGCTATTCCAGGGCTGTATTATGTACCGGTTGATTTTTTGGGCCCTGTTCCGTAAATTGTACTTATATTCTTATATATTAGTTACAGAACCTGTTTGGGCTATCTAAAATACCCAAAACATTGCTAAATTTGCGTGGTGTAAACCAAAAATCTCACTCAGAGATCTTGAAAATAAATGAATGTGCGTAAAACACGTCACGGGGCCTCTCCCCGCGACCGCACAAGCTGAACTTCCTCCGTTTGTCTTGACAATTAAATGTGTCTTAATAATGTATGTGTAAATTGTAAATGTTTTTTTTTTGAGACAAGAAATGATTTTTTTTATTTATTTATTTAAAAAAATGTACCATAAATGCCAGCTAAGTACCTAAAAAATTTGCTGCACACTAGGCCTAATATACCTACATACATAGATAAAAATCACGCCTTTTTTACAGAGGGGTTGGCAGAGATCACTTCCAGCGATCCAATTTTCACCTCTGTGGGAAACGTGACGTGAGGGGTTGTGGACCACGTCGCCGCCATTCTGCCTTGTGCATTGTTTTAACAAGGTCATTGCGTTCCCACGAGCAGCAATGATATACTTTATTCTTGGAAATACAGGTTATAACAGACGCCTAGGTTTGACAGGATATATAGGATAGGGATTAACTCCCTCGTTGGTCTATTAGCAAGCTGCATTAGGACCGAGAAGTCCCTGGTCGGGCAATTTGTGTGAATTTTTCTGCAATGATATTACTCTGCCCGAAGTTAGGAAGTTGGCGGTTGCTGTTGCATCTCTCGGTCATGTCAGATTGCCGTCTCACCGAATTACGAGTAGGGAAATAGAGAGTACACTTGTGTTTGCGCGCATACTTGTGCACTATAATATGTCCTGCGCACTTGACTGATCTCAATTAATATCTGCCGTCTTGGCTGAAATCGGTCAGACGCCTTATTATTATTTAATTTTTTTAGGATAGGGAAGAATTTGACAATAAAAGTGCAGTCAATCGCAAAAGTATTAACATTTTCCTATTGCTTTCCGCTGGTTCCTACATACCGCCCCGAGTAACCTTGCAAGACCTAGAAAGACTAGCAAATCCAGTATTTTCCTTTGTTAGAAACAGATATCGCATTTCCCCACTGACGGCATCTGAATCACAAACGAAGCAATAACTTTTACGGCCCAAAAAATCCTGAATTCGTCCCTGTCGCATGTTGTTTATTAATAGAATTGCCCATGGAAATTTAACGAGAATTCTGATGCTACGTATTTGTGGGCAGAATTATTTATTGGTTATTGGAGTGCTGTTTGTTTACTGTTTTTGTATTTTGTTTGCATTCACTCGAATTCACTGGCGGAATAATATCGTTCTGTACTATAATTTTATTTAATAACAGTGAATTGTTTTTATTTGTATTTCCCGTGAATGCTCTGTATTGTAATATTGATAGCAACGCCGTAATTACTACGTCATGCAAAAGTAACAAATCAATAAAAACAGTTTATAATAACTTCATGATACATAAATATTCAGTACATTTACTGTATAATTTACAACGTTCCAACTGTCTTTTGATAAATAAAACACTGATTACCCGTGACCACAAGAGAATGGTTGAGTAAAGCCTTATCGCCCTAGTTTACAGTATGCCCATACCCCAGCAACGGGGACGCATATGGGCTGATGATCATGATGATCGATAGCTGTAAAGAGCTCGAAACGTCGGGTGTCTCAAAAAATATGTTTAGAATCGTCATGTACGCGAGTTTAATCCGTTCCATTACTTTTGATTTTAAAAGGAATGACCCCATATTTTAGACTTTCGCGTTCCATTACACTAAATATTAGTCTCTATGGGTATACACGCGTTATTAGGAGTAGCAAATTACATTGCTACTTACTGCCCGACGTTTCGACTGGACCATAGAGACTAATATTTAATGACCCCATATACGAAAGGGCATAAGATTCAGTTTTCCGTTGATCTCTCTAGTTCTAGAGGCGCCCTTCCGGTCAGTTTCCGATTGCTCCGATTTCACGGGCGTTAGGCAAACCTAGTGAACCATTAGCCCTGGCAACATCTAACGAACATCGATCCGTTCGAACTGGGTGACATTAACTATGAGACAGTCCTTGATCAGATCTCAGAAGGTTTGATGATATTAGCTGGATATTCAAATGCATTATCTACTAACCACGCGGTTATACGAGTGGTTACGGTAGTTGCATGCCACGAGAGGTCGCCAGTTCAAACCCCGCCTTGTAACACATCAAATTCATACGTACGGTTATTCGACGCTTTAACGGTGAAGGAAAACATCGTTAGGAAACCTGTACACCTACATAGAAATTCCTAGATTGTGTAGTCAACCAACCCGCACTTGGCCAGCGTGGTTGACTAAGGCCTTATCGCTCTGGTTTAGGGTAGGCCCGTGCCCCAGCAGTGGGTCATTAAGATATAGAATGCCCTTCCAGCTCATGTTATTCCTCCCTCTTATGATCCCGGGCTCTTCAGATGTGAAACGGCATTTAAAGTGTGACAGGCTGAATATGGTCTATTGTACCAAATACTACAATTTTAATCTAAGTTTTTGTAGATTTCATCAAATCAGAGCACACAGCGTTACCCCTTCCCCCTTCATAAAAACCTAAGTAAGTTACAAGTGATGTCCGGGAAGTAACGAAATTATTTCCATTTCTAGACGTTCCGTTTCGCGAAATCCCAAATGAAATCTGCTTGGATATGTTATGGACCAAATGATAAATTGGGCATTATTCATACTGCCCGGTCCATATGAAAAATGCCCAATATGAGAGTGCAATTCAATAATAATTATTCAAATAATCACTTTGACCGGGCATTATACATAATGTTTATCACCTTTTGGGCAGGGTAATACAAACTTATTATGTAGAAAAAACTTTAATTAATCTTATCATTTGATATACAATAGTTTAATATAAAAAGTAGTTAGCCTCTAAAAATAATGTGGTGTGAAAAAAATGTCATAACAAAAGGGGGTAATGGACATAATTTGGCGGCGTAATTCGTAAGACACGCTATTATTCAAAATTGCAATATAAATATTTTTTTTTTACACCCAAAATCGCTGAACACATGAGTGTCATTATTTTAGTATTGATGCGCGGGGTGATTAAGATTACGGAGACATTGGCTATTTATTGTTTTTCCTCGTTTCGGCATTTTAATTCAAAGTCCAAACACAAAGCAAAATCAACGTCAATAACGCGACAAACGTAACGGTCACAAAAAATAATAAATACACGGAGGAACACACACATACACTTATAGAAGCAATAAAGTATTGAGTATTGAACTTAATCTATGCACACATGTACGAAAATGGCTGAATACATAGATAAATGTATGGTCAATACACAGCAGCGGGGGTTACGAATGATAAAATAATCAAATTACGTAAAAATATAAGTGAAGTTTCCCATTTCCCAAAAATTATTCATCCTATTCTAAAAATTACGCAGTGAGTATTACCCATTACGACACTATGAAAACGTGTCAAACAGCGTAACTTTGTAAAAAGCATTATACAGAGTGGAAATTTTACGTTTTCTTTTATTGTTAAATTATTTTAAAGCACAAAAGACAATTATTTTTCTCAAATTACGCACAATTATCATATTGCCCAATTATCACATAGCCATATAATAATGACCGCGCATAATGACAAATAATGAAGTTGAAATAATAATTTATCACTTGGCCCGATAGGGCTAGACATTATACATAATGCTCGGGCATTATTAATAATGCTCGCATTAATCACTTGGTCCATAACATATACACGTGTGAATTCCACAGTCGATAAACGATCTCTAATATACGACACGTGCCGTAGTTATAACTAGCTCTGCCAGCGACTTCGTCCGCGTTTTCTCCCATTTTCTACACATGTTTGTTTCTTTACTCATATTGGTCACAACGTGATGTTACATAGCCTAAAGCTTTACTCGATAAATGGTCTCATCATCATCATCATCAGCCTATATACGTCCCCACTGGTGGGGCACGGGCCTACCCTAAACTAGGGCGATAACGCCTTAATCGACCACGCTGGCCAAGTGCGGGTTGGTCGACTACACAACCTTAGAAGTATGAGATAAATGGTCTATCGAACTCAACAATAATATTACAATTAGAACCAGTAGTTTTCTTTCTTTCTTTCTTTCTAGTTCCTGAAATAAGCGCGTTCAAACAAACAAACGGACTCTTCAGCTTCATAATATTATCTCTATACGACACGTGCCGTACCTATTTATAATGTATCAATTGCGATGACGAAGTATATTCATGTAATTCTTGTGAGTAAGTTGTATTTTTTGTTTAACAATTAATTAATATAATTCTCAAATGCAAATAGGTCCCAAAATTGGCACCGGGGTCGTTTTTAAAATAGTGTAGATATTAATATAGTATCATGTATAGCTGGAAATTTAACTAAAAATAAGTTTGGATTCTGCCATTTTTTACATCATGATCACGCATAGGTAAACATACATCTTTCTATGTTACCAATTACCATCAATGGAAATAAGGAAATTAGACAAAACATTGACATTTGCGTTAAATTTATTTCTTTTGCCGGTATAAAAATTCAAATGCAATAAAATATGGTGTAATTTACATTACTGGTCGGTAGAACCAAACATTTACGTTGAATCCTATTAATACTTGGGACTGTCCGTCTTCATGGAAATTAATTGATTTCCATGGAACCTCAGTAATTGATTGGATTTGCTGCTGATTAAAGTTTACTCCTTTGATGGGTTTATTATAATTAGCGACGTTCCCCGTTAAATGTAAATGACCGTCTCATTTCAGCCGTGAAAAAATTTTACCAAGGTTTCATTTTATTTAAATTGAGAGTAATGGTTCAAAAATCATCTGTTGAAATGTGTCAAGAGTAAATTCCAAAACTGTTTAGATTAGATTATTAAGCTTTAATAATAAGCTTCGATGTCAAAGTGGTTAAGGTAGCTTGCCATGCGAGAGGTTGCTAGTTCAAAACCCGGCCACGTACCACAGTGCTTTCAAATTTTAAAGGAGACGGGCGAATCTGGGCCTATCGTGTACACAAATAAAATATTTATCAAAAAAAATTTCAAGATTTTTAATTTTTAATCATGAATTATTAAGCCATTTTACCATGGGATATTAAATAAAAAATATAATCATAATATTATTGACTTTTGTTACTTCCTAGCTTTACTGTCATTTTTTGACAATGTTGCCAAATGAAATAAAGTAATTATATAAATAAAGAAATGATATAAAATAGAAAATAAAAGCAATGAAAGTGAATAAAGTGTGTTTGTCTTTAGATTATGTTTTAAAAAAACGTTTTAAATAATTAATTATATAACAACGTTTATAAAAACATGATAAAAATAAATTGATCAACAGGTTTATTTTTTTCTTGTACTGGCAACAATGTAGACCTCATGTTACATCAAAGTCAAACGTCAAACTAAAAAATCATCATTGGCTTGAACTTACGTTAGCGGATATTTCGTTTTGTTGTGTTTTCGTGTGCTTTTATTATTCAATTAGTATTATTTTGCGACGATAGATTCTGATGGTTATTACTAGAATACAATGACTGATCAACGACTTCATTGTATCAATTGCGGCATAGCTAGCTGGCGGCGGATTACATCAAATAGAAGAGGAAAGCATAATATTATTGTTCTTGCTTGGTAGGAAAAAGAAATGTGGGCTGCTGTTGTCACATAATGTCCAGAATATGGTACCTAGGCTTGGCGAAACATCAAGAGTATTCAATACCACCTGCATAGTTTTAAGACGATATTTTAATTGTTTCTGATGAAATAGATGATCGATAAATAATTATTATGAGAGAAATGTGTTCTTCATTCATATTTATACCCATCTACTTACACTAATATTATAAAGAGGAAATACTTGTATTTCTGTGTGTCTATTAATTTGTATGTTTGTAATGTATAAACTCAAAAACTACTGCGCCGATTTCAAAACTTCTTTCACCATTAGATTCACCCTGAGTAACATAGGCTATATTTTATCCAGATACAGGAAGAAGTAGCCCCGGGACGCGGGTTAAACCGCGGGAAACAGCTAGTCTTTTACAATAATCTTAAAAACCGCAATGTGTTAATGTCCTAAAATACAATCTGATAAAATCTAGTGAGTAGTAGTCTTTATACAACATGAGAGCACTAAGAGTTTGTTAGAATAACTCATTACGAAGTAAATTATAACACCCTATATCATTTTTCTCCCGTATAGCAGTTGTAAAAAAATTGATTTATTTTAAATGGCAGTAATATCAGAATTAAATAGTGTAGTAATTGTTGCTGTACAGTCAGGCCCAATTTTGTATGAACGTTCGCCCGTCTCCTTTATGTGTCTAATCGTTATTCAACGCTTTAACGGCGAAGAAACATCGTCAGGAAACCTGCACACCTATGGAGACATTCTAAACTTGTGTAGACGACCAACCCGCACTTGGCCAGCGTGGTTGACTAAGTAAGGCCTTAGCGCCCAAATTTAGGGTAGGCCCGTGCCCCAGCAAACAATCCACTAGTATTAGTAAATCAAAGTGGATAGATAGTCTTCAGAAGTCAGTACGAAAAAATAAATAAATCCTTAATAAATAAATAAATTACTCCGATGATGAAAACATCTACCTCAACTCTGAATTTCTTAATCACGTCCAAACAAGTATTTCGATTCACAAAAAACTGCGAACATTTCACAAACAAAAAAAAAATCAAAGAATAACCCAGCATATTTCGAGTGCTCCTAAAATAAGCCTATTTTAACGATCCCAGTCACGTCTTCTTTCTATAGGTCGCCAGAAATCTGCTTACAAACTAAACTAAGAGATTCCCCGCCTAATTCCTGAGTAAATTGAAAGACTGCCCGAGAGACGTATCCATTTAATGTGAGTGAAAACAAACGGCTTTCTTTATAAGTTGGTGGGTCGACGGGTAATTTTCAGGAAATTACTTCTGCTCAAGGAATTCTTTGTAAATAATACTACTTTTGGTAATAATGCTAAGCCGATGGGCTATTTTTTGGTATTCTAACATAGAAACTGACTTACTAACTGGTTTTGAATGAAACACCGGATTTATTTAAACATATCTGTACAGAATAAACTCACATTCCATTCTTTTATTTTCTAACAGCAAAACTTAAAGTAAAATGTGGACACCGGACATGTTATTTTTTGGTCTGTATTTATTACCGTTACCCTTTATAAAGCTGAAGAGTTTATTTGTTTGTTTGAACGGAATATCAAAAACTACTGGTTTAAATTGAAAAAAATGTTTTATGTTAGTTAGACCATTTATCGTGGAAGGCTTTAGGCTATATCGACAGTAGACATCACGTCATCATCAACAATACGAGCAAAGAAACGGTAGGAAATGTGTAAAAAACGGAAAATGTGTAAAATATGATAAACCTAAATATACCCATTGCTTATTACTACAACTTTAATCCGGGTACCACCCACAAATATGGTTAATACCTACATTATTATACATCGAAAAGTGTAAAGCTGAATACAAACTCGACAGTTCATACCAAACATTACATACTCTACATTTCGCTCATCCACCGTATCATTCAGTTGGCAGTTCATTTATCTGATTGCCACTTTATACAAGAACGTGACATGACGCTTTTGAGGATTAAAAGTGGCCGCTCCCAAACTCAATTAGCTTCCATGGCCATGGTGAAGCCTGTCGCAATTGCATTAAAAAATAACAGGAAAAGTACGTTGCAAAGTAAAGTTGGTCCGCGCAGAGAGGGTTCTTTATAATTATTAATACAAAAAAGATATTGTGATTGACACATGTCGAGCGAAAACGGATAAGAAATCAGGTGTTAGAATTAGTAAGTATTGATGGTATTTGTTGTTATAGCGGAAATATGTGTCAAATATATTTATTTATTTATTTATTTATTTATTAAGGACAACCAACAAATCTTACACTAAACAAATACAACAGATACATGGCATAGAACTAGAGCTAAGTGCAGATTCAATTACAGGTTGCCACGACTTGCAATGTGAGATAATCTATATAATGGGGTAGACTGATGAAAATTTTAGTTATTAGAAAAGTAATTTAATATATATTTTTTGAACTTATGTAAACTATTTGAATGTATATCGATATCCAATATTTTATTATTAACTAGCGACCCGCCCACGCTTCGCTTTGGGGATATCTCTATCTCTATGTAATATATTTTAACCCCGTAAGGGAAATCTTTTTTATCTAAAAAAGCCGATGACACTCAGGGATAGTGTAGCTTTTCAACAGTGAAAGATTTTTTCAAATCGGTGCAGTACTTTCGGAGCTTATTCGAAACAAACAAACAAACAAAAAATCAAACCTTTCGTCTTTATACGATACGATACGACACACCACACCCAGCGATGGCATTCCTTTCCTGTTTATAATATTATTAAATTACATTGACTCCCCCGTACCCCAGTGACGCTTAATATGGAGCCTACATCGCATGCTGGCTAGCTGAGCGCGGTGGCGGCAACCACGCGACTTTTTTCTAATACTTGCATTTTTAAACTCGTGATATCTTCCGAATTAAATGTCGGAATTGAATAATTCAAAAAGTTATAAGAAGGTATTGAAGCCGTCTTGAATATAAAGTAACTTATTTTTTTTAAGGATTAATACCAAGGTACAAATAAAGAGCCCTTTCAAGCGGCGGCATATTAATTAAATTTTTAGAATAAAAAACCGCTTGCTGTGACATTACTATAATATTTAGACATATGCTGTCGCGACACTTTTTGTAGATAATGATGAGTTCTGCAAAGTCTTAGTAAATGGTTTTGTTCTATTTTCAATATTTAAATTATTTAACGTAAGGAATTTTTCAGGTCTATTTTTACATTATTGAAGTTTTAGTAAGGATCCCTAATTTTTTTTTAAATATAATATAGCCTATGTTACTTCTGAATAATGCAGCTTTCTAATGGTGAAAAAATTATTGCAATCGGTCCAGTAGTTTTTGAGTTTATTCATTACAAACATACAAAAATACAAATCTTTCCTCTTTATAATATTAGTATAGATATAGATTAGTATAGATTAGATTGTACTGTCGTTGCAACCTGTTCATGACTGAGTGGTGGCCTAGATTGCTCTTAGATCCTTTGATATTAAAGGGTAAGTATTTACCTTGCCTAGCAAGGCATTATAATTTAAAACTGTCATGGTTCCACACACATATTATAAAAATTTAAAATGTATGGTATATTTACCATGTTGTTTTGTTGCTGTAATATCGGGAGCTGTTTAAAATAATATCCTGGACATTTTCAGTTTTCTAATATGTTTCAAAATTTCAACATTCTAGATATGGCCATCTTGAGTTGTCAGACAGACGGACGGATAGCAAAGTCTAAGTAATATACTACCGTTCTTATCATTTGAATACGGAACCCTAAATACAACAAAACGGACTGTCATCTTAGTAACAGAATCCGTAACCCTAAAAAATAAACTTACTAAAACTAAAAAGTCTTACAAGTCATATACAAAAGACTTAAGACAACTGTAGGTAAGCCCGAAGCTATTTTGTTTTCTGTTTATTTTTCGTAAAGTGTTCGAAGAATATTATATTCTTTCTTGAATTTTTCGTGACATTGTGAACGTAATCCGTTGGGACCTGAATATTTGCTTCATCTTAGTTTTATCATTGTAAAGATAAACTTACTAAACTGTCTAGATTGGTGTCATTTTGATCAACCGGTTTTAGATTTAGTGGCTAACATGAATAGAGGTCATTATTATATTGGACACTAGTGGTCCCGGCGAATTTCATACCGCCAATACTGATTCTTTTTCTTTATTTTCTCATTGAAACCTTCCCTGGACTACGACGAACATTTTAAAACCAAAATAACCTAAATCGGTCCGGGCGTTCTCGAGTTTTAGTCAGACTAACGAACAGCAATTCATTTTTATTTATAAGAAGATTATTACGTTGGACACTAAAACATTAAGTTAAGTTAGTTAGTATTATTACGTTGGACAATATTATAGTGTAAAATAGTGTAAAAAAACAAACACAGTTACCTACATTCTTTCTTCACTCAAATTGTCAGTAGGATGGCAATTCAACATGACCGATAAGAGATCAGGTGCAGAACCCTCGGTTTAACGTGATTTCCAACTGAGTATTTAATCAACGTCTGAATCAAATTGAAATCAACTTTGGTTACTGGTGCGTTATCACTACGTTATAATATACGAGCCAATAATACCTTTTAATAAAACTCATCGGCTTGCAACGTGATTGAATTAAAATTTAATTATAAATCAGATTTATCACATCGAGAATTATACTCAGACAAATATGTACCCAATTTTGAAAAAGATTCAATATACGTACAGGGTCGACCCTATTTAAATTAACAAGCAGAAAAAGAATTGCAAAAAGTTTCAGCAAAAAAAAAAAAATAAACAGGCCAAAAAGTCGCTTTCCATGTAGCTCGTTTGTTATTCCAGGTTTGGTTAAAGAGAATATAACGTCAACACTTGTGAAGGGGTAATCATAACCCGTATTTGGATTCCGTACGTTTATATTTCAAACTAGTGGTCCCGGCGAATTTCATACTGCCAATACTGATACTTTTTCTATATTTTCTCATTGAAACCTTTCCTGGACTACGACGAACATTTTAAAACCAAAATGACCTAAATCGGTCCGAGTTTTAGTCAGACTAACGAACAGCAATTCGTTTTTATTTATAAGAAGATATTTTGTTAATATTTAGAATAGAGTTGAATAGAAAATATTTATGATCATAAAATTAAAAATACAGTACTAAAATAAAACATACACACACATACAAATATATTTATGATCAAAAGGTTCTGCCTCAGCATGTACCGTAGCAGCCGCAAGGACGCGACGGCGCTGATTTTCTGGCAAAACCTTATAAAATCAAAATTAGACTCCCTTTGCTTCCAACTAACTACGAAACCAAGACAGTACTCTTCGAGGGGGCAAAGCTATTTAATGAGTTACCCGATGAGCTAAAGACATGTGAGTGTATAGGTACTGACTTTTAAACATAAACTCAAGCAACATTTTATGGAAAAAAAACGTGCCGGGCGATGACTGAATACATCCCTACTGTAAGTTAATTATATATTTTGTTTGTATTTCTCATTATAAGTGAAATGTAAATTTCTTATGGGAATAAATTTCTTTAAACCTGAACCTTTGAATAACGTAACAGAAGAAGAATAAATAAAAATGGATACATTTATTAATATATTTAAGAAAAAAAAAATATTAATATATTTCAGACTATCCGCCCTCGCGTCGTTTTGGGTGAATTTTGTACATTTGAATTTGAAAACCTACCCCGCATCTTAATCTGCGATGCGTAGTTTCTAAGATTAAAACATAATAAGGAATATAGGGACAGAGAAACCTACTTTGTCTTATACTATGTAGTGTAAAAACTCCTTAACATCCACCGTCATTATGAATAACACTTAGGTACAAGCAACTATGTTAAAGTAGTATAGCCCTTTACCTATAGATGTTAAAGACAAAGATTTTTGTCGTAGTACACTGGGGCACTACATTTTTTTGTTATAGATTCGAAAACGAGAGATTAAAACCTATTCGAGAAACAATCGCCGACTGTAAAAGAAAAAAGAAACTATTTTAGAAAAAAAAACCGTTGAAACGGTTTTTTTTTCGCAAAGCTGGACTTTGTTCTCGCAAAGCTGGACTCCGAATCCGAATAGAAAAAAAAAACTACGAAACATTTCCCATTTTCGTCCTCTCTCCACCTACCTTTTACCAACTTTGTCTCGATTTTCGGGCGTTCAATTAAAATCATGGTGGACTGAACAATATGCCGCGAAATATCCGACGCTTTTTGCAATCCTCATATTTCGTTTTCTCGTTTAACAAACCAACTTCGTTGTTTTTTTTAAAGCGCTCGTAGAGGTGTGAGTGGTGGTGTATTGGCTATGTTATTTTTTAGCCGTTATTAGAAAAAAAATCACAACATTTACTTGCTACATTTTCATTACACTAATTTATATAAAAAAAGCGTCGATGGCCGAGTGGTTAATGCGAGAGGGTCACCATCAGTTCAAACTCCATCACGTACCACTGTGTTTTCAAATTTGAAATTCATATGTACGATTATTTATTTTGATGCTTTAAAGGTGAAGGAAAATCGTGAGGAAAGCTGCACACCTGCGAAGAAATTCTGAGGTTGTGTAGTTGACCAACCCGCACTTCGCCAGCATGGTTGACTAAGGCCTTATTGCCCTAGTTTAGGGTGTGCCGCCTTGGGGACGTATATGGGCTGGTGATGATGATGACATTATTATAATCATAAAAAAGACGTGTGGCACTCAGGGACTGCCGCGGTAATAGCTATTGCATAGCATCGTCCGATTTCGGAGCAGCTCGTCTCGATTCGTGCGAGTTTCATAGAGTCGTACAATACGTCTAACCGCACGCACACAAACACCGTGCCGAAGTCTACCTAACTGAAACGACGTTAGACGATTGTTAGGTTTTTTTCGTTACAGAATTTCTTGGTTCGGTCGCCGCGTTCAAAGCCCGCTATAAAAGCTATGCAATAGCTTAAAAGTGTTCCTACATACGTACTAACCTAGCCTAATCTTCCCATCTACACATACATTCACAAGCCAAAATCATAGCAAATCTCAAATATTCGCATTGGAACTCGATTATGCAAAATATCCTTCAACCCCTCGTTGCTCGCTCCTCTCGTTAATAAATCACGAGTATCCGATTTGCGAGCGATGTGTCATCGGATTTCGGACATCGACGGACGTTTTGGTGAGCGGTTTACTAGGAAACGCTATGATTTAACTATGTTTGTTACCGAACTAGGGCGGTAAGGCTTTAGTCAACCACGCACTTGGCTAGCCAAGTGCGTGGTGCACAACCTAAGAATTTCTTCGTAGGTGTGCAGGTTTCCTCATGATGTTTTCCTTCACCGTTAAAGCATTGAGTAATCGTACATATGAATTTCATATTGGAAGACACAGTGCATGTCGGGGTTTGAACTACGCGTGGCAAGCAATGTTTAATCCACTCGGCTATCGACGCTTTTTAAAGAGTAGATCTAATTATATAATTTCGTAGGCTGGTGCGTGGGACTCAAAAACCCTTGTACCTACCTACCTCCAACCTTTTTAATAAGTGTTTATCTAATAAAAACCCACTTCTACATAAAATCTATCTAACCTAAACCTACGCATGCTTCCCATTGCCTAAGATAACAAAAAAAAGTTGAGCAAAGTGATTCTCTCAACCCTACGCCCTTTAGACCTTCAAAGTCGGCGGCCAAGTGCAAAACTTTATGTTGAAGTTTTTCCCATTATTCTGTGGATTTCCCACGCTCAAAGAAGTAGGTATGAGTATGTACGTGTTTTCCGAGACACTCTTTGGGCCGGGAATCATGTTATCCTTTCTTGTATTACGATGAGATCTGCCTGATGAGTATTCCATATGATACTACGTATTTGCAGTAAGAAAAGTCGGTATAGGGTATACAAAGTACCCTATACACATAAAATCCTAATAGTTGGTTGAATAGTTTATAAATTAAATGCCTTATTTACATAATTTGTGTTTTGTTTGAGTTATTAAACATAATTATTTAATAAAAGCTGGGTAGAGTTTAAGATATTATTAATTTTGAAGAAATCTCAGTAGCAAATAGGAGCAACAGTCAAGGAAGTGGTCTGAATAACAAGTTCATTAGTTAATTGAATAAAATTCAATTCCAAACAATTTTGAAAAAGATAATGAATACCATCCAAGTCCTTATAAAACTTGTCAAGAGATATATACCTACAGGCTAAACAGAAAACAATGAACAACACCAGAACTTACAAAAGTAATTATCGAGTTTCTATGGATCTGCGAGCTTATCTACTGTATCAATTACCGACGGGAGCTTTCCCTGCCTTAGTTATCTATAAAAGTTTGTGCGGTTATACAGAAGCACTTTGTATTATACTATCACGCCTAGACTCGTTTGTCTAATGGTGGGAAGTTAGACGTGTGATGTTCTAAAACCCGGATCGGGCTTTTGAGTAAGTTTTTCTCTTAGGAGTCTACTCAGACTTTAAACTCGGAGGCAATGATATAATAAACTCAAGTTACTCGTATATTAACTTCATAGTAATTTGCGTTTTTAAACTGAGCTGTGCAATTGTCAAATTTTTTACACTTTAGGTGTGACTTATGAAACAAATGATATGTCAAAGTACACCGATGAATCAGATATTTATAAGATGAAGTTATATCACAAGAATTACAAATAATTAAATAAATATTACCCAACATCAAATACTGGATCTGATCCCGTTTTAAGTAGCTTAAACACTTGTGTTACGAATATCAGAAACCATTATCAATAGTGCATCATCATCATCACCATCATCAGCCCATATACGTCCCCACTGCTGGGGCACGGGCCTACCCTAAACTAGGGCGATAAGGCCTTAGTCGACCACGCTGGCCAAGTGCGGGTTGGTCGACTACACAACCTTAGAATTTCTTCGTAGGTGTGCAGGTTTCCTCACGATGTAATAGTGCATACACATATATGTTTAATAACTCACCCAGTCACGGAACAAACACAGATATTCGTCACACAAATATTTGTCCCGAGTGGGAGTCGAACCCACGATTCTTGGAACCGTATGTTGTGAACCTGTGTTATTTACCACTGTTCCACCGAGCCAGTCAAATTGGGGCACATTTGTGTTGCACAAAGCGCGCGCTTATAATATATTTATCTCTCGTTTACTGGGAACTTATAATAAATGTTTGTTTTAAGTTTACATTCTTGTTAATAATATAAATGCAAAGGAAAGTATCTGTATTACGCTTACTAATTCGATTTTAATCTCCTAGTGTTTAATTACGAACCATGACCCATGATTACCCTAACAAGAACCATGTAAAGAAAAGAAGAAATTATTCCATTTATCAAGCTGTTATACTAAATATTCCCCGTTAATACCCGTCCAGGACGGGCGGCGCCAGTTCCCTCGCAGCCACGATTGGTAACCCAGTCGAAACGTAGGGCAGTAAGTAGCTATGTATTTGCTACTCCTAATAACGCGTGTAGACCCATAAAGACTAATATTTAGTGTAATGGAACGCGAAAGTCTAAAATCAAGCTGTTATACTATCCAAACTTACTTAGAACAATATTGTCTTAAATAAAGAAAGAAACGTGCTTTCAGAGCACTAGAATTACCTAGCAAACTCGTTCGTTTATTTTCAATTTTCCTCTACATCGCTATTCCAAGACTATATTTTGTTTCAACACACCCATATTTTTCTCTAGGACAATATTTTCACTTCGTCCTACGTTATTTGTCACGCATGCAAATTAGCTTTTGCCCTTTTCCCCTGGCTTTGAAGCAGTATTTTTTTGGTTTGTTGCTTTGTATAATAAATTGCATTGTAAACTAGCGGCCGCCCACGACTTTGTCCGCGTGGAAATGGTTTCGGCAACAATAACTTACTTTAATAGCCTATAATATACCTTGTCAAATTATTTATTTATATGTGTAAGTCCCGTCAAAATTGATTTCGGAGATTAGCGGGAACAAACAGTTAGACAATTTTTTTTCTAAAAATGTTTTTGTTATTTGTATTCGATACAGATTCCTATCCATTTAGTAAAAACTCGTTATTTTGATATAAGATACAGACATATACATTTTATTTAGTTGTATTGATAGCCTATGTTCTTGCCATTTACCTCCTTGACTGCGAGATTTTCGAGAGCATAATATATGTATGAACAGTTGCTCGATATCGAAAGTTTCGACTTTACAGCGAGAGTGATACTAGCTTTTTCAAATTAATACTGAAAACAAAATTACTGAAATGACATCAAATTGAAGGCTTTCTCTGTTAAGAGTTCCGTTAGATTAATAAAAAATAAATTAAAAAAAACCCGACAGAGTTTTTGTGAAATTTTTAAATTACAGACCCCTTCCTTATTATGTTGACAGTTCTAATCGAAATACAAGCGAGTCAGCTAGATATCCTATCTTCCACACCAGGACCATTGATTTGGTCTTGCCCTACAAAATGGTTGACAGGCCAAGGGCAGCAACCGGTCGATACCTTAGGACTGATTGGTGCGATAGCCCTTGCTTAATGAAGAAGGGTAATTAAGAAGACACTTGAAGGTGGCTTAATGAGGACTGAAGAGGAAGGGAGGTCTACAGTGAATTAAATGCGTCCTTAAATAACGGAGTAATGTATATTTGAAATAAAATGTACGGATTAAACTTAGGTGAATTGTTTTTCTAATTTCATATTATTTAGAGACCTGACCTTTGGAGCTCTTTAGAGCGCTCGTGGTCAAGATATGAATATTTTTTAAAGGCTATTAGGTTCTATCCATAACTATCTATCTATCTGCGTGTAGCCTTCTTAATAAACATTTTTTCCCGTCCGTAGTCTATCCCGTTTCCTTAAACTTTTTTAACCTCTAGACTTTATGTATAACAAATTTTATTTAAATCGGCTCAGTTGTTTTGGCGAGAAAACCACATACATATAGGCGAATAACTTCTGCATTTACTGTATTTATTATTTAGTGAGGATTTGTGCGTTCAATCCAATGCATGTTTGCTATTTAATGTATAATGATGTTTGTATTATCTATTATTTTTAAATATTTTATTAAAGCCTTTCTTTTTTTATCCTAACTGACATACGATGACTAGCATGGAATATTCTCGTCATCATCATCGTATTCGCGGGAAAACGGGTGGCTCTCACTCCTATTTTCCTAACTGACATACGATGATGGCTTGGAGTAGCCTCGTTATCATCACCGGAGTTGCAGGGGAGCGGATGGCTCTCACCCCTAGCAGTGCCCAGCATTCGACCGCTACCCGAATACCTACACATTTATGGAATACAACCGAAAGGTCAATTGAATTGTATGTAATTTTGTTTGGGAAGCGCGCCTCTGGGGACCACCCGCGCGGAATATTAACCGGTCGTCCCAAGGTGCCACCGATCGACAGGTGTTGCGTGCTCTATCAAGCACAGGCCGTGGCTTAAATGGTTAATATTTTCGTCACAATAATATGATTTTATGTATGTAGCATCGAGATAGAAATAATAAAGCTGAATCTTGCACTAGAGACGTGCCAGATTAATTTAATAAATTGATTCTTTATATTTCTCTCGACTGCTTCTTCACCTTCCTCGTTTTTTAATCTGTGTACTAAATTTTATTCAAAATCGTATCTGTAGCGTTGGATTGAAAGCGCGGTGAAAGTGACTAAGAAGTACGATTTTTGATTATTCGAATAAACACCTAATTGCAAGCGAGAATGCTTAAATCACATTGCTCATTGGAATAATTGCTTGCAAGCGAGACACCATGTTCACTGAAAACGACCATTTGAAATGGTTCAGTTTCGAATACTGCGTAGCAATTTGTAGGTACTCAATAGCAATCAACTCTCAACTCCCGAAAATTCGAGCGCTCTGTAGCACAAATGAGAAATTATCCATTTTCCAGCACCAAAATGACGACACCGTGAAACAGACACCTCATTCGCTCCATTATCGACTGTCCAAGCCAATGACGTCACAACTTGCTAGTTAATATTCAACGAACGACCAAACAAGCCACCGGCATACTCTATGAACTTTGACACTAAAACAACTAGGAATTTTCGGAGCGAAAACCGGGACGGTGTTTTTGAACGCTCTAGTTCCGTACTAGCACGTTGGGGTTCACTATGAATTGTAAATTGGTACACGTGAACTAAGTACTCAGTTTCCATAATATTCTCCTGTAGCGGTGCTGGTGAGAAATAAATTAAGCCCGTTTACACAACGCTTCGTATAATAGATCTAGACCGTACCGTTTTGAGGAAGACGTTCAAGAAGATTTAAGTAGTGTACATGTTCATTTTGCTTTCGTATAATGCATTCAATAAATTTTTCAAGCATATTTGTTAACCTAAATCTTTTATAAATCTTTACACATTTCACATAGCTTAATAAGCGGATATTGGTAATACAACAGAAGATATTTCTGTACATATAAACACAGATGTACTTGTTTCTTGTTTATTTATTTATTTAGCAGTTAATATTCTAGTGTTATTGATTAAATTTGTAACTACTAGAATTACTGGCACGAGGAAAATAAAGCTAGAACTATGATAATTATGTTAACCGTAGCGCGGGAGGTAAATGATTACTCTTTGGATTGATAATTACTTATTTGCTCTATAATAAAATATGATAAAATTATCAGGCATAGAAAACTCGCATTAAAATTGACATAAAATAAACATATTTCAATTTCCTTTCGTTTTCATGTAGGATCTCTGTTAACAATTTGGGTATGTCACTAAGTGCACCCCATGCTGTGCACAATACTGCAGTGTAACTAGAATAAGAGATATAAAAAGAAATCTAAAAATCGAATAACAATATGGAGCCTGGAGAACAGATCACGAAAATGAAAGAAAAAAAAATGTTTCACAGAATAAATAAGAAAACATTAACAAATGAAATTAAGTATCTAATTCACGAAGATACTTTAGTATAAAGGGACCGTTTATTCTCTTTCACATCAAAGGTCAGATAAATAGAGCCATTTGGGGCAAATCGAGGAATCATTCATTAAGTGGTGGAAATGCGTCGTCGATTGAACAGATGTTTTTACTCGCAAACAATTTTTCTTTCTTGGATATTTTTCTACAAGTGGTTTGTTAAAAGATGGGAATGTTTCTAACAGCTACAATATTATTAATAAAAAAGGAGGTAATTAAAATATTTCTTAAACATTTTTACTTCTTTATGATAAAAGTATTATTCAGAGCTTTCGGAGAGTAATGTCACTGAAATCTGCTATAACGGTTGATTAAAATTAAAACTTGTAAACAATTGAAAAACGAGACCACTTAAGATTTTGAATTAAATTAAATATCGAGTTATGTCAGATTCAGAACGAAAAAAGTAAAATTACAAGTAATAAAAATGTGTTTTAATCACAAAACACTCTTTTTATAGTATATTCCCGACTTACAAACGCGCTTTCGTAAATTATAACCACCCATACTAATGAATGGATAGCATAGGATATTATCTTTATGATTTTAGCCTATGTGTTACTCTGACGAGTAAACTATATTCCTATGAAGTTTCATCAAAATCCATTTAGCAGTTTTTGCTCGAAAGAGTAACAAACATTTTATCCATCCATATTTTAAGATTTATAATATTAGTAAACTTTACATATACAAAGAGTGTAAATTTATGAAGCCTTAAAGCTCTTAAAGAAAGTTCCCTAAATACAGCGGTAAATGAAATCGATCTATTGATAAGGGTTCAGTGCGGTCGATATCAAATTTATGGGCAATCGCAAGGCTTACGAGTCGGTCCGCAATCATTGCGGGAACGATTGATTTACTTTGAATTTCTGGAGTTACACAGGGAAGAGATTTATGCCCCTTTTATATTAAACGGCGGACGGAATTTCAAGAACGCTGTTACATTTAACAAGAATACCTCGACTGAATGAATATTCGGCTTAACGTTGTTATTTCTTGAAAAAATAATTATGTTTTAGGAGTTAAAATTTGCATACAATAGGATTTTCCCGATAATTCCCGTTCCCGTGATAGTTTCGGGAATTCCTTTTTAGTGCCTCTACTAATACCTAAGCTACGTCTCTTCCAAATTTCATTCGGAAGGAAGCCTACATTAAGCCGTTTAAGCTTTGCGTTGACATGTCAGTCAGTCAGTTTCTCCTTTTATATTTAGATACCTTTGTGATAAAGCGTAGTCGCGTTATTCGTAAACTAATATACTTAATGCCCAGTTTGGTAATCTAATTTAGTAAAAACCTGGCTAATTTAAATAATGGTTTTACATTAAGATAGGTCTGGATAGTTAGTAAATTAATGTATAGTGCCGCTCATATCGTCCTAGCCTTTTGTAAAGCAAACTAATAAAGTTAATTTACATTTAGGTACCTACTTGGAACAATACCCTTATCTTGGTTCCATAAATATATCGTCTGTAATTATATTTTATCAATTAACTGCATTGTTGGTCTATTGGTAGCAAGCGCTGCGTAAGGACCAAGAGGTCCGCGGTTTGAGTCCAGGGTAGGGCAAAATCTGTGTGAGTTTTTCTGTAAAGAAACTCAGCCCGGAGTTAGAAAGTTGGCGGTCTCACGCCCGTGTATCGGAAGGTACGTTAAGCCGGTGGTCCTGCGCCCAATCTCTCATCGGTCATGTCTTGGTTCTGTAATTATATTTTTTCAATTAACTGCATTGTTGGTCTATTGGTAGCAAGCGCTGCATAATGACTGAGAGGTCCCTGGTTCGAGTCCGGGGTTGGGCAAGATTTGTGTGAGTTTTTCTGTAAAGAAATTACTCGGTCCGGAGTTAGAAAGTTGGCGATGAACGCCCGTGCCTTGGAAAGCACGTTAAGCCGGTGGTCCTGCGCCCAATCTCTCATCGGTCATGTCGGATTGCCGTCTCACCGAACTATGAGAGTAGGGAACAGAGAGTGCACTTATGGTGCACACTTGTGCAATATAATATAATATGATTTCAATTGAGATCGGCCGCCATGGTTTTAACCGGTCGGACGCCTTAATTACATCACTATAGAATAAAATAATTATATAACAAGATTGTTTATTTGTTAAAACTGTATTCTTAAACGCAAAAATAAAACGTATTATGGGCCCGTCGTACGACTATTAATACTATTATTAGTCTACAGAGTCACATCCACCGATAAAATATATGAATACGGACGTATAAGCTATCTAGTACCTAACCGTTTGAAAGGTTGTTTGGCTGAAACAAAGCATGTGGATCGATATAGGCTATTTCTGGGCTTTGTCTAGACCGCGATAGGCCGACGTAAAGCTCCAAAGTTAACTTTTCACTCAAATGAGCACAGCAAACTCAAAAATAGGCTTTACCAATAAGATATTTTATCTTTTAAGGAATATCAACCTTAGCCTTTCCTTTTAGGGCCTAAATTCAGTTTGACAAACGTGCCGATATATAAGGGCACCTAAATTGCCCGTTCCGCATGGCGAAACATTTGATATCGGTTTATATTTCTGGTGATAAAATAATAAAATTATTTCTAGGGAAAGGTGTTAAATTGTGTATCTATTCTTTTTTGGGTAGTAAAGTAAATGTTGTTACCAACATTCATTGTCTTTATACTTATCTCTAAGTTTCGTTAATTTATTTCAGTAACTGTCTCTGAAACTATTGTTTATAGTAAGTTTAACTTTTAGTATAATATTTAATATATAATAAATAATTAGAGAACAATAAATAAATGTCTATTTCAATACAAAATAATACATAAGAATACATTGGTGTTCTTGAGGGTTCTTAATCTATGCATAAACAATAACGAAGTGTTTTTTCTCCCGATCCAATTATATAAATATCCAGGCAGGTATTTGTTTCCAAGCAACGTTTGTTTATTGAATAGACAGTTTTTTTATTGTAATAAGATTATACAAAACGCCGTAAGCTGCCACACTAATTTACTTAATTTACCGAGTAGATTTACCTACTAGTCCAGTCAAATTAGGTAAAAATCTCGGAATTCGAGATACCCAGCTGTAAGTCTGTAAATACTTAGATATTGACGTCCTAAAAGTTGTCTCAAAACCTACATATTGTAGGGTGTACGCATCTATTAAATTTTCAAGGTCAAATGTCACAAATATCAGCTTAATGAACTTTTGAGCGAAACGAGAAGTTTTATCATAAAAGTGTGTAGTAGAAAATTACTTATCTTCTATTTATCTATAAAAAATGTCTGTACGTTTTATTCCTAAGATTCACCATTTCAGAGATACAGCGATGCAAATAGTTGAAAAAGTTGTATTTTCAAAAGCTTCCAGGCCCACGTGCGATTGTGCTAGACAGTTAAAATTTTCACGAATGATGTATTTTAGTAGCCTCTATAACATCTAATACTAGAAAAAGCTTAAAACCAATGTTTAAGTGCTTCTCATACAAAAACTATGGTTTTTTTTTTTTCTCACACTTGGCTGGTTTTAACGTGGTTACCCCAGTAAACCTATTCCAGACGACACCTTTTATACATGAAGAACACGTTGTTTATAAGGAAGCCTAGTTAAATAATTGTTTTGTGTTGTTTTCAGTATTCAGAAGATTCAAGATTTCTGCGTTTCATTAAATTAAATTTGGTTAATATGGATCTTCACGTTCATAATAGAGTTAGATGGACAGTTAACATTTTTAAAATGTATTTTTTTTCAGTTATACTTCAAACAGAAATTCTAATAATTAGTTATTTCGTACTTTTTGACCCATAATAAGCAGTTTAAATGTACTGAAACGTATATGTATAGTACTAAAAACAACATAAAACAATTATTTAACTAGGCTTCCATATAAACAACGTGTTCTTCACGTATAAAAGGTGTCGTCTGGAATAGGTTTACTGGGGTAACCACGTTAAAAACCGGCCAAGTGTGAGAAAAAAAAACTATAGTTTTTGTATGAGAACCCACTTAAACATTGGTTTTAAGCTTTTTCTAGTATTAGATGTTATAGAGGCTACTAAAATACATCATTCGTGAAAATTTTAACTGTCTAGCACAATCGCACGTGGGCCTGGAAGCTTTTGAAAATACAACTTTTTCAACTATTTGCATCGCTGTATCTCTGAAATGGTGAATCTTAGGAATAAAACGTACAAACAATTTTTATAGATAATTAGATGATAAGCAATTTTCTCCTACACACTTTTATGATAAAACTTCCCGTTTCGCTCAAAAGTTCATAAAACTGATATTTGTGACGTTTGACCTTGAAAATTTAATAGTTGCGTACACCCTACCATATGTAGGTTTTGAGACCACTTTTAGGGTGTCAATATCTAAGTATTTACAGACTTACAGCTGGGTATCTCGAATTCCGAGATTCTTACCTAATTTAAGCTTAAATGACTGGACTATAAGAAGTTTACGAATTTCTGTTAATGGAATCAACTTTATAATAATAAAATTTAAAAAAAAAATTAAATAAACAACAACGAATATAGGTATTACACTTTTGTTTAAATGATTTCTCTGTGACCGTTCTCACTCACAGAAAAAAGTACCATTTTGTAAGTTTAGTAAATCTACCATTAGTTTTACAACTGTACTAAAATATTTAGGCGTAACGATATAAAGGCAGTTATTTTGTAACAAATAAATACATAATAGGGGATACATAACGCAATTGGTTTCTGCCTCATTATCAAAGTTTCGTTCTGTTATCTACCTATCTTGTTAAGTGTTATGGGGATACGCCTATCCTCTTTGGAGCATCAATAGCGAAACTATCCCAAATGAAGCCTTTTGCGAACAAGCGTTAAGTGTGCTCACGGGGCTCCGAACATAACAATAAAGGAAAAAGGTAACGACACAACAGAATAAACGACAGAGAGGTACTTATTTCATGTTACGGAAGGTTTAACAACGTATTTGTTGAGTTACTGGATCGATGGCACATTGAATAGGACGCGTCTTTTTTTAAATATGCTAACAAGATGACCTCACTCCACCTGATGGTAAGCGTGAGATCCGCATTTGAGGTCGACAGGCACAATAGACCTTATTGAGCCTGTCGCACTCACCCTGAAGGCCTGCTCGAATGCCGTTTCACGCCCCGCCTGAAGAGCCCGGGATCATAGGAGAGAGAAAACATGAGCTGGAAGGGCGTTCTATGCCTTAATGGCACGGGGCAGAAAAGAGGAACTGATCCTCTTGGTCCGAGCCACCAGCGCCTGCGTTGTATGCGGATGACAGCGCTGTCCAGCACGTGTCGTTCGGGAGTGGAAAGGGGAAGAAGGGACTAGCTGAAATAGCTTTTAAGAGCATTCCCCGTCTCATACACCAGCAGTCGTTCGAAAACTAGCTACATTGGCGCAGTGACCCAAAATGAGTTTTGGCCTGCGATAATAAGCATCTAGGAGGGTCCTTCGCCACTTTTGTTTGTATTATATTTTGGTTGATTTGTGTATGTAAGTATACCACTATTTGATATTCGTAATACCAGCGCTTCAGTTTTTGGTTTATCATCATCTCCGCGTTTTCCCGGTTGCATCCTTGCGGAGCCCGGGGTCCGCTTTCCTACTTCTATCTCTCCACTTCGCACGGTCTTTGGCATCCTTCACGGAGAGTTTGTTGACACGCATGTCATCCACTACGACGTCAAGCCAAGCCTTCTTGGGCCTTCCCTTCTGCCGGGACCTGACGGTAGCGACATAGCTAGACACTTGTTACTACTAGTTTTTGGTTTATCTATGTTAATTTTCCTAGTTTATTGTAGTTTTAAATGTACCAGATCAGTCTGTAACAATTTATTCGCCTATATTTACTTTTTTTTTTATATTTCTTCACTGTTTTTTACTAAGCCCATATGCTCAATGTGCTCTTAATCCAAAAGGCTCGCTAAAAAGAAATCGAACGGGGACCGTATCCAATTACTTACCACTTCATGAATTATTTATTGACGATAAAAAGCAACAAAACCGTACCTGGGTAGGGATGACCCGAATCCTTAGAATATCGTTACCAAGTTCGTCTTTTAAAGGAGATAATGTAAGTGTGGGCGGTTATTGTGGCGACACATTTGGTAGGCGATTGTTGTGATATGCTTTGACAAATACTTGCTTGTCATTTTCTTACACTATCGTGAGGGTGTAAAAGTCGAGTGTTTTCTCTAGTCTTTTTTTTTTCTTTCACATGGTACGTCACAGGGTATGTTTAACATGCTCTAGTCTATTCTTCTCTTATATGTTACCGGAAATGAATGAAATGATAGAATTGTATACAATTCCTAGGAAATGTGTACAATGACGGATTACATACATTTCCGGTAACATATATATTTTTTATTTCTATCAAGCTTAAAGTTTTTCATTTTAAATTAAATTAAGAATTATTACTACTTTTTGACCATACTTCGGTTGTGATGTGTTTGTGTAAGTTTTGATACGATGTGGCTCTAATTCCAATTTAGTGATAAAAAAGTAATAAAAGCTCTGGCTTCAAATTGCCTTTTTTATATCTAATAGTATGTTTCATTTCATCACGGAAACATTAGTTTGTTAATAAACTATAAACTCAATCTTACATGAACAATAAAACATTAAATTACAAAATAACACTAATTTTGTGTTATTTTAAAACATTTTATTATTGACAGACAGATTTGCCTGACGTACAATACTTTTTAAAAATTATAGACAATATATTATAACTTCAAACTGTCGTGGTTACACACATTAGAAAACTGAATATTTCCGGGATACTTACCATGTTGTATTGTTTATAGCTGACTCGTAATCATGGCGCTTGCAACAGTGCCGAAATATCCGCAGCTCATTTAAACAATACAACATGGAAATAATCCCGGACATATTATAATATATGTATAATAACTAGTACTTATTATGCTAACAATCTTATTGTAAGTCTTAGGGTGAGCGCTGTTGCCTGAGATACAGGTTACTAGTAACCTAGTTCAGGCGCAGATGTACTACTGTCTGATTACCTTTAATATTAATATAATAATGTAACATTTATATGCACATAGATATAATTTAATGTAATATTAGAGTTAAGGTTAAATAAATAAATTATAATTATTATATTCAGTTTACTGAAAAGTCAATACTAAAATCCTTCCGTCCGGCGGACTGGCCAACTCCGACCCGCACAGCTCAATACCAATGCGAGACTCCACGCCTTGTCTCGTTGTTGCCGCAGCAGTGGTCTCCTTTTTCACGGCTTTCAGGGTGGGTGCGACAGGCTCAATATGGTCTATTGTGCCTGTCGACCTCATATTTGGATCTCACTACCGCTTACCATCAGGTGGAGTGAGGTCATCTTGATAGCTTCTTTATAAAAAAAATAAATAAATAAAATGATGTACGCCAAACATAAGATGATTTGAATAAAATGATCAAAACAAAATTCTACAGAGTTTATACAGCGGAAGTGCTCAACTCAGAACCTCCTTGATTAATTTAATAAATCCAGCGCTTGCTTACATTGAAAATTTACTCAACAAATTGTAATAACCTTAAAACAAACTCGAGCCCAACGTAGATACGTTTCAATTTGAAAGCCCAAGTTTATCTGACGTCATCTACGGAAGCGGAACTTTTAACATATAAAGTAGAACATTTATTTATTAAAATATCGATGGGTCCTGGATGGGTCCAATGTTTGAAACGACAGCTTTACAGGAGTCTCTCCAAAAGTTTGAATTCGGAATAATATGGTCGAATCACTAATCTATTTATTTCTTTACTGTACGGACGATTATAAGTGTGTGTAAGTGCCTATTGCCGAGTGGTAAAGGTAGTTGCTTGCCATGCGAGAGGTCGCCGGTTCAAACCCCGCCAGGTACCAATGTGTTTTTCAAATTTGAAATTCATATGTACCATCATTCGACGCTTTAACGGTGAAGGAAAACATCGTGAGGAAACCAGCACACCTGAGAAATTTTTCAACGGTGTGTGAAGCCATGTCAGAGGCCTAACGGGCGGTTTAAAAACTCTGACACCAGTTTGTTCATCAACTATACGAAAAGAAGAAGAAGTGCCTATATAAACAAACTCCTACCACTCTTCCAATCCCTTATATTTGTAACAAATTACCAATAAATATCGTTTGATACGATTTTAGACTTTCGCGTTCAATTGCATTAAAAACTCTAACTATTAAAAAGAAAAGCAAACACATAGAGTTACTTACTCCCCGACGTTTCAACTGGATTGCATAAATTTGATATATAACATGTCTTTTCCAGTTTATTTCAAATAACACTGTCTAAAATTTACTCAAGTTAGTTCTTCATCCATTGATAACTTGATGTATACGAATTCTCTTTGATGTATGCTAAAGTGAGCCTGCAAGCGGTTTGCGTAACTCAGTCGTAACTTAGGCTTAATATGCATGAAGTCGCTTCAAGTTCAACAAAGGATATGCTTAGGACTGAGATAGGCTTTGATGTAAGCTGTCACAATTACAGTTATAAATAAGGTTACGCCCTTAAACAAAGATCAACTTAAGTAAGGAATTAGGATACATGTATTTACGGTAAATACAATCATTAACAGTCCGCTCAAACTAGTTCTTAGGTAAAAAAAAGAAAGCGCCCATGACTCCGCTCGTGTTAAGTCATTTATTGCGAAAAAATAACAGCCTGATACAGATGATATTGCAATGGGTTGAAAAGCCTAGCTTAATGCCTTTCTGAAACCACAGGCTATAATATGTATGCGTAATTTTAGTAAGGGTTTAATCACCGTAAAGCTCAAAATTGGTACGTTTCAAACTATGGGTGAAAGCCATCCGCTCCCCCGCAAGTCCGGCGATGATGACGAGGCTACTCCACTTTATCCCAACTTACAAAAAGCTTTGATCTCTATAGAGCGGACGAGGATCGCTTACAAAGGCATCGTTGACACCTATTATTATTCGAGACGTTTTTAACTGCTCTATGAAAAGAACTATGTTGCCCGTCTGCTTATTTTTTCTTATTTTTACCAAAGTTTAAATTTCTCTTTGTATTTCTAGCTTTTCGCATGCAACGCAGTGGGCATAATGTTTTTTTTAGCTTCAAATTTTAATCCCTTATAGCGGGTTAAAAAGTAGCCTATGTTCTTTCTCAAACGACCTTTATCCCAACTTACAAAAAGCTTTGATCTCTATAGAGCGGACGGGGATCGCTTACAAAGGCATCGTTGACACCTATTATTATTCGAGACGTTTTTTACTGCTCTATGAAAAGAGCTATGTTGCCCGTCTGCTTTTTTAGGGTTCCGTACCTAAAAAGCTGACAGACTGTCCGTCTGTCTGTCTCCAAGCTGTTATCTCATAAACTGTGATAAATAAATAAATAATAAATAAATATTGTACAACATCACATACATTGATCTGATCCCGTTGTAAGTAGCTTAAGCACTTGTGTTACAGATATCAGAATCAAAAGTGGATATACAAATAAACTTAAATATACTTAATATTTAATATATATATAGATAGCTAGAAATTTTCACTAATGACGTATTTCCGTCAGTCTAAATCATCCGAGGCGATGGTATCCTTTCTCCCCTTTTCCTTCCCATGTCCAGCGTCGGACTGGCCATACAGTCAGGGTGGCATTTGCCAGCCGGGCACCAGCCTGCGCGGGCCCCCCACAGGCCTGTGTCTCCCGCTTGCATTTCTCGGAAACTATGCTTCTCACAAAAATATTGCTTATGCTATTAGCAAATTGCCTTGCCAACAAATACTTTTTGTCCTAAATTGAAGATTAATGAAGTCATTAGCAAATTAAAGAGATCATCCCTTATTTTTTTTTATTTTAAGCAAAAAAGACGCATTGTTTCCGAGATATCGTGAAAAAAGTGTTTTCTCATCCCTTTTGTCAAGATGGCGGCCGGGGGACAAGGGCCCCCACAAACTAGAAGTTCTATTGACCAATGACCACTACAAACATGCTCTAAAAATAAAATTGCGTCCTCTCATAAATGCAATACTCGGTCCTTAAATTGTAACAATTCAATGTAATGGGCTAAGATTGCACTTGAGAGCAATGAATCCGGGTCACTTACAGAATCCGAAAAATTACGGAAACTAAAAATTCTAGTTTAATGCAATAAATTGTATTAATATTCCTTAAATGAAAGTAAAAAAATATGAGTCACCATACATTTTATTTACGCAAAATCGTGCAATTTTTATCTTCGAAACTTAAAATACCGGTATTTTGACGGATGGTTCGCGGCCTAAGCCAAGTGCCGTATCAGATTAATCTGGCTGGTTTGAGGAATCGTCCTGTAGGAACCTCCGGACGATACACGGTGGTGTAAAAAGGTGTTTTATGTTGTATATTATGTAATTATCACAATGTAATAATACCACAATAAATATCACGGAAGTGACTTGTGAGAGAAGATTTTCAGCATTTAAACGAGACTTTGTTCTCTACTGGAGCTAGAACTGTTGGATTCCGTTGCTGGAACTGTTGAATACAGAATCGAATCTAATCAAGGATAACGAAAACAGCAGCTTTTACGATCGAGACATTAAGTACAAAGCGATTTTTGAGTTATTATTTTTTTTTAACTTTTGAGAATATTTGACATAACTGATTAAAATCATTCTAAAAAAAAGTATTTAATTTTTATTTAAGGTCCATTTCAAAACAGAATTTATTTTTAAAGTATCACAAATTAAACTCTCAGATGGTTAAATCTTTTTCGAAATCGAAATTATTACAGAAATTAGCATTTCTGTAATAATTTCGATTGTTAACAATCTTATTAACTTCAGAAGTAATAAAATGTCCAAATAATGCTTCGTAATCAAATGACAAATTTTATGATTTTTCCACATCTCTTTCTTTGAAGTCCGATTTCAGCAAAAGTAGTCTATTAGGTACTAGTTTTTATAAATGATTAATATGAAAGCTGAGAGTCTGGAGCAGTTTTTAAGGTTACTAAAGAGCTATGCAGCGACCTCCTAATACCTATATTAAATTTAAAGTTGAAATTTTAAGACATTATTTTACAGAACGTAATTTTAATTTTATTTATATTTAATTATTTTAATTATAGTTTTTGAGTTATTATGTTTTTTAAACTTTTGAGAATATTTGACATAACCGATGAAAATTTTCTAAAAAAAAGTATTTCACTTTTTTAGAAATTATTTTTGCAAATCAATTTTGATGAAAAAATATCACAATTTTAATGAAAATTTATTTGCAAAAAGAATTTCTCAAAAAAAAAAACTTTTTTCTTTGGATTTTTTCTAAATCGGTTATGTCAATTATTCTAAACAGTTTTGGAAAAAAACCATAACTCGAACGCTATAAAAATCGCGGAACATACATGGGGTGTACTAACTCAGGACATTCGCTTGATACTATTTTGTGTATTATTTGGTATAGGATTTACCTGTAATTATTATTTATAATACCTACTTATTATTTTAGTATTATAATATATTTTTTTATTGTTTATCTCGATTTGTGTATCTCAGTATTTTTCGATAGTATCCTATCACCGTGATATAGTCTCGGGCCCTGGGCTACTTAGGGTTATGAGCCATCCGCTCACCCGCAAGTCCGGTGAAGCTAAACAGGCCTCAGACGGCCATCAGCGATCAGTCCCTTCCGAAAAAAAAAAACTCGGGCCCCATTGTGATTTGCCACCCGGGCCCTTGCGGCCCAGTCCGACCCTTCCCCCGTCATATATCCTTGCTACTCGTGGGAACGCAATGACCTTGTTAAAACGATGCACAAGGCAGAAAGGCGGTGACGTGGTCCACAACCCGTCACGTTTCCAACAGAGGTGAAAAGTGGATCGCTGGAAGTGATCTCTGCCTAACCCTCTGGGAAAAAGGCATGATTTTATGTAAGTATGTATTTCCGTTGCCGCTACAACAACATATACTAAAAATTGCGTAATAATTGGTACGGAACCATTAATGTGCGAGTCTGACTTGCACTTAGCCGGTTTTTCTTATTTTGATCAAATTCTTAATTTGTCTATTGTATTTCTAGTTTTCCGCCTGCAACGCCGTGCGCATAATGTCGTTAATAGCTTGAAATCTTAATCCCTTATAGAGAAGTGGGTTAAAAAGTAGCCTTTATTCTTTCTCGTGCTCCAGACGATATGTCTACCAAATTTAATTTACATCGGTTCTAGGTAGACTGAATTACTTTCTCATTAGTAAGGAGTCAGGATTATAATGTGCGAGCTTTTTATGGAGTTAGGTTAGTTTAGTTAATTTTGGAATTGCATTATCAAATGTTATTTTACTTGGATGCACTCTACATCTAGCGAAAATGACTCATCATGGTATCCTAATTAAAATACGTGCAGCCTTCGATCCCGTGCCAAATATAATTAAAATATACAGACAAATGAACAACAAAGACATTCCCAACATATCACTAAGGAAGTCGTCTCAAATATTTCTGTCAAAAGGAAATTAATTTTCTTCTAAGAATATAAACATAATGCTTCCTTAATAAATAAACGTTTACTTGAAAAACCTTTCAAGCCAATTATTCAGTACAAAAGATAAAGATATTTAAGCAGAAGCAGATCACGTCACTGTAAAGATGGGATCTTTCCTTTGATATTTAATTTAATTTTCTTCGACACGGTTTGATTTGGGTCAGACATTTTAGATGCGATCAATTTAGTGCTATAAGTTGTTTTTAAGTGATTCACACATTAGAAGGCTCTTTACATATTATTTTGACTATTAAAGCTGTTACCTTACTAAGATTTTAATTTAAAAACTGTTTTTTTTTTATTTTTCACGTCTATACTTAAATTTATTCATTTATGTTTAATGTTAACCTCTTTCCAAATTGGTAGTTTGTTAAGTTTATCAAATAACCACCAGATTAGTCTACTTTATTCTGTTCATCATCATCTAATTCTTAGAGAAAGAAATTATTATAATATAAGCCAACAAAATTTGGGTCTGCATAATTTAGCCGTATTTCCGTTGCGAATTTTCAGTTACGATTCTCATTTTATCATTCATTAATTCATTTGATTTGTCTGACGCAATAACCATCCGCGTCCGGTCACCGGTGATGATGACGAGGATACTCCAAGTCATCATCGTATGATGGTTAGGAAAAAAAAATAAGCGCGTTGTAATATGGCTTATTAATCGATTCGTTGACACGAATGGAACGACTAGTAGTAAAGATCGTGAGAAAAAAATCGAAAAATCGAGGTTGCGTGGGGTAAACCAACCCGCACTTGGCCAGTGTGGTTGACTAAGGTCTGATCGCCCTAGTTTAGGGTAGGCCCGTGCCGCAGCAGTGGGGACGTATATGAACTGATGATGTATGGAAGGCGCCCAAAAAAAACATCTGAATTTTGAACATTTACGTCAATTACTGTCTTGATGGCGGGGTTGTTAATGCCCCTCTCTCATGCACCAAGAGTCATAATATAGTATTTCTTTTAACTGGTCAGAATAGAGCAGAATAACCATAAACCGAAAAATACAGTTCAAACAGTCTCACTTAAGTAAATGGTAGCCTGTCGCCTTTATTTATTCATTGAAGCCAGCGTTATAGCAAGCGCCACGACGAAATTCACGTTTCCCAAATAAAAGTAAGTGTCTTTTTGTACAAATTGTGTTTGGTTTGGCTCAAAATTTAATATTGTTGTATTTACTTGTTAAGAAGTGAGAGGGCAGTACTAAATGCGAAATCAAGGTAGTCAAAAGTAGGATTGTTATTACAGCGGAATATCTACTGCATACCCTACTTAGTATCTAACCTTCGAATACCAATATTGTGACCAGACTACGTCATGCTTACATAACCAAATGTCAAATGTCATTAGTTGTATTGAACCACGCTTGAAACAGGAGTCGTATCATTTTGTACTGCCGACGTCATCAAAACCAAGTCTACTAATGAAAGAATTATCTATTTTCATGGAAAATGTGTTTTACCACAGCTCGGCGGCTTTTTAAAACGAAACTTTACATTATAATTACCAACATGTGTTGGTAATTATGATAAACGCTCATATTATATATTAATCCGAAGCCCCACGTTGGGCGCCAAATGTAGACTTATCGTTTTTTCTTATAAAATTTATGGAAAAATCCACTCGTTTCTTGGTTTTCTGATTGTATAGTATTTTATAAGCAAGTGTTTTTAAAATATGTTTAAGGATTAATTAATTTTCTTGTAGGCGCATATGAAAGAAAACTTCCAAGTTGATCAAAAAATATTTTCCTACTGGATTAAAAACGTAAGAGGACACAAACCTACATGTAAATCAAATGTAAATTAAATAGCGAGAAATTTTGATAGTATTGATTTTCCTACAGTGCGCCGTAGTTGTTTTCACAAAGGCAATCAAACTTCTTTTATTGCAGTGAAAAATTTTGCCGACGTCAAACGCAGTGGACCATTTTCGATGCAAAAATTGTTAAAACAAGGCCAAAAAATCTGAGCACATTTACAGAGTGCTTTGAGCGTGTAAGTTCAACGGAAAAAGCTTTCAAACGCTCCTCTACTTGTTGATTAGAGCGCAACATGTAGGGAATTCCTTTGTTGCAAAGGACGCTTGGCGTAAAAGCTTCCTCATGGGCTTTTTAGGGTAGTTTGAGAATTTTTGCATAAACCCTGTAAATTTTAGGGAAATTTGGGTAATTGAGACAATTTACTGTGTGATTGCGCCATACTTTATCAGTTAACTAAACATTTTCGATATTTTTAAGAGCAATAAGTGTATATTTCAAATTAATTTTAGTTTAAAATGGGCAGGTTTTCCAGTTTGTAACATTTGCTATGTTTGAATAAGTATATTAAATGTTTTACAAAAGTAGTATACGAGTAGTATGTATATATGATAAAACTTATTTCGTAGCGTGTTTAAAAATCGTAGCTATACTAATTAAGTAGCATTTATTCCAAGGAAACCCTCCTTGGAATAAATGCTACAATATAAATGCTCCGTAAACACAATGCCGTATAAGTTATTAAAACGGCTTTCACAGTGAAACTGTGTCGTTGTCAAATTATCAAAAAAAGAAAAAAAAGACAACCAAAAATAAACTTACCTATAATCTTCGCCAGGAACTACCAGGAACAGCGACCACAATTTTTTTTTACCAACTTTTTTACTGTTTTTTTTTTCTTTTGTTCCGCTCGCCCGCGTCCGTCTCTCGCGGCGGCTCAACCAAGACTGCGGGTCGGTCGGGCACAGCAAGCCGAATGATACCTTTACCTGTTACTGAGGCGAGGGAGGGGAGCAGGGTGTTACCGTCACTGTGAAATATCGCGTGTCGCCGTCACTGCTCCCTCGAGTATTACGCTTGCGCTTGCATACGTAGACGGACGACGGGCGTAAATATACTTTGTTACGTAAGTGGGGATAAAACTATGTTTGGTTGCCATAATTATGGATGGACAGTTTTACAAGGTTTGGTAGAACAACGGCGTTTTAGAAAAAATGTCGAGGTACTTCTTAATTTTTTGAAAAAAATGGTGGGTAAAAGTAAAACTTTTAGTAAAAAGGTTTTTAGATGACAAGTATGTTTCTTTGATTTATTATTGGCTACTGCTAAATAACCACTTAATAAATTTTGACTGAAGAATAGATAAGTTAGTGAACGCAAAACATTATTGAAACCTCATCAATGATTTAGTTTTTAAAAGCAAAAATCTTATTTATTTAAAGTACGAATAGATACATTGTATAATTATGTGTCTTAATAAAATACACTGCCTTAGTTTTTTGTAGTATTTACCTTTTTATTTACCAACTTAAGCAACATTCACTGTGCCTACTGTAGTACTTTATGTTATTGCACATAAATAATTTACAAGGAAAACGTTACAAAATAACACCAGTTCCGGAATACTAGACCCAAATCACCAGATACTGCTACTTGCGATCCATTATCACACAGTTTCATCATTTTGTCACAACATCTGGATCTAACGCCATATTTCCATTCCGCCCGTGTCGCTGCCCACCCCGCTACATCTATACTCATCTCTTTCACGCACACAGCGAAAATCTCTAGTTATGAATAAGAGCAAACGGGATAGACATACCTTTCATGTTTATAAAAGAAAACGTGACTGGCCGTGTTAAGGGAATTCGTTGGGATTCTTTGTCTTCATTTTTGCGGTAACAACGATGTTTTTGTATTGAATTTTATGGCGAAAATTGACGCTAATGATCGGAAAGTTCTGCTTTTATGGTAGCTTTATGTACGGAAATTACTTTGACAAACTCCACACGATCATACTTTGTGAAGTTGTATGGATATTGTTAATGGGAAAGTAATACCTACTTTATGTAGCGTATTGTTTGTGTAAAGATATCTTAAGTACCTGCCCGTGTGGGTTGTATCATACTTTATTGTTTCATTATGTCATGGGTATAACTTTATTTTATGAAAATAAATTAATAATAGGGATGATCTGGTCGTTCAAGACCTTTCCTTTTCTAACCATAGATTGGCAGAAGTGGAAAGAACTGGCGGAGGCCCTTGCCCAGTAGTGGAACACTGCAGGCTAGATAAAAAAAGTTTAATACATAGCTTTAAAGCTGAAACAGAACCCGTTTGTTTGATACTAATATAGCATGTGTTTTTAAAGCTTTTATTCAACTTGCATTGTGTGTAATATGTTTTCAAGATGGAATGCTTTAATTCAAAAAGTAATCTACTTCATTGACGGATCGAGCTGAAATGACTACACTATATACTTTATGCAAACTGAAGTGGCGGTGGGCTGGCCACATCAGCCGTAGAACCGACAACCGCTGGGGTAGACGAGTTCTAGAGTGGAGCCGCGTCTCGGCAAACGTAGTGTAGGACGCCCGCAGGCCACGTGGAGTGACGATCTGCGCTGGACGGCTGGTAGGAGCTGGATGTGAGTAGCCGAAGACAGACAGAAGTGGCGAGCGTTTAGGAAGGCCGTTGCCCTGGAGTGGACAGGAATGGGCTAATGATGATGATGATGCACTTTATTGAAATACGGAGGAAAATGCGGACGTAGTCGCTGGCATAGCTAGTAACTCATATGTCTGCCTTCAGACCACGACCTTTTAGTTCAAGGGTAACCGTTGAAAGCTTAACTATTACTTCTATTAACGTACAAATATAATTTACTAAAAGCCTACATTGAATTGTAGACTAAATTATGTAGAACCAATTTGAATTGAAGGCCTAATATTTGTAGTCTGAGTGGTTTTCAATAGGTATTATATTAAGGTTCGTTAACCTAAACCTTCAATATTAGGTCTTAAAACTTCGCAATGGTTATTAAATTTATCGAATTCGCAACAACGAAAAAAATTACATTTCTTTTTGGAAAGACTTGTTTTCAGTTTCTACGAAATGATGCAAGTTACTGTTCTGCAAATTGATAATAATATTGTATTTGATCAACTTGAAGTTTGTTTGTTAGTTTGGTTCTCGTAACACAAAGCTTCATTATTCTGAATATATTTGTCATCATTTATTTATTGACAAAGGTCAAGGGAAGAACCTTTAGGCAATCTCCAATTTGCTTTCAGATTAGGTGGGTGATATAGCTGGGACTAAAACCAAAACAAAATGTAGTAACAAATATGTAGCTACGAACTTTGGCAGAGGGTAATATGTATGATACGTAGCATTTCAGTCACTGTTTATGACTGGCTCGATGGACCATTGGATACTTTGGATAGTGCCCCTGTCCCATGTTCGAGAGCCGTGGGTTCGATTCCCACTCGGGACAAAAATATTTGTCTGATAAACATCGGTGTTGATTCCGTGTTTGGGTGTGTTTTTATATGTTTAAGTTTATTTGTATATTGTGCCCTGTTGATTCTGATAACTATCCGCAACATAAGTGCTTTAGCTACTTGCCCAGGGATCAGATCAATGTATGTATGTGATGTTGTGTAATATAATTGTAGGAAAAACAATGACTTTTCCGCAGGTTTTCATAAATTATTTGGTTCTGATTTTTATTATCTCGTGAAATGTGATATCTGTCGGTCGGTTTAATGGGCTTTAAAAGCTTTTACAACTTCAACAGACGTCAAACTTCGTTGTTACTGTAACAAAGATTACTTACTCCATTTGCCTCATAGTTAGGTTTAATTTGATTCATGAATAACCTTTAGCCGGACATTGTATATAGATTACAGTAGATCTACTGTTATTAGTAAGAGTATTATCTAAGTATTTGATCTTACTGTTGTAGGTTACTAAGACAAAACGCAACATTCAGACGAATTGATAACAGCCTCCTTTTGGAAGTCGGTTAAAAATGAACTTGAAATATTATGATAACATCAAACTAGGTTGCATTATGATGCAAATATCAGGAGTACCGATAAAATTATACAATCTTAATACACTATAAATTAGGCATAAAACACAGTCGGTCATTAAGTTTTGATATATTATTGGAGTTTAGTTATACAGGAAGTATTACAGTGCACAAGTGTATGCGCAAACACAAGTGCACTCTCTGTTCCCTCGCACTGAGACGGTAATCCAACATGAGCGATGAGAGATCAGGCGCAGGGCCACCTTCTAACGAGCATTCCGAGGCACGGGCATGCAACAGTCAACTGTCTGACACCGGGCTAAGTTATTTCTTAACAGTAAACTGAAACCCTACCCGGGACCTCACGTAGCTTCACGGACCAATAGACCAAGCCACTTTAATAGCATCATCATCACCATCAGCCTATACATTCGTCCACTGTTTTATTTTAGCTTTCCCAAAATGAACGTTATTCCCATCAATCTTCGGCTACTCGCATCCAGCTCCTACCAGCCGTCCCGCGCAGATCGTCACTCCACCTGGCCTGCGGGCGTCCTAAACTACGTTTGCCGAGACGCGGTAATCACTCCAGTAGCGCTACCATGAGTTTAAAATTTACGGACTCGATATCGCCTACGTAAATATGTCTATGAAAAACTGGTTACGCTAAGAACTACAATCGGTCTAGGATTGCAATCCGGTGTCATTTTCAGTCCGGCCGGATACGACCGGATTCCCATCAATCCGGCCGGAACCGGTCGGATCCGGCCGGATTGATTAAATCAAGATGATTTTCGCTTTTTAGTACAAAATAAGTGAGTTAATTAAGTGTCACTATGAGTGCAGTGACACTTAATTACTTACTTAATGTAGGTAGTTTATATAAATAAATCAAAAATATATAAAATCAACTTTATTTCCTACCCAACGTTAAGACAACAAGAAAACAATTAAAATTTAAAAGTTTATATAGTAATAATTTTACGACGTAGCTCAGTCTTTCTAGATTTCACTTTCAAGGATCATTTATAAGTAACAATATTAATTATCAAGTAACTATAATATCTTATAGATACAACTATAAATAAGGCGTCCGACCGATTTCAGCCATGGCGGCCGATCTCAATTGAGATCCGCCAAGTGCGCAGGATATATTATAGTGCACAAGTGTGCCCGCAAACACAAGTGCACTCTCTATTCCCTTACTCTCATAATTCGGTGAGACGGCAATCCGACATGACCGATGAGAGATCGGGCGCAGGACCACCGGCTTAAAGTGCATTCCGAGGCACGGGCGTTCAACCGCCAACTTCCCAACTGCGGGCTGAGTAATTTCATTACAGAAATCTCACACAAATTTTGCCCGACCCCGGATTCGAACCGGGGACCTCTCGGTCCTAACGCAGCGCTTGCCACCAATAGACCAACAACTAACCTTACGTAATTAACTGAAATGAGATCAAAATCATTATTAAAGTATTTGAGAATGCTAATAAACAAGCCTTACAGGTATTTCTGATTATGACAGATACCATCATGATTTGATGAATCTGTCAAACGAATGAATGGCAAAAAATATCACAATAATGAGTTTAGACTCTGCGACGAACGACTTGCACGCATGAACACTACACACAACGCCTTTAAAGTACCTACTCATGCAACAGCTATATTATTTTGTCAGAAACTGGTATGACGGGAACCGGTCTCCGGATCCGGTATATTGGTGCCGGATCCGGTAACCATAAAATGATGCCGGATCCGCCGGATTACCGGATCCGTTTTTCCGGATTGCAATCCCTAAATCGGTCGTATGAAAAAAACAACTCGATAGGTTTTTAACGTACGTATGTTTTCGATAGCCAACTCACGGTACCGCTACAGAACTCTTTTGCTCCAGCGATTGTTGGTTCTACGGCTATTATGGCTACTAATGGCTAGCCTACTGCCACTTCAGCTTGCTAATCCGTTAAGCTATGTCGGTGGCTCTTGTTCTCTGCTGGATCACCTCATTTCTGATCCTGGAAAAACACCGAACATAGCTCTTTCCATAGCCCGCTAAACTAGTTTGAACTTTTGGAACAGCCGGGCCTTGTAATGATGCAAGTTACTGTTCAGCAAATTGATAATGATATTGTATTTGCTCAATTTGAAGTTTAATCTGTTAGTTTTAGTTCTGGTTATGCTTCATAATCCAGTTTTTTTTAAAGGATAACAAGATGACCTCACTCCACCTGATGGTAAAGGTAGTAGATCCACGTATGAGGTCGGCAGGCACAATATGCCATATTGAGCCTGTCGCACTCACCCTGAAGAGCCCGTGATCATATGAGGAAGGGAAAACATTAATTTGTCATCATTTATTTATTGACAAAGGTCAAGGGAAAAACCTTTAGGCAATCTCCAATTTCGTTTGAACTTATGGATTAGCCGGGCCAGTGCCCACATTTGGCTCTACTCCAATATTAATATTACACATTAAAGTAAAACAGGTAAATAATAGGATTTCAATTTCATGAAAACATTAATTTGACTTACTAAATAATTTATTCACAACATTGTAACACAAGTTACGCTACAGGCATTTAAAGAGAATTGGCCAAACTATAAATTCAACAGAGGTAAAGTCTATTAAGTAGAAGTTATGGCTTTAATATAAACATATTGCGACCCAAAAGCTCAAGGCTGAACGATTTCCAGCAGGAAAAGTGCCCGTCAAACAATATGCAGTGTTATTCCAAATTGAACTCTAATACGACAAAGTTAAAGTTGGTTTGAAGTTGTCAGTTGCAGTTTATTCCCGAGATGGAAGCGACATTCAATAAATGCATAATGCAGTTTGCAAATTGACTTAATTCCAGCAATTTGCTGCTTGGCACAGGTACTGACAGGAAAATAGTTTAGCTATAGAAAAATCTTTTTGTTGTTCAGACTTTCTACCTTACATTACAAAATGAGTAGCAGGACCAACGGCTTAACGTGCTTTCAAAGGCTCACACTATTAAAACCTACAACTTTATAACGGGCAAAATTTGTGTAAGGCTTTTCTGATTAAAAACACTGAGCGGCAGAAACTAAGTGTGTTTATAAAAAAAAAACTTAGCCCAAACTCGGAATCTAACCTAGGACCTTGCTAACTGTCGCTGCGCGGTCCTTGCCACCAACAATCCTACGAGGCAATCTATATGTCGCAGTCGTATTGTATAATCCGCCGTATTACATTACGGCTAGTCGTTATCAAAAACAGGGCCGTTATGTATTACGGCGGATCGACGTTCAGCCGTATTGCACTTTATTCAATATTGTAGGGTGAACACGTCATGTGATAACAAAATAAAACAGGGTTTACCTACTCGGTATGTATAATAGGTTTGTACTTTGTGTTGCGTAGGTGCGAAAGTATAATACCTAATATTAAAACTATAAAAAATCTTTAGTTTTAATATTAGGTATTATACTTTCGCACCTACGCAACACAAAGTACAAACCTATTATACATACCGAATAGGTACATAACCTTTATTTTTCGCATTAAAATTCAGCCGTATTCAATCCGGCTAATCGTTGATCCGCCGTTATACATAAAGGCCCTGTTTTTGATAACGGCTAGCCGTGATGTAATACGGCGGATTATACAATCCGACTGCGACATATATATCCTTTTATATAAACTGGTATGTGTTCGTCGGACAAATTATATATTTTTTACATAGTGCAAGAGACCTAAATTGTACTATTTAAAGAAATAAATAAATATTTGAGAAATATTTAAGAGATTAAATTTAATTTTCTTTTAAAATTTGTAAGAATATATAAGTTAAGTTAGTAATATAAGTTTTGCAGGCACCCTTACAGGGTCATGTTTTTGTACGTAGGTCAAAAACATGTTGCAAATAAATATTCTATTGCATTCTATTCTAAATATTTGAGACATTTCCACACATGGTCATCTGGCCCCAAACTAAACAGAGCTTTTACTAAGAAACTATTTTATATTTTTTGGTAGTTTTAAGACCCGAGGGAAGGTACCCACCCACTTATTTGATTACAGATATTAAGGTCAAGGAGATATAAGTTATGTTCAGGTGGTTCTGTACAGTATTATTTTAGTATAGTAGCTTCAATCTTCATACTATGAGGTCCCAATATTGCGATCAGATCAATGTGTAAAATAACTGTTTATGGATACAAAGTTTCCATATAGAGCCCCTGATATTTCAGTAGGTACTGTTGCAAGTGCAATGATCTCAGTTTACTAATATTAAAACAGGACAGTTTAAAATTATATATTTACTAGCGACCCGCCCTTGCTTCGCTTCGGGTAAATCTCTATCTCTATATAATATTTTTCAACCCCGTAAGGGATTTTACATACATAAGTTTTTTCCCTATTACTCCCGTTCCCGTGGGAATTTTACAATATCCTGTTGCAACTAAGCTTTTAATTTATTAAGGTACCTGCATGTCAAATTTCAAGCGTCTAACTTATGCGGTTAGTATTTTTCATACAAATGGATTTTCCCGTTATTTCCCGTTCCCGTGGGAATTTCGGGAAATCCTGTCCTAACGGATGCCTACGTCATAACATCTACCTGCATGCTAAATTTCATCTCGATCCGTCCAGTGGCTGTGACGACTTCGTCCGCGTAGAGATGTTTAACGGCTAAAACATTACTTCTTTATAGCGCAGTCGGTTAAAAAGTAGCCTATAACCTTTTCTAGGCTCTGGACTATATCTGTACCAAATTTCGTTTAAATCGGTTCAGTACTTTATGCGTGAAAGCGTAACAGACAGACAGACAGACAGAGTTACTTTCGCATTTATAATATTAGTAAGGATATTAGTTCGTCTTGATTATTTACTTAGCCGTTGGCATTTTAGTACTTTTTATAATAACCAACCACCATGATTGGTGTAACCCAGTCGAAACGTCGGGCAGTAAGTAGCTATGTATATGCTACTCCTAATAACGCGTGTAGACCCATAAAGACTAATATTTAGTGTAATGGAACGCGAAAGTCTAAAATCATACAAAATTATGCCTACCTTTGATAAAGTTTTATCGCTTGATAATGGTATTTGAACTTATAAGTTTCTCTAAAACCCTTAGGGAGTGAGTTAGGCTTTCAGCTAACCACATCTTATCATTCTAGTCAGATGTGTAATGGCAATAACTCTATCATAAGCCTAACTTTTAACGAACTCCAAATATGGACAGACTCCGCTGACTCACAAAAAATACCTCAAACCTTTCGCCTTCAATTTATTTCCATTGTGAATTTATGGCCTACAATAAAATATGCTGACACGGAGAAGTATGAAACGAATTCACAAGATATATTTAATAAGTGTTACCCAAAAACGGCGGGCAATGGAATCAAAGTATTAACAACGCCTTTGAAATGTCAAGCCCCTTTATAATATTAGCGTACACAAAAAACCACACTCTTTTGAAACAAAGCTGACAGTGATATAATACCCGATTCGTACGTATTTTAGTTAATATTTAAAACAAAAGACACGTACTAATGGAAATCGAGTTCTGTGGGTTATCTTTATACAAACGTGAATCATCATTTTGCTGTCCGACGCTAAGTGGGGTCGGCGCAACGTGTATACTTCTTACACTTGGGCCTGTCATTCGACAGCGGTGAGTCTCCTCCTTTCACTCCCATATCATCTCTCACGCAATCCATTAATGTCTTCTACGGCCTTCCTCTACTATTACGTCAATTGACATTCATAATCATCACGCTTCTAGTCACATGGCTTTCTCCTCTCCTCATAACATGCCTGTACCAAGCTAACCTTGCACTTACCTTTTTTCAGATTAGTGCAACTGTGAATAATAAATGATAATACAGGTAACGACCATGAGATGATTAATTTAATTTCCAAAGACACATAATTCAATCAGAAAGTACATCTTAGAAAATTAAATAAAATTTTGCTAATGTTTCTTAAAAGTATATAAGTATAGTGAATTATTACTTTTTCGGTCTTAATAGTTGCACAAACATGCATTTGAGTCGTTTTCTGTAGTTCCACAGCATAGGTCAGCGTATAGCATCATGGTTTATTTAAATAATTAATTATATTTTTGGTACTTTACTCGCCCGCAGCTTTGTTTTGCCCTAACTGACATACTAATGGCTTGGAGTAGCCTCGTCATCATAACTGGACTTGCGGGGGAGCGGATGGCTCTCACCCCTACGATGATGGTTTGGAGTAGCCTCGTCATCATTACTGGACTTGCGGGGAACGGATGGCTCTCACCTCTACGATAATGGCTTGGAGTAGCCTCGTCATCATCACTGGACTTGAGGGGAGCGGATCGCTCTCACCCCTACGATGATGGCTTGGAGTAGCCCCGTCATCATCACTGAACTTGCGGGGGAACGGATGGCTCTCACCTCTACGATGATGGCTTGGAGTAGCCTCGTCATCATAACTGGACTTGCGGGGGAGCGGATGGCTCTCACCCCTAAATGGCTAGAGCGCGCACTTATCTTAGTATTTGTACCGGAAACCTTATGAATGGTTCCGCCTCTACCCTTAGGGAGCTTTTGGGTTACCATATTTTTTACGTCAAAGATCAAATAATTAATTGTAATAATTCATACATAAGATCAAGCCTTTTTCCCAAAAGGGTTCCCAAAATTTTGCTAATGTTTCTTAAAAGTATATAAGTATAATGAATTATTACTTTTTCGGTCTTAATAGTTGCATAAACATGCATTTGAGTCGTTTTCTGTAGTTCCACAGCATAGTAGCGTTTAGCATCACGGTTTATTTGAATAATTAAAAATATTTTTGATACTTTACTCGCCCGCAGCTTTGTTTTCTAACTGACAAACGATGATGGCTTGAGTAGCCTCGTCTTCATCACCAGACTTGCGTAGGAGCGGATGGCTCTCACCCCTACGATGATGGCTTGGAGTAGCCTTGTCTCCATTACCGGACTCCCGGGGGAGCCGATGGCTCTCACCCCTACGATGATGCCTTGGAGTAGCCTCGTCATCATCACTAGACTTGCGGCATAGCGGATGGCTCTCACTCCTACGATGATGGCTAGGAGTAGCCTCGTCATCATCACTGGACTTGCGGGGAACGGATGGTTTCACCTCTACGATGATGGCTTGGAGTAGCCTCGTCATCATAACTGGACTTGCGGGGGAGCGGATGGCTCTCACCCCTAAATGGCTAGAGCGCGCACTTATCTTAGTATTTGTACCGGAAACCTTATGAACGGTTCCCCTTCTACCCTTAGGGATCTTTTGCGTTACCATATTTTTTACGTTAAAGATCAAATTAATTGTAATAAAACATACATAAAATCAAGTCTTTTTCCCAAAAGGGTAGGCAGAAATTCCTGTCCTGTGTGATTACAGTTAATGTTACTTTGAGTTCCGGATACATATATTTTCTTTAAGTTACCTAAGTATGGTTATTATTAATTACATAATTGACTTTTCTTAAATAACTTTCAGAGTAAATATAAATAAAACGACTCAAAAGGCTTTATTATTTATTACGAAACCGATTTAGATTTAGGTACCTACGATAATAATAATTTACAATTTAGAAAAGTTACATGATAATTCAATGACAATCACGCACCATTATTAAAAAGAACTTAGGTATTAAAATTCGTCATTACTTCTCACACATCGTCTTCCATATCATTCTCGCATCCAACGATTCTTGATTGGCCACTTTATTAATCCATGTTATCTTTATTAAACCCATAATTATTTATTTTAATAATTATTGATGGCAAGACTTTCAACTGAGACATTAGAAAATTGGTCAAAAATAAATTGAAATCCTTTAATTTTAGACTGTGGTTCAGAACACACTTACATTAACAAATAAACATTAATTGATTGAATGATGTTCATTTGATTTTTCAAAAACTTTTCTCAAATTACATTCAGAATTAATGGTCCTTTCAGTTTAATTTTATCACCAGGACTGACTCGCACCGTAGTTTAGGTATTTGTGTAAACATCGCGCCATAACCGTCTCACTTTAATAAATCAATTATACAATAATAAACAGGTGAAATGTGACCTTTTACAATATTTAAAGTACCTACATAAGGTCGACCTTTGGAATAATAAGTCACATTATACAGAACGTTCATGTTATGTTGAGATGAGAGACTAGTCTGAAAGAAATAGATAAATAAAGAATATATGGTTTCCATCTTAAAATATTTAACGAAATACATAACGTATTAAAATATTCGTACCACGACAACATAGCTGTAACTGTATTCTTAATAAGTAATTTAATTTCCTTTTTGTGGTAAATTTTCAATACCAATCTTTTTTGATATTGAAAAATCTTATCTTTTTTTTAAACTTGTAAAACTCAAAAGTAAGTGAGTGATTATGAGTGAAAAACATCAATTCATTCAAAGTTTATCAAAATATTCAATTTCAATCAAACATAGAACCATATTCACGACACAAAATTATCAACTAACAACATCTTAACACAACTCAGTAAATTTTGGAAGAACATATTGTTACTTATACAAAAGATCTCGATCCCAATCACCATTAAAAGACATAATTAACCTTCACGATTGTTTTAGGAAAACTATTTATTAAATTCAAGCTGAGCATTCTAGTAAAAGCAAGATTTATTGCTTTCACATCTTAACAAACAATAAAAAAACTATTCACAATTCAGTATGCGGAGAGGGGAATTTCTTCAATACAGCATGGTACAAATTGTAAAAGGCGTAAACGGACACACTGAGTATTACAACTAGCGACCCCCCAAACACGAAACTGAGAAAGTTCCCATCGATCATAGTGGTCCCTTGTAGAGACTTGGCGTGCCCTTGGAACAGGTCCTTTGTCCCTGCCCCGGCCTGCTTCCGTTCCTCCATCATCCTTTTCATGGAGGAGAGCCGCTCTTTCAGCTCATCTATGGATTCCAGCATGTCTTCTGACGCTGAAAACATAATGGGACATTAGAATAGAATGTTTGTGATGTTACTGTGTCTATGACTCAATTTTATTGAGTGCGTTTTATAGGATCCAGAGAGAATCTTACCAATTCAGCATTAGGTTCATAACTTTTACTTAAATACATTGAGAATAAATACACCGTGAATTTTGAGTGGTTGTTTTCCCGTGGCAGAACGATTTGCCTTTAATAATACTATCGAATCATGCAAATTTTTCGTTGAAAAATAATTTTTTTTTCTCAAATTTTAAAATTATAATTTTCCAACTCGAAAACGAGAGAACTATCGTTCTTTTATGAGATTTGACGTAACCAAGTACTGTTTGCCGCGTGAAATCGGTGCTTAAAGATAAAGAAGCTCTACGCCCTAAGTAATAAAGCGGTTCGAACGTGCTTTTGAGTTTCGGTTAAACCTTTCGTCAAGCCGGCATTTATTGATTTTAATAAAAAAAAAACTGCACAAATCTATTGTGCTACTAGGATAGAATCATTTTACTGCGGGAAAACAACCACTAAAATTTCACGGTGTATAAACTATCAGATAATATCCTAACTAAAATTTCAGTCTTTCATTTAAAAATCTTAATTTATAATATACTAGCTGTGCCCGCGACTTCGTTCGCGTGAACTAGAGGATTTTGATTTTTTTTTAACTTAAAAGTAGTCGTAGTCCCGTCAAAATCTTTTCTGCCACTTAAGAAGTTAGTCTTCAACCGGAAGAAATATTTAAAACAAAATTATTTTGGTTTTTATCATCATCATCATCTGTTGTTAATCGTGTAGTAATAAATAAGTTCGTTCGCGTGAACTACAGGATTTTGATTTTTTTTTAACTTAAAATTCGTAGTCCCGTAAAAATGTTTTCTGCCACTTAAGAAGTTAGTCAACCGGAAGAAACATTTAAAACAAAATTATTTTGGTTTTTATCATCATCATCATCTGTTGTTTATCGTGTAGTAATAAATAAGTATATTACACAACATCACATTAATTGATCTGATCCTGTGGTAAGAAGCTTTAGCACTTGTTTTTATCAGAACAGTGGTATACATTTAAATATTTAACCCTTGATCAAATACAGCATATAGATTTTTTCATTAGTTTTCGGTATTACAACTAGATAAGGTTCAAAATCTGGTAGGAACTATTTTCCCCGTGTCTTATTAAGGGTTAAATAGCACAACCAGACACGGAACAAACATCGATATTCATCGCAGAAATATTTGTGCTGAGTGGGAATAGAACCCAAGAAAAGAAAAAAAAAGAAAAGTCCAAGTGCAAGACGGAATCGCACAACGCAATTTATTTTTAAAGTTTACGCAATTTTCTGTACTTGACTAAATTTTGAGAATCTGAGTACTTCGCAGATAGTAGTTCCCTTTGCGAGTGTCAAAAATTGGCAGCATAAATGAATGTTTCTTTTGATTGTGTTGGCTCAGGCGAAGGGACAGTAGACCTGAGTATTTGATGTAACTTTCAGTTTGATATTTTCTCCTTGACAAAAATTGACGATGATAAACGGATCCTATATAAGGGATTTGGTTTTTCTTTCCACGTACGAAATCCTAAAATCTATGTTTATAGTGAACAGCTTCCCCATATTGAATAGATCATCTCCAAGTAATCCTAATTGTTCATCGAACAATGTGAAATAAGGGACGTCCTATTCCAAAGCCAGGAAGCAGTTTATAGTAAGAGCGGAAGAAGGCGTCCATGACCGCGTGGTTTAGGTATGTGCTTGCTATGCAAGAGGTCGCCACTTCAAACCCTGCCACGTACAAATTTTAAATTCATACCTATGTACGATTATTCGACGCTTTTACTGTGTGCTTGAATCATGTTCTTTCTTAATCCCTGGCAAACCCCTCATTTTCTCTTTTCGAATTTTATGCTTTACCAAATTAAATATGCTATACTTTTATATTGATTTTCATATTATTTTTTGAACTCAATATTGAATTTGTTCAATTTGATTGAATATTTAATACCCGGTCGGTGCATACAATGTATCCTTTTTCTGATACCAAACCCTTGAGTATTAATATCAATGTATTTTTTGACAACCAACCTTCTTCAATTCGGCAATTATGGAAATTTGAATGCTCTCGTTAATTTTGACAGCTTAAAAATATGTCAATTAGATGACACTATTTTGTTAAATTAAAATAGAAAAGGTGACAATTAGAATATTTTCGATACATGTTGTCGATTCAGAACCCTTCTAGTAATTTACGTAATTTAATGGCACTCCATATTTATCAATTCCTAAAGACAAACTTCACATATTTGACGTATGGTATACCTACATACAAACTTTTCCACAATATAATATCGAAGTAATACGTAGAGCACAGTGCCATCTTTGAACTACCAAAAAACTATTCACGTAGGTACTCATGTTATATCAAACTTGACAGCATTTATGGCATGCTGTACAAAGCACGATGCCATCTATGTGTAATTTTATGAACAATAGCTGACCCAACAGACTTCGTCCTGTCAAAACAAATTGTAAAATTTGTTTGAAATTTGATTTTTTTACATCTTGGGTGACAAATTTGGGTTTTTCGTACGGATCCCTACTTTTTTGAAAATGTAATATAGCCTATAACCTTCCTCGATAAATGGACTATCCAACAGTGAAAGAATTTTTTAAATCGGACCAGCGGTTCCTGAGATTAGCGCGTTCAAACAAACAAACAAACAAACAAACAAACAAACAAACTCTTCAGCTTTATAATATTAGTATAGACAAGACCCATTTAAGTCTCAAGGGCTGGTTAGTTTTCGAATAGCGTAGGTAGAGTACTAAAATAACCTCCGAAACTTAAATGATATCTAATACATCAAAAAGATTAATGAAGCAAACAATAAATATTAAATAATGATGATTGATTAGGCTAGTACTAGTTCAGACTCAACTACACTTATTGAGTATAACAGATATATCATAATAATATACTCTAGTGAGAGATGTCATGATTGCATAGTAAATAACATTATATATAGTCAGCATTAAAAATAAACAATACGTCGTTCATATCTAGTAATTGTTATTCCCGATGGCTTAAAGGTTATCTGATACTAAAACTCATTTTTAATGTGTCTAATGCTTGTTGTGTTTGCTGACGTATCTAATCCATATAAGTATTTACATCAACGTCATAAATCGTCCGTATATCCGTGATAAGCAATGGTTTATCGGTTATTAAAAGATTAACAAATAATTATTGCCTTTTCATTCTATGATTAACCTATCAAACGTCTGGTAGCGTTGACCATCGCTTATCTATACTAATATTATAAAGCTGAAGAGTTTGTTTGTTTGTTTGTTTGTTTGTTTGTTTGTTTGTTTGAACGCGCTAATCTCAGGAACCGCTGGTCCGATTTAAAAAATTCTTTCACTGTTGGATAGTCCATTTATCGAGGAAGGTTATAGGCTATATTACATTTTCAAAAAGTAGGGATCCGTACGAAAAACCCAAATTTGTCACCCAAGATGTAAAAATCAAATTTCAAACAAATTTTTACAATTTGTTTTGACAGGACGAAGTCTGTTGGGTCAGCTATTGTTCATAAAATTACACATAGATGGCATCGTGCTTTGTACAGCATGCCATAAATGCTGTCAAGTTTGATATAACATGAGTACCTACGTGATACGTTTTTGGTAGTTCAAAAGATGGCACTGTGCTCTACGTATTACTTCGATATTATATTGTGGAAAAGTTTGTATGTAGGTATACCATACGTCAAATATGTGAAGTTTGTCTTTTGGAATTGATAAATTTGGAGTGCCATTAAATTACGTAATTTATTTTTACCATTACCATTACCATTCTGAATCGACAACATATATCGAAAATATTCTAATTGTTGCCTTTTTTCTATTTTAATTTAACAAAATAGTGTCATCTAATTGACATATTTTTAAGCTGTCAAAATTAACGAGAGCATTCAAATTTTCATAATTGCCGAATTAAAGATGGTTGGTTGTCAAAAAATACATTGATATTAATACTCAAGGGTTTGGTATCAGAAAAAAGGATAAGATATTAAATATTCAATCAAATTGAATAAATTCAATATTGAGTTCAAAAAATAATATGAAAATCAATATAAAAGTATAGCATATTTAATTTGGTAAAGCATAAAATTCGAAAAAGAAAATGAGGGTTTTTCCAGGGATTAAGAAAGAACATGATTCAAGCACACAGTAAAAGCGTCGAATAATCGTACATAGGTATGAATTTAAAATTTGTACGTGGCAGGGTTTGAAGTGGCGACCTCTTGCATAGCAAGCAAATACCTAAACCACTCGGCCATGGACGCTTTTTTCCTCTCTTACTATAAACTGCTACCTGGCTTTGGAATAGGACGTCCTTTATTTCACATTGATCGATGAACAATTAGGTTTACTTGAAGATGATCTATTCAATATGGGGAAGGTGTTCACTATAAACATAGATTTTAGGATTTCGTACGTCGAAAAGAATAACCGAACCCCTTATATAGGATCCGTTTATCATCGTCAATTTTTGTCAAGGAGAAAATATCAAACTGAAAGTTACATCAAATACTCAGGTCTACTGTCCCTTCGCCTGAGCCAACACAATCAAAAGAAACATTCATTTATGCTGCCAATTTTTGACACTCGCAAAGGGAACTACTATCTGCGAAGTACTCAGATTCTCAAAATTTAGTCAAGTACAGAAAAATTGCGTAAACTTCAAAAATAAATTGCGTTGTGCGAGGCGGTCTGACACTTGGCCCTTTATTTTTTTTTTTTTTTCTTTTCTTGGGTTCTATTCCCACTCAGCACAAATATTTCTGCGATGAATATGGATGTTTGTCCCGCGTCTGGTTGTGCTATTTAACCCTTAATAAGACACGGGAAAATAGTTCCCACCAGATTTTGAACCTTATGTAGTTGTAATACCGGCGAAAACTAATGAAAAAATTCTATATGCTGTATTTGATCAAGGGTTAAATATTTAAATGTATACCACTGTTCTGATAAAACAAGTGCTAAAGCTTCTTACCACAGGATCAGATCAATTAATGTGATGTTGTGTAATATACTTATTTATTACTACACGATAATCAACAGATGATGATGATGTTAAAAACCAAAATAATTTTGTTTTAAATGTTTCTCCCGGTTGACTAACTTCTTAAGTGGCAGAAAACATTTTTACGGGACTACGACTTTTAAGTTAAAAAATCAAAATCCTGTAGTTCACGCGAACGAACTTATTTATTACTACACGATTAACAACAGATGATGATGATGATAAAAACCAAAATAATTTTGTTTTAAATATTTCTTCCGGTTGAAGACTAACTTCTTAAGTGGCAGAAAAGATTTTGACGGGACTACGACTACTTTTAAGTTAAAAAATCAAAATCCTGTAGTTCACGCGAACGAAGTCGCGGGCACAGCTAGTTTTATATAAAATCATAATATGATCGAAGAAACAGACATGTTGGATAATCACCAATTACCAACAAAATATATAAATACCTAATGAATTACGTCTGTTGTATCTTTATATTTGCATTGATGTTTTTGTGTTAGAAATAAACTTCATTCGTTATTTGTATAGAAATAGACAGAGCGTCAAAGTATATAATATTATAGTGTCAAGTGGCAAACTCACCAAACATTCACAGGCCAATACATTTTTAGTAACCAACTACAAGTCAATAGCAGAATACAGTTTGAATTCATTTAAAGTCTAAAATCGCATGGAAATCTAGATTGTTAAAAATCTCTTGCGTATGTATGGGTAATACTCATTACTGAATCGTTGATTTCCTTTCCATCATATAAATAATATATCGTAATATATTTACTTAGTTTCAATTCTATATAGATGTTCGGGTTACTAATGCTTGAACAGCCATGGTTTATTTAGCGTGAATCGTAGTGTAAATATGCCGATTTACTTAATAAATTCTGTACTTAACACCCTCAATATGGATAAAATAACAAAATAAAAAATCCACATACCTTCACCTTCCCTTTCCGGACTCATTTTTGAAAGATAACCAACAAATGCAACCACAAAACGCAGCGAACCACCCGGTTTTTATTTTTATTCCAAATGGTTGCGAATCTGTGGGAATCCAAAATGGCGGACGCATGCGCGCTGAACAGGGATAGGCTATTGATCGACCCAGACTAGACCTTTTAGTCTTGGACTAATGTAAACAAAAAAATGGTCAGTTAATAACAGTTTTCTTAACTTAATTGAATTTTCTAGGCTTATTATGGTATGAATAAGGTATTTTTTAGTTTTAGAACTTTCTATATTAAACACGGAGTAGACTGATAAAATTACACTGGGGATGTTGACTTATTCATAATTAAGCAGGGTGGCAATATTAATATCATAACGCACATGAAAAAATGTTATGTTTTGCAATATGAATTTCTTTTATTAGTTTTGAGTGTCTCAAAAGGGCAAAAAGATACCCTATTACTAAGATTCGATGTCCGTCTGTCACCAAGCTCTATCGAATCCCAAGAGCCACGATAAGTATTCGTTTAAGTTTTGTGCAAATAATGTAATTCCTTTGCAGCTATTAGGACAAATACTAAAAAAAATTTACTAAAAAGAATTATTACTTTGGGCTTTCATACAAAAAGCGTGATTGCTAAGAATATTCGTACGGAACCCTTAAGGCGTTTGTTTTTATTTAAAATATAATTTAAAATAAGGAATTTTGACTATAACTACGATATTAATTCCCTACAGGATTTTAAAACGCGCGTGTGTGTGTCTTTCTGTGGATAGGCAGTCCACATGTAGAGTTTTGCTTTGCTAACTAATTTGTATGTGTGTGTGTACGTGTGTACGTGCGGTAGTATGGAGCGTGTAACTTTTAAAGAAAATAAAAAAAACGCATTAGTAAGTAAACAGTCTTTCATAAATTTATTTAGCTTAAAACATCATTTTGTTAGAGACGAGATAATGAACCAAAATCAGACGGCATTCTCAACGATCCAGTTGGTGTAGGAGGAGACAGCGGTGCTGACGCCAGGGTGGAAGGCGTCGGCGCACCCTCTGCCCCAAGACACGACGCCGACCAGGACATCGCCGTAGTAGAGCGGCCCGCCGGAGTCGCCCTGGCAGGCATCGCGGCCGCCCATATCAAGCACTCTTGCGCATATCATGTTGTCCGTGATGGAGGAGCGGGGGCGGGGCGCGTAGCGGGCGCGGCAGACTTGGCGGTTGATGGTGTAGATTTGCACGTGGCGGAGTTGGGATGATGCTGAGCCTCCTTGCTGTAAGATGAATAAAAAAATCTTTATACTGATCTATGTAAACATAAATAATTGTACGCGCAAACTTCCGAAGAACTGGATTCGATTAGCCGAAGAAAGAAAGAAGTGGCGTGCATTTGAGGAGGCCTATGTACAGCAATGGACAGAAATGGGTTGATGATGATGATGATGATGCATAACTTATGAACAAATGTACCAAATTGGATGACGGTGGAGACACATTATAAATACGCCAATTTTTAATTAAACATATGTTTAAGCCTTTATTTTTTTTGTGCATAAGGTTGTTACAAATAAAAGCTTAAATATAGATACTATACTTTTTCTCCTAAGATGTTCCCTGTGACACTTCATTGTGTTCTGAATCACGCATCTTACGATTGACAAACGAAAATAATTTTATTGCACACTTTTTTAATTTTATTGCGGCGTCATTAGGAAAAATATCAAAATAAATATTTTTATACTTTTAAATGACAAACAGTATCGTTTAGTTTAATTTAATGTAATAGAACATTTAAAAAAAATACCTATGCAGTTCGTATACGTAGAATGGAACGTAGTAACTCTGACTAAGTTCCATTCTACGTAATACGAACTGCATAGGTATTTTTAAAAAAAAATCTATTACTTTAAATTAAACTAAACGATACTATTTCCCTTTTAAAAGTTTAAAATTATTAATTTAATATTTTTCCTAATGAAGCCGCAATAAAATTAAATAAGTGTGCAATAAAATTATTTTCGTTTGTCAATCGTAAGATGCGTGATTCAGAACACAATGAAGTGTCACAGGGATCATCTTAGCTGAAAAAGACTATAAATATCTATATTTCAGTCCGTAAGTGCGAAGTTTTTCAAATCATCTGATCTTAAATAACATTTGAAATGTTATTCAATTGTCGATATTATTGGCTTGTCTGAAACTTGAACGCACACAGCACAAATGGTGGAATACATTATTAGAGACGTTTAACTATGTAGGTTACTAATAATAACTAACACAATTCGCCATTATAATAATATTGTATATTGGGTTTCCAAATCTACTGTGTTCGTGGAAATTTACACTAATTGTGATTACTTATTAATATACGTACTGATGAATACTAATGTATTAGGATAAATAGTAAGTAGATTTCAGTGTAAGCCTTTTATGAGTTTGGTCTGTAAATAAAATCACTACATTTTACCAACATCACAAACATACCCAAATGAAAAAATACTAGAGAAATCTTATTTTCAGCTCTTGGTCATTTGCTTACATTCTAAAATCGCTCAGCTTTATGTAGCATACTATAACTTCATACTTTGCTTTGTTAGCAGTAGTATTTAAAATTGTGTGGCTTCCTCGTTGGTCCATTGGTAGCAAGCGCTGCATAAGGACCGAGAGGTCTCCGTTTCGAGTCCAGGGTCGGGCAAAATTTGTGTGAGTTTTTCTGGAATGAAATTACTCAGCCCGTAGTTCGGAAGTTGGCGGATGAACGCCCGTGCCTCGGAAAGCACTTGAAGCCGGTATTCCTGTGGTCATGTCGGATTGCCGTCTCACCGAATTATGAGAGTAAGCGGCAAGGCGTATGTGTGTACACTTGACTAATCTCAATTGACCTTGGTTGAAATCGGTTGAACGCCTTATTTAATACTAGCTGTGCCAGCGACTTCGTTCGCGTTTCCCCGTTTTTTACACATTTTCCATTGTATCTTTGCTCCTATTGGTCGCAGCGTGATGTTATATAGCCTAAAGCCTTCCTCGATAAATGGTCTATACAACGCAAAAAGATTTTTTTCAAATCGAACCAGTAGTTCCTGAGATTAGCGCGTTCAAACAAACAAACAAACAAACTCTTCAGCTTTATAATATTAGTATAGATTAGACCAAAAAACAAAACAAAATCTTACCGAAACCGCGCCCCATCCAGCGTGTACTACCGCCTGCCCATCAGGCACTTCGAATCCTTGGGGAGCGATCCCAACGGTCTGAATGACGTCACTGTACGTCAAGAAGGAAGACAGACGAATGAGGGTGATGTCTCCGTCGTTGTCAAGGCGACCGTAGGTGGGGTGGTTCAGGATCCTCTCGATGCCCACGACCAGGCCTCCAGAGTTACGGTTGGTAGTACCGGCTCTGATACGACGGTTGCTGGGGGTGGCTAACCTGGAAGAGGATAAATAGGTTTTAATTAGAAATGAAATGAAATGAAATAAGTTTATTTGCTTGTGAATAGGGTACACAGAAGATGAAATATAGGTACAGTTTACATGAAAATAGAAAGAAGCTAAGTTAGGTTGGCATTCGCAACTTGATTGAACGTTTTTAAACTGAGAAAAAAGTTCGAATTAGTCAATTAGTGGTAATGAAGCAAAACATTATTAATTGATTATAAATGTTTACACTAACTACAGATTAACTATTATTTTTATATTTGGAAAACACAAAACAAAACAATGTTTTTTTTTCAGTATTAGAGCTTTCATTAATTTAATATAAAATAAACGCAACTTGAGTAGGTAAATTGACTTAAAAGCTTGGTGTGAGTTAGTTACAATTATTACATGCGTAGTACCTATACCTACTATTTATTTGTTTAGCTGTTTTTAAACTGTCATTGTTTATGATTATAAGCATTTATTTTACTATATTGAATAAAAATACTGTTAATCTAACTTACAATCCAGCAAAGCAATGCGCAGCGGACAGCACATATCGGTTGTTCAGGATGTTGGCTGCACATGACTGCGTCCACAAGATCAAAGACCTGAACTCCACCTGTACCGCTGAGGGGTACTGGTCGATGGTGGTCACGTTTCCACCGACGATCCGGTTCACTGGCTCAGCGTGGACCGCAGCTGTCAAAGTGACAAGATGGCGTCAGAGAATAGATTCCTTAGGGTCTACCAAAGCCGACTATTTTTCCTAACTGGCTTACGATGATGGCTTGGAGTAGCCTCGTCATCATCACCGAACTGGCGGGAGAGCGGATGGCTATGACTCCTACGATGATGACTTGGAGTAGCCTCGTCATCATCACCGGACTTGCGGGGAGCGGATGGCTCTCACCCCTACGGTGATGGCTTGGCGTTGCCTTGTCGTCATCACCGCACTTGCGGGGGGGCGGATGGCTAATACTCCTACGACGATGGCTTGGAGTAGCCTCGTCATCATCACCGGACTTACGGGGAGCGGATGGCTCTCACCCCTAAACCAAAGCGGAGACGAGACTAGCAGATTTATTTTTAAACAATAATAGAATGGTGAATGATCCTGGGTACCTATGTAAAAAAAGATTATAACTTTGTCACAATTAAGTCTGTGTGAATGATCAATTAGGTTAGGTTTTATAGACATTCAAACTAACTCGGAAACTAAGTGACCGAAATATTTTTGAACACACTATGTTATATCACATATGGATTGTTAGGAAATATAAACTTAAAATGTTTAAGTGCTAAAGTTTGCACTAGCTGTTTCATTATTTTGAAATAACTCAATTGCCCCACTTTTCACCGGGGATTTGAACACCCGTCCTTCCGGGAATCGCGCTCAGACGTGCGAAACATTATGTACACCAACTAACAGCTATACAGCCGTCGATTTTTTCCCGCATATTACTATTAGGAAACGTTGAAAATAGAAACTAATGAAAATTATCTAGTGTGTTATTGGTCACCACCACTCGGTCATCGACGCTTTTAAACCATAACATAAGTGTATAGCTTTCAAACATAATAAATAAAACTACGTACCCAAGGCCAGAGCCAAAACGAAAAATAGCTTGGACACCATCTTGCCGATTAGTTGTTTTTGTCAATGAATGAAGACATTTATATATTAATTTTGTTATCAATACTTATCTTTTAATCGATATCACGTATTGTGTAGTTTAAACGTAAAAGATATCGAAGTAAGCTTCTTGAAACTTTGTATGTATATTGAAAAATTATTAATGACACACTCATTATAATACATTTTTAAATTTTTTTATTAATAGTTTAATACTTAGAACACATATTTAACTTTTTATTTCCCAAATATACTCGCACAGGAATAAATCCTTTAAAAATTTAAAACTTTCGTGCTTTAATGGTATTATACATATATAGGTCTTTATACTTATTTAAATAAATAAATATTACACAACATCACATTCATTGATCTGATCCCGTGGAAAGTGATCACAAATACAAATACTTAATGCTCATTGTTCGTCGATGTTCGTCACACAATTATTTGTCCCAAGTGGAATCGAACCCACGACTCTTAAAACCTGAAGGCCTACCAAAACTGTGGAAAAAGGCTAAAGAAGAAGAAGAAGACTCTTAAAACCGTAGTTTGTGAACCAGGGTCCCTAACCACTGTTCGATCAAACCAGTTGTTTGTTATTATAACATTAAAAAGGCACTTTCGCGAGATAATTTGCATGCCTCTAAAAGTTTCAGAGTTTTTTTATAAAGTTAGCAAATGAACTTATGAAACACATAACATAATGGACATGATGAGCTTGCTCGCTTGGACATCAATGAATAGGCGAGTGGACTAAAAAAATATAATTAGTCCGTTATTTAGATTATTTAAAAATATTGTACTCTTTTTTTTATTTTGTTTCACAAACAAGAAATTATGAAGATATAGTGCTTAGAAGTTTCGTATGACGTCATGTTATGGTACAATTTTTACCTAGCCGTGACGTCACAAACCCCACTCCAGAAGTTTGATAAGCTATAGGTTTGTCATTTTTCAATCAATTAAAAAACAAAAAAATATGTGTCCCATATTTTTGTATAAACTAACTTACGGACTAAATAGAATAATAAGATTTTGACCCAGTCGTCACGCCTATTATGTAACTTGTGATTTTTTATGTACCTTATATGTGATTAATTTATTTACAACTTGACGTGCAAAAGTATTTCATGAAAATCTATTTGCAGAATAAATTGTTTCATTTCATTTCATCATGGAAATTACTTTTATTTTGGGGTCGGTTAAATTATCAGAAAAGGTATTGTTATTACGTATATCAGCTACATGCCATGTGTGAAGTGTAATTCCCAGCACGTGTCAATTACGCAAAGTTAGAGTGTGTTTAGCAAGTTAAGTATTAGCATAATCACTATAATCTGGGAATGTTTCTCAAACTGTTTATTATTGGTATGAATACATATTATCTATGTTTGTACACTAGGTCATATTATAAAATCAAAAGCGTACTTGTATCTAAAACGTAGATAAACGAAATTAATTAAGCCTTTGAATCGATTTAGCGGAAATTTGTCACAGAGATAAGGGAAACAGAGGGATAAGGAAAACTGAAAATATAATAAAACTAATTTTACGGATTAATCTCGCGTGTATTGTTATTCTAAAGATATTATTGATAGACTAGTGACCCGCCCTCGCTTCGTTTCGGGTAATTCTTTCTTAGCAAATGCCTACGTTTTAACATCTACCTGCATGCCAAATTTCAGCCGGATCCGTCCAGTAGATTGGGCTGTGCGTTGATACATCACTATGGCAGTCAGTCACCTTTGAATTAAATACATAATAATAATATATTTAAATTAAACCGGGGTTTGATCGGGCATTTTATTTTTGTTAAGATATTTCTCAGCGCGGGCTGTAAGAAAGAAAGTGGTCCTCCGCCCGATCTCTCATCGATCATGTCGGATTGTCGTCTCACCGAACTATGAGAGTAAGGGAACAGAGAGTGCACTTGTGCACTATAAAATATGTCCAGCGCAGTAGAAGCCATTAAGATCGGCCACCAAGGCCGAAATCGGTCAGACGAATATATTTTAATTCTATTTTATGAGCAGTTTGAGAACCTCTGGTATACACAAGTCAGATAATTAAAATGGTTAAACCCGACTTATCCAAGCACGTGGTTTCATATCTGACGTATTGATTACAAACAATAATTAAAGTCTATAATAATTATTGTTTCATACTTCTCTGATTAGAGTGGTTAAGGAGACGATGAAATGTATCCAAAACTTGATCAACCTCGATTGTTAACTAAGCCTTGTACCTATTCATCATGAGGTGAAATTTAAGATTCTATAAACTGTACTTATATTATAAATACGAAAGTTACTTTTTCTGTTACACTTTCGTAGCCAAACTACTAAACCTATTACAATGAAGCTTAGCACAGAGAGAGTTTAGAGAAAAAAAAGCTAAGTATGTAATAAAACCTACTGCAATTTAGGAATATAAAGTAAAGCAAAACGATATCATTAAGACAATGGGTATCTAATGATAGTGAATGGTCTCTCACTGTTTTAATGATATTTTTTCAAGCGTAACAGTGCTCTCATGAAATTGAAACTCTATTCTAAAACTGATGTGTAAATTATGTAAAATTTTAAGTGCTAAAGCTTGCACAAGCTGTTTTTATATTTATTCCCTTCTCGAATTTATCGAAATATATTGTTCCGTTTTTCCAAAATAAATTACGTGTTCATGAAACAAAACCATGATAGGTAATAAATTCCAATAAATGATTACAAACGATAGTTTTAAGTTATCAACCATAATAATATACACCTTCCGGATTATTATAGGTACTACATATTAGGGTAGAGCGCAAACGACGAACGTAATTTTAACTAAAACACAATGCTTATATTAATTTTATTATATTAAAATACTGAATGTGTTTTTTCATTATGTCGGAACGATTTTATATATTATGGAGTTTTGGGGAGGAATCAATAGCAAACAACAATCCATTTACTATTTATAATTTTAAACTGTCATGGTTACACACATTAGAAAACTGTAACTGTCCGGGATATTTACCATGTTGTTTTGTTTTAATGAGCTCCCGATATTTCGGCACTGTTGCAAGCGCCATGAATGAAATATCGGGAGCTCATTAAAACAAAACAACATGGTAAATATCCCGGACAGTTACAGTTTTCTAAACCATTTACTATTTTATTGCCCAACTTGCCGTAACAATTTGCCGCTATGTTTTTATTCTCTAGAATCTTCAATTTGTAGTGTGCAAAAAGCCTTATCAATAAATATTGTTTTCCTATCATAATGGTGATACTACTCAGTATTTATCTAAAGACGGTTAAGTTTGTGTGGTTGCTGAAAATGGCACGCCTTGTCGTTTTCATTTTGGTGGTGTTTTCAGGTATTCTTTTATTTTTATATCATGTTTTACATGGCTATACATCAAATAAATGCGGATTTGTTAATTATTAAGATTCTTGAAGCTTTTCTTATTTCATGACAAATAATTTGACCATTCTTACTATGAAATATTGTATATTTTTTCTTTGTTCGGATAAAATACACACACAAGCCAAAAAAATCCGTCATATCAGCTCGATTTATAATTGACGGAGATATTGGTGGACTGGCTCGGTGGAACAGTGGTTATTGACCCTGGCTGGCGGTTCCAAGCGTCGTGGGTTCGATTCTCGCTCGGGATAAATATTTGCGTGATGAAGTTAAGGTGTTTGTTCCGTGCTAGGTTTGAATATGTATTTAAGGACGTATTTATAAACATCTATGTATCTACGAGTATATCCGTCTCTGACGCCTATAGTACAAGCTCTGCTTAGTTTGGGGGATGACCGTGTATGAAAATATCCCAGATATTTATTTATTTATTTATACATAAAAAAAATACAAACAGTCCCCTTTTTCGTCGGTAAAAAAAGCTTTCTTTGGAAAATTACCATAATAGAGTTCATCGTAATACTCGTACGTACTCAAAAAAGCGAATTTATATTATAGATAACTAGCTTTCCGCCCGCGACTTCGTCGGCGTAGAGACGTTTAACGGGTAAAACATTTCTTCTTTGTAGCGCAAGCAAGCAAGCGCTTCGGTTAAAAAAAGCCTAAGTCCTTTCTCAAGCTCTGGTCTATATCTGTACAAAATTTCATTTAAATCGGTACAGGACTATGCGTAACAGCGTAACAGACAGACAGACAGAGTTACTTTCAAATTTATAATATTAGTAAGGTTTATAAAATGAACCATGCAAATTCGAACATCAATTAAAAATATACTTTACTTTATTCCAGGGTCCTGCTATGGGGCCTCCAGGGTGGTTGGCGGATTCCCGGCTACGATTGAGGAGTTCCCTTCCCTCGTCCAAGTAGACTTCCTCAATGCGTGGACCAACTCCTGGTCGCAGAGCTGTGCTGGTACCGTGCTCAATGAGGTCTACATAATTTCTGCTGCCCATTGTTTTGAAGGCAGGTCTGTATTCAGCTAACTGTAAAAGGTCAGGTGGTGTGACGATCTGCGCAGGACGGCTGGTAGGAGCTGGATGCGAGTGGCCGTGGAAAGAGAGAAGTGGCGTGCATTTGGGGAGGCCTACGTCCAGCAGTGGACAGAAATGGGCTGATGATGATGTGAAATCCGCTATACTTTTTTTGGCAATTACCAAAAAAAAACAAGAATGTAGCCTAGTCTAAGTTTATTTATTCACAAAGTGAGCTCTGGTATACCTATTAATCGAAAAATGAAAGCTTGTGCGATGTAAACAATGCGCAACGCCATCTAGCGACGTAAGGTTGAACTACGTTGTACTGCCTGATACGTAATGCTTACGTTTACAAGAAACTTATACATAGCGCCATGTAGTGGTGTGGTAAACTAAAGTCGCGAACACTAATAAATAAGAAATTGTTACCTAGGAACCTGTAATGGACTCGATGTAAATGGGGGAAGACACATTATTGTATGTGAATTAGATCCAGAAAACGACTCTACTTTGTTAAGACCATATTTTCACAAGAAATTTTCTTCATACCTTGAGGCAATAGGGTAGTTTCCTATTTTTTTATTTTTTGACAAATGGATGGACCACACAATTGCAAAGGTGCTGTTAAAAGAATGATTTGATATTTAGAAAACTCTCGGAGATATTACAGTTTCAACAGCACATCATTTGGGCGAGCTCAAAACGCTTCATACAAATGTCGCACAGAGCTATGACGTCACCGCTCTGTATACTGTACGCATATCGTAAGAACTTTGTTCAGCAGCTATATCAAATGTTGCGTTTACGAATATGTTTTCATAGTGAAAGTTACTACTATTTCTGTAATTAATAATATGGCATAGTATTTTAATTGAATTTTCGCACTTTAGAAATGGACTTTCCCACCTAACTTCAAATGCCTATTATTGTCTCATTTCATAAGAAATTTTATTTTTGATTTCACTAATGTTATTGATTTACCTATATGTTACTGTTAATTGTGAAATTGATGTAAAAATCAGACTTAGGAAACTACCCTATTATTATGAGTGCAGAACATATTTTGTTAAGTGTTATGAAAAAAAAAAGTTTATTATGAATTAACTATAAGAATAAGCAGAATCCCAACAATAAGTCCACGGATTCGAATCCTAATATAATTATAAATTTTTCTATAATGTAGTTTTGTGTGCTAATTAAAATGTGAATTTTGTGATCTAGGTATTCCTTTCTAATTCCCAAAACGAATACCAACCTTTTTTTGTAGTTGTTATTCGTATGCGTAGAACGGGTGGTATTCGTTTTTTGGCATTGGTCAGGAATAGAACATTATATTCAATTTCATTTGAGCTCAATTAAGCATTAAAAACAATAAATAAAGTATTATCTACTTATGTTCCAGGAACTACCAAGCGTCCCACCGCCGCATCCGCGCCGGTACAACCTACCGCAACTCCGGCGGAAGTATCGTCCACGTCGCCTACGACATCAAATCTCCACAGTACGGTGTCGCATCTCGCTGGGACGGTGACGTCACCGTCGTAAGGCTGTCCGGGTACCTGACGCTGAGCAACGTCGTAAAACAAGCGACTATCGTGGCCCAGGGCAGCTCTGTGCCCGAATATATGCCGCTGTTCTTCGCTGGATGGGGGCATACTAGCGTAAGATTGCCAATCTATTTTTAACCGACTTAAAAAAGGAGGTTATCAATATCAAAATTTTTAGCTGTGATGTTATGTTACCTAAATATGACATCGTTTCTCGGTGCACGCAGATCTTGTGGTCTTACTACAGTGATAAACCAACTCATGTATAGGTACTAGCTTGGGTGGATGGGGGCATACGAGCGTAGAAAATTGGCTCTGTATTTGTGAGCTTTGATGACAACATATTTATAATTACGTTTAAGCTACTTATTTTTTCAATGAAATCATGTTACAAGCTGATCATTCTCAGTCATCTTCTTTGATGTAAACTATTATTTCTGATGATCAGTTATGAACATATTATATAGGGATGAGAGCTATCTGCTCCCTCGCAAGTCCGGTGATAATGACAAGCATAGTCCAAGCCATCATCGTAGTCAGTAAAACAAAATATTAATTAATTATTTAAATTATTTATCTCGTTCACAGCAAGGCGGCGAGTCGTCACCCACTCTCCAATCCACCACACTCTACATAGTCAACCACGACATCTGCCGCGAAAACTACGCGAATCTGCCTTCCTCCCCAGCTATCACTACCAACATGTTCTGCGCTGGGGTCCCTGAACACGGGGGCCGCGACCACTGCCAGGGGGACGCGGGGGGCGGCGTGCTCTACGGACATATCGTGGTGGGGGTCGCCTCCTGGGGTCTTGGGTGCGGCAACGGGACCTACCCTGGCGTCAGCGTCGCTTTGGGGAGCTACTCCAACTGGATACTGTCTGTGGCTACCTAGTAAATGGATAACATATATGTAAATAATAAAATCTAAACATAGTTTCTGATTTATTTGAGGAGTGAACTTGCATGTGTCTACAAGGCTCTTGTCATCTCCCACCAGCTGTCTAGGTTTGTCTTGCATCCATATTGAATCCATCAGGTTACCAGTTTGCTTTCTGACTTTAGCCCTTGCTAGATTTAAGGGGTTAGGGAAAGCTTCTGTAGACCAGCATCGTTAAGCCCATCCTTACTAGCTGTTCTGCTAGATCATTGGGTTCTGATTCATGAACTACCGTCTCCAAAACCCTTCATTTCATCTAGTCTGCTACATCGATGCATCAATCATAATCGAGTCCTAAGCCCACAATATCTTTTTTAAAACATGATCTACGGGGCCCGCGACCACTGCCAGGGGGGAGCGGGGGGTGATGTGCTCTACGGACACATCGTGGTGCGGGTCGCCTCCTGGGGTCTTAGGTGCGGCAACGGGACCTACCCTGGCGTGAGCGTGGCTTTGGGGAGCTACTCCAACTAGATACTATCTGTGGCTACCTAGTAAACCGATTATTTTCGTTTCTCGTAAAAAATGCTCTTAATGTTTATTTCGGTAGCCTGGTTTATCCAACTCTCAAAGGCTTTTCATAGGTTCAGTTCTATCTACTGAGCTACCACAGTTCATGATGTGTCAAATACCTACCCGAAGTAATCAGTAATCAGCTCTCACGCCACTGCGACTGTTGGTCACTATCACAATCACTATGGTTGTAAAAGATAAAAACATTTACAACTCAATTTGCACTAAATCCCTGGATTAGGTCCTTATCATATCATCGGCGTTATGGTTGACGCTAGTACACCAGTATTTTAATCTTAAGCATGTACAGAAAAGTATTATAAAATGTTAAATGAATGTGGAGTCTACATGTACTTAATGTGAATAAATTTGAGTAACTACTCAAAATAGAACTAAAGATACGCGAATAATTTTTAAGCTATTGCATAGCTTTTATCTCGGGCTTTGAGCGCGGCGACCGAAACAAGAAATTCCGTAACGAAAAAAACCTCACAATCATCTAACGTCGTTTCAGTTCGGTAGACTTCGGCACGGTGTTTGTGTGCGTGCGGTTAGACGTATTGTAAGACTCTACGAAACTCGCACGAATCGAGACGAGCTGCTCCGAAATCGGACGATGCTATGCAATAGCTATAACGCGGCAGTCCCCGAGTGCCACACGTCTTTTTTTTTTAATAATGGTCCTTTTAGTTGGTAAAACTTTTAAAACCCTTTTTTTTAAATACAATTTTTACCATCCCGAATACGTAAATGACAAAAGTGATGATTATCCGATGTTTAAACGTACAAACCTTCATATTTTTAAATTCGAAAAAATTTGTCGCAAAAGTTAAAGGTAACTTCTAATAAATTATGCTTATCTGGATTAGTTCTAAAGTGCATATCAATGTACAAGTAAGTACATTTGCACTCGCTATACCTCCATACTTATTAGCGAAGCATAGGGCTGGCCATTGTACGGAATATTCGTAAATTCAAATTATTTTTCACTTTTGGTTTGATAAAACCAGACAAACGGTGTCAAGTATCTTAGAAGAGAAAGTAGTTATTGTTAGTAAAAAGATACTAATTTTTGTACAAAATATCTTTACTGTAGTAGAAGCTACAAGAATTTGCTAGAAGTACAAATCACCTATTAATGAATTAACTCCTTGCATCGGTACTTCTTGCACTAATGCAAATAATTCAGGAGTTCTCTAAAGTGGTCTGCACGATCCAGTTGCTGAAGGGAACCACGTTGGTAGAGACTCCGGGGTAGTCGGAGAGCCCGCAACCGAAGCCCCAAGAGATGATGCCGACGACGATGTTGCCGACGTAGACCGGGCCACCAGCGTCTCCAGTGCAAGCATCCTGGCCACCAGAGCCCGGAAGACCAGTGCAGAGCATGTTCTCAGTCACAGTGCTAGGAATGGGAAGACTGGCGTAGCTTTCAGCGCAGGTCTCGCGGTTGATGACAAGAGCTGATACTTGCTGCAGTGTCGTTGCGGAGTCGCCGCCGGACTGTTTATAAAAAGAGATATCCGTTAAATTCTTCATGATATGACATCTTCACTGATTTCCGTGAATATGCGAAGAACGATTGAAGTGGCGTGCATTTGGGGAGATCTATGTCCAGCACTGGACATAAAATGGGCTGATGATGATGATGCGGTATTGCATTCATTACCAATGCATTGCTAGGTTTATAGTAATTCTTGGTGCTTGGTAGGGATGAAATATGCAAGTTGCTAATTCAGATGTTGTAGACAACCATGATTCAAAGTTATAGAAGATGATCATAAAGATGTTGCATTAAGTAGCATAAGTTAAGAGCGCTCTATTGAAATCGACGATCGTCTGTATTTGCAAAACTTGACATTGGATTAAATAAGAAAACCCTGTAAATGATCTCCTAGTCACATAATCCACATTCTCACCTCAGTGCTCCCCCAACCAGCCTTAACAACAGGAAGATTATCAGCAATAACCGACTCCGGGGTTGGGATCAGCCCTTGCTGGATAGTGGTGTCGAAGGTCAGCATGCCCGATAGGAGCACCACGGTGATGTCAGCGTCATACTCCGAGGCCACTCCATAGGACGGGTGGTTGATAGCTCGCTGGATACCCAAGACCACTCCACCGGTGTTTCTGATCTCAGAACCGGCCCTCACGCGACGGTAGGAAGGGTCGTAGAGTCTGTAATGGAAAGGGATGAAGTTTTTGACTGGCTCGTTGGAACAGTGGTTAGTGACCCAGGTTCACTACCTAGGGTGCGAAAGGTCGTGGGTTCGATTAACACCCGGGGAAAATATTTTTGTGGCGAACATCGGTGTTTGTTCCGTGTCTGCGTGTGTTATTAAAAATATTTGTGTATCTACTGTTTATTCTGATATCTGTAACACAAGTGTAATGTTGTGTAATATTTACAAATTATCCAATGATGAAGTTATTATTGTATTACAATTACATACGTATTACAATGTTTTAGTAGGCCACTAAGAAAAATGCCTCAACATAATGTTTTCGTAAATTTCGTAATAATTTTTGTAACAAAATGTTAATGTCTGTTATGTTAAAGAATTTCCGGTGGGAATTTTGGAAATATTGCGTTGCAAGTAAGCTTTACGTTCATTAAGAGTACCTGCATGCCAAATTTTAATTTAATACATACGTGCCATCAAAACAACGTGCAGCAGACAGAATAAAAATGTTATTCAAGATAATGCCAGCGCAGTTCTGAGACCAGATTCCCGATACGACTCCTTGAAACTCGATCTGGACAATGGACGGGTAGTTCTCAATGGCAGCATCTGTGCCCCCCACGATCCTTTGGGAGGCATAGCTAGTGCCTATAAAAAAAGGAAACCGATTTGTCAGTATTTGTATGAAAAAAGTCGTTTTCACTGTCCATTACACTAAATATTAGTACGCAGTTCGCTCGCGACCATGATTGGTGTAACCCAGTCGAAACGTCGGGCAGTAAGTAGCTATGTATTTGCTAGTCCTTATATCGTTGTTATTTTGTACGCATAAAACTAAAAGCTACGCAAGGAATCATGATACGACTTAAAAACAGTGAAAACATGTAGGTATAATACACTTATAGAATGCAATACGAGGGCGCATCGTTAGTAGTAAAGAATGTAAAATAAAGCTGTTTTTTACAGTCATTATTTTTGCTTGTTGTTTAAAATTAATGCTCATGCATCATAAATGAGTTCTAGAGTGGGGACTGCGTCTCGGCACACGTAGTGTAGGGCGCCCTCAGGCCAGGTGGAGTGACGATGACAGGACGGCTGATAAAAGCTGGATGCGAGTAGCCGAAAATCGACAGAAGTGGCGAGCATTTGGAGAGGCCTATGTCCAGCAGTGGACAGAGGTGAGCTGATGATGATGATGAACACATTAAGAAGTTGATAAAACCCTTAAAATTTACCTACCAGTAAAGAAGGCCAAAGCTACAATTGCTAGTTGATTCATATTGCCCACATTCGGAGGAACTTTGAACCTTCATTCATTTCAGCCAGCTCTTTTATAGTAATCCTACTTATCAATTACATGATGCAATGTTATCTACATGGACATTATGTTATATCCTATTCTTGATTTTATGACTTATTAGTAGGTAGGTACCTGCTACATTCGTTCCTTTTAAGTAGATAACGATATGTTTTTATCGAGAAGATTCATGCCGAAGATTTAAAAGTTTCCTACGCCATAAACAGTCAACCTTGTCTTGTAGGTCCAAAGTTTGAATCCCAGGATGGGTCAAACTATGGATGGGTATATCTGTAAAGACAGTAGGTCCAAAGTTTGAATCCCAGGATGGGTCAAACTATGAGTTTATCTGAAAATACAGTGCTCAGACTTTTAATTAGGATTGTTAAAATTACCTGGATCTTAATAGGATTAGAGACAGCTTAGCTTATACTTAACTATTGCATGGTTAACGGTAGGTACGAAACGCACGCATTATCCCATTTTCAAAAAGTGCACTTTTTTGCCATAATAATTGAGTGTACAATGCTACCCCTTTGTTACGTAGGATTTTGATCTTTCCACTAAGTAAAGGAACAGGGAATGCACCTGCATTCGTTGACACGCTTGTGCACTATCATATTGTCACTACTGTTAAGTTTATACATCATCATCGTCATCATAGCCCATAAAAATGTTCGGCACGAGCCTACCCTAAACTAAAGAGATCATACCTAAATAGATCTCTGTTGGTCACCGATCTATAAGCACATGCTGAGGCCTGTACCTCGTTGACCACATCCTGTCGTTATCTGTTCGTGTAAATTCTTTGGACTTCTTTTGTCTGTCATAAATGTGTGTTTTTGCTTAAGTTTTGTGTTTCGTATTGATATAATTTGTTGTATACCTATTTGTTTATGTTATGTGCTCAATAAACGATTTCTATTCTATTCACCTATTAGTTACTAAATTATATCTTAAACTCTTTACGCATTACAAACAGACGGACAAAATGACAAAATAGATACTGCGATACAGGCCTCTGAGTGAGCCTAATGCAATATCTAAATAATCTAAATGTATTATGTTAATAAACTTTATTATAATTATAACATTGTAATAGTTGCCTGTAAAATTACAGGATAGAATGCATGATGTCAACGATGATGCATTAAGTCTAAATTGGAGCAATGACCGCTTCAAAATATTTTTATCAGTAAAATGCAAGCAATAAAGTATTTGATATGAAAGACATGATGATAATTATGTAGGTAACGGTACCAACTGTTTAAATCCCGTATATCGGTGGTTGCATTTTTTTAAACTGCAACACGCAATATTTGATGTAATAAAATGCAAAGCAAACTTCATAAAATATCAAGATCCGAATTTCGTTTTATAACAATTGCATCAAAAATCAAAAAGAAAATGACCACAAGATTTCTAAATCAAATCACTATTTAAATAAGTTTTAAAACTAAAATTAAAAGTGCTTTTAAAACTAAAAGCTACGCAACGAATCATGATACGACTTAAAAATAGTGAAAACATGTAGGCATAATACACTATACAAAGCAAAACGAGGCCGGATCGTTAGTAGAAAAGAATGTAAAATAAAGATGAATGAATTCTAAATCAAATCACTATTCCAATAAGTTTTAAAACTAAAATTAAAAATGCTTTTAAGAAACTTGATACACTAGAGGACCTGACAGATCTAGTCTTGATACTTAATAGACTAAACGTACGAATGTTTTTTGGGAAATAAAGTATTATTATTATGTTGTCTCCTTTGAGATTCTTGAGATGATCACGGGAAGGGTTCCCGGCCTATTTGGAAGGCTTTTTAATTTTAGTTTAAAAACTTACTGTTTTACTAGCTGTGCCCGCAACTTCGTCTGCGCGGAATAGTAACTTTCGCCATCATTTTGCTTTTAAGAAACATTTTTTAAAGTAATTACAGGTAAAATAAATAAAGCCAAATAATTAGAAAACTGAAACTGTCCGGGATATTTACCATGTTGTTTTGTTTTTGTTGTTGTTGTTTAGTTGTTGTTTAGTTTCAGTTTTCTAATGTGTGTAACCATGACAGTTTAAGATTATATATAAAGCCACATAAATAATAAAAACTATAAGAAAAAAAATATAATTAAACTTAGTCATTGATTAGATTAATATCGAGGAAAGAACCTAAAATTGTTTACTGATTAATAGGTGATAAACAACATACTACATTTTTCATTATAATTCCAACTAAAAGAGGATTGACTCGCCCAATATTTTTTTGTCCAAGCAATGCTCTAGCCAGATGAGGAGTGGTAGCTAGGACTCACAAAATATTTTTCACATTTTAGAACTATAAAACCACGTTAAAAATTTATTTTACTTGACAGAAACAGGTTTCAATGGTTGCAAAGAGCAAACTGTACCTATGTAGGTAGTTAGTACACAAAACTGATGTTTGATATCAGGATGACTTCAAAAGGAAAAAAATACAAACTACCGATTCACTGCCTTAAAGTATCTATAAAGGCTGTGTGTCGCCATGTGACGAATTATATTAGTATTTGCTTCGCTACTTTATTTCTCGGTAGATTGTATTGTACTCGTAATGAAACAATGGGATAATAACATTAAAACGCAAGTTTAATAAAATTGAACATATTAATTACTTTTAGTACCTATTTGAAGCAATATTGCGAAGTAATAAAGCACAGTGACATCTCTTGAACTCACCAAGAACTAAACACTCATTTCATATCAAATCTGACAATATTTGACATAAATTGCCAGCTCAAAACGTGATAGTTGGGGAGCCCAACGGGGGTTTTGCAGTCTTGATCAGACACAGACTCTGTCTTGTTAAGTTTTTAAATGAAATTTTAAAATATCCAACATTTTTACGTGAATGTTTATAAATTCCCCTTTACATGCTTAGAATAGCGATATCCCTCTATATGAACATTCAGATAATACCGAACAGCCTATCAATTGGAAAAACACAAACCAGCAATGCAAGCCAGCAAGCAAATATAGGACAACTGACCACCTCCATACCGAAAACCAGATAAAAGAGAAATTTAGCGAATGTAATAAACTTTTGTACCTGGTCTTCGTGGATATTTCAAAAGTCTTTGACGGTATCACCCACATCAACCCAATTAGCTTTCTCTTCTTCAGCAAAACGTCGAACCCACATACAGAAAAAATCTCCAAATCATTTACCAACAAAGCACAGCCGATATCAAACTGCACACTGAAGGCCTGACATTCAAAATACAAAAAAGAGTTAAACAGGATGACTCCCTACCACCAAAGCTTTTCAGTAGAACGCTCCAAGAAGTCTTCAGGTCACTGTAATATTATTAGGCAATAAAAGGAATTGGTGTAGGGGATAGATGACTGAAAAACTTTCGCTTTGCAGATGACATTTTCCTCATCGCAAATAAGTATACCTCGAAAGAACTCGAGTTGATGCTCGAACAACTGCGCTTTGAGGTTTGACTGACGATAAATAGATCCAAAACGAAGATCGTAACCAACAGCACCGATGATAGGATAGCAGTCTACAGCCAGGTAAAACATATAAAGAGGAGTATAAACTTGGGCTAGGCAGCCTCCTTCGAAAACAGACAAATAAATACTCCGTACAGCAGACAACGCCTGGAAAAGCTTCTGGTCTATGAATGAGTATATGAAGGGTGACCTTTTATATCACTGAACCACAAACTCATCGACATTTTCATACTGCCTATCCTAACATATGGGGCAGAATCATGGTCTCTCACCGAAAATCAGAAGTTTAAACTCAAGGTTTTTCAAAGAGCTATGGAGTGGAGTATCATAGGTATTAGGTTAAAAGATAAAATAAAATATAACACCATCCACTCCCGTACTGTTGTTGTTTTTAGTCAAAACTGAAGTGGCAATGGGCTGGGAATGTCTGAAGGATAAAGAACAATACATGGACCAGAATCGTTACACATCGCGTGCCTGAATACGATTTTCGCCGAAGAGAAAGACCCAAGAAAAGCTGGTATGGCGATATTAAAAGAACTGGCAAGTCCTAGCATTGGACAGAGAGCAGTAAATGAGTTTGAAGGATACTTTGCCCAGCAGTGAGAAGATACAGGTTAAGAAAAAAAGATGACAGATTATTATACAGTTGGACTTTGATATCAACTTGAACCTCCTGCATAAAAATGTAACGCGCTGAAGTATCTCAAGATTATACGTTTTTCAATAGACACAAAGATTAACTTTAATTTTCTGGTTTAAATCGTTGAATCAATGACACTTTTTAGGGATTATTTAACATGCTCTTTGAATGACTGACACGGTCAAATAACTTTTTTCTTTCAACAGCTTGTTACCAGGTAGCTCTCCTATATTAACGCTGTCTCTCCACTTATAAAGAAAGTGTAATAAACTTTTTTCTTATTTAGCGTAATCTTTCTATTCCGATTCCATGTCGTTCGTTTAACTGCAAATCCAGCTATTTACCTCCCCTACTATGACGTTTTGCTCAATAAAGTAGTCCGTATAGTCCTAGTCAGAAGGTTTATTTTGGTCGATATACTTTTACCATTTTTGTACGTGATCTAATAAAGTTAGATTTTTAACTATCCTACAGGAATTTCTGTGACTAAAAGTATTTAAGATCTTGACCGGGGATGTATGGTACCACCATGCAAAATTTCATTTAAATCGGTGTAATAGTTTCAGAGATCAGTCATTTATTTAGGTTTTTTGAATATCCCACGGGAACCAGTTAACTGTCAGTGATTTTAAGTATCCTATGCATTTTTCCGGAATTTAAAATACCTTCGTGTAAACTTTCATTTAAATTGGTTCAGCCGTTTAGGAGGTCAGTCGAAACAAACAAACAAACAGACAGAGATACAATTTTTTTTTAAGTATGGGGATGTGTTCTACTACTCTCAAAACATATCCCTGGCTGGCTTTTTTGCGTTTCTAACCAAAGCACAAGAATTTTTGCCTCTACGTTTTTATTTTAGTATAGATTATTAAAAAATAATATACAAAATGCCACCACTTACTCGTAGCATTGTGTCGTGACACTCGCGGAGAAGCCACGACGCTGATTTTAGTCATTGCCTTTTTTTTCAAAGTCAAAGTCAATGTATTTATTTGCATTAATGAACGTGACAAAGATGGTAACAATATAATTTCCAGCACAAAAAGTGACTCGTTTAGGCAAAGCTTTTTCAGTTTAAGCAATAGTTATACAACGTGAAATTTAAGTGGTGTTCTTCCCGCAGTAAAATTATTCTATCTTAGTAGCACAATAGATTTGTGCAGTTCTTTTTGATTATAATCAATAAATGCCGGTTTTACGAAAGGTATAACCGAAACTCGACAGCACGTTCGAACCGCTTTATTACTTAGGGCGTAGAGCTTCTTTAGCTTTACGTATCGATTTAATGCGGCAAGCAAGTACCTGATTACGTCACATCTTGTAAAAGAACGATAGCTTCTTTCGTTTTCGAATTGAAAAATTAATATTTTGATAATTTGAATAATTTTTTTTCAGCATAAATTTGCATTCATAAAGGCAAATCGTTCTGACACTGGAAAACAACCACTATAATTTCACAGTGTATAGTTGGTAGTGGATCTAATTCTAATTTAAGTTTTTTTGATTTGATTACTACCTATCAAATTAAATAAAAAAATCTTACATCAACATTTTGTTACGATATTTGCTGCACCCCCTTCTTCCAATGTTATTGCAAACTCCTTAAGTACATAATAAAAGTTTAAATTATCAATAGCACTGACCGTGTTAACTTACCTACATGAGTATCTAAGTATCTTTCAATCAGAATATTTCTTCTGATTAAAATTCTAAATTTGAAAAAACGAATCCGGACTCCAAAATAATCCGTTTTTGACGGGTGACCGTGATAACTAAAACCTTTCTTCTGGTTTTTACAACTAAGGTGATGACCACATTTACAAATGACTACAACCACTACCAGATAACATGATATTCAATGTTAAGCCAACTATCTCCTGATTAATTTAAATAATATGGATTTTTTTATTACTGCATCGTCTCCGATAAGATGGCACCTAATGTTAGCAACAGATGTTTATTTTTGTATTAAACTAAAGTCAGTGTGGCAACCGTTAAAATAGTAATGATTAATTTGGAACACAAAATGGAATTTGCAATGATGCTGATTTAAAATTCAGTATTATCCTTATTGAATTGATGTTGAGACATGTAACTTAGGACTTTCGACTAAATACTGAAACTATCGTTCAACACATTTTACTTCTACTTAGACGATTAATTCTTAACTCTATCGCAAATCAATTTGGATTAAGAACCTATAATAAAAATCTGAGTAAAAGCAGAAGCAAAATTATTCTCTTACCTATAGTAATCAAAAAATCGTTAAAAAACTAGCAAAAAGGGTAGGTAGAGATCACTTCCTGACATATGCTACAGTTCTGGCATACCAATCTTCGCTATAGACGTGTAAAAAACACATCTATCAAATTAATTCGTCAAAAAGGTTGCAATTATTTATGGCGGTGGCTACCTAGTCTACACCCTATTTTCGAAGACTTAGATAACATCCGATTAGGAATTGCGGAAAATAATAATACGATAAAAAAATATTGGACACTAAGTAGTGGATTGTCATAAATCTTGATAATTAGAATGGTGTATAAAAAGGCAAGACACTATACTTTAATCTGGAGTTTGTGCTCATTAGCATATCAAGATGGCTTCATCTCTCTTCTACCTGGCTCTTGTGCTCTTCGCAGGTAATATACTTATTTATATATTTATCACTTTAGATTTATTAAACGATATTTCTTAAACATTATACTTTAAATAAAAAAAAATGTAATTTGAAATTGGAGCAAAAAGCTTTCGAGAAACATACATACATACATACATAAAATCACGCCTTTTTCCCTGAGGGGTAGGCAGAGATCAGTTCGAGCGATCCACTTTTCACCTCTGTGGGAAACTTGACGTGACGGGTTGTGGACCACGTCGCCGCCATTCTGCCTTGTGCATTGTTTTGACAAGGTCATTGCGTTCCCACGAGTAGCAAGGATATATGACGAGGGAAGGAAAAGGGGAGGAAGGATACTATCGCCTCGGATGATTTGGACTGAGTCGATAGTAGCTCGAGGAGCCAGGGCTTTCGAGAAAAATATCTGTAAATTAAAAATCTTTGTACCTTACTGATAGAATCAAATGATGCTTAATTAGTATGACTGAAATGCGTAGGTCGTTTGGTCATCGCGTTGATTAAACTTTCTGGAGTTGCCTCAAACCTTCTTAAGTTAATCATCAATAAATTGTACATTGTAAATTTTTTAAATGGATTTAAAGTAAAGTAAAGCTAGTAACTAAAGTATCTCGCCGATACTGCCTTCGATAGCTTCACCGGAAAAGCTGGGGAGAGAAGGCCTCTTCGCATAGTAGAAATTTACGGAGGGTTTTTTCCCTAACTAACTTACGATGATGGCTTGGAGTAGCCTCGTCATCATAACCCGGATTTGCGGGGACGAGGATGGCTCTCACCTCTAAATAAATTAAACGACGTTTGCCTGAGAGTGCCCCCTAACGGGGTTTGACCTCGGCTCAGGGCGTCGTTGGGCAGTCCCTAATGCGGACGTAGGTAACGACCCGGCACGTGCCGGTATCGAGTAGCAAGGAGAGATGCGGAAATTTACGTAGGATGTAACAACCTTAAATATAATTATTTTTGTATATCTTTCCAGGTGTTGCGTCGGCCAACAATGCCCGCATCATCGGTGGAAGCGAGACCGCCATCGAGGCGTACCCCTCAGTGGTGCAGGTGGAGACCCTCAACCAGGGGATGTTCTGGCTCCACTACTGCGGTGGCAGCATCCTGAACGCCATCCACGTCCTGTCCGCTGCTCACTGCTTCACTGGAAGGTATTTTCTAGAACTACTACTACAAATTAACAACGGGAACCAATTGACCTAACCTAAAAAAAAAACTGACAAATCCCATCGCATCTTGTAATCTTGCTCAGCAATTTGCGGCGTTTTGCACGACGATTTGCTCTGTATGCGCCTGATATGTAACGTCTGCCACGGTTTAAATCTAAGGGGAGACCATTCTACTTGGTCTCCCTTTAGGTTTTACTGTAAGCCGCTCACTGTGAGCTAGTAAGGTCGTGCCCTAAAGTAATAATAATTTGAATTAATGCCTGACTGAAAAGTATAGTAACGAGAAAGGGACCCGTTGACAAATCTGTCACTAATAAGGTAGAGCTGATGAAAAGTGCGATTCGGGCTCGCGCACGCGCTGTTTCGTCCAAACCTGCATAAAAAATAAATTTGACGCACAAAACCTCAACTACGTGTGATGGATTCAAATGGTCCTATCTATAGATGCGACTTAGAAGCAACCTACACCAATCAATTGATTGTAAAACGGGGGTTTTCCAGTAGATAATGTTAATGCTCGATAAGGTTTTATTTGTGTTTATCTAAAAATTTGTTCGATCTTAAACGTAGGCAGTCATGCGGATACGAATGATAAGATAGAAGAAGCTTTACTGTCTTTTATTACTAATAATTGGTTTAATCCTTATGATACTGACTTACACAATAAATTGAAATGAAAATAGTTCCTTATTGTAAAATTGGGTCATTGCAGTTTTACATCAGTTATTCCAAATACTGTACATATTTATTCATATATTTTGTATTTGTAGAACGTAGTTTTGATTGAAATACGAGATGTGTTCAGTCTTAGGTATGAATAAATTATTTACGATAAGCTTTTAACCAAAACCATCAAATCTACTTCCACCCAAAATTAACAACCAAACTGCGATCAACTCTTGTTTTGTTTTCTCCATAGCCAATTCGCCGTCGAAAACCGTCGTATCAGGGCTGGTACTGCCACTATGGAAAGCAATGGAGTGATCGTCCACGTCGCTGAAGTCTTCAACCACCCCAGCTACGGCCAGAATGGCAATGATGGTTAGTTCACAAGGAAGTGAAGTGAACTTTAATTTTTCATAAACATAAATCCAAAAAAAATAAGATAAAACAAGGGCAACAAACGTTCCTTTTAAATGCCTAATTCCTTTTAAAAAATGTCCACTTTTCTCAAGTAGACACTATTTCGTTTCGTGCCAGAAAACCTTGAGGCCACTTGTCCTAATTCATAAAATTGTGGATTTAAAGAATCGATTGTGTTCCTTCACAGGTGATATCTCCGTGGTGCGTCTGTCATCTGCCTTCCTGTTCACCAACACCCTGAACAGCGCCAACTTCGTCGCTTCCGGCACCACCCTGCCCGCCGGTATGCTGGTCACCAAGCTCGGATGGGGCGCCGTTGAGGTAACTCCACTACTACTATACTTTACCAATCTTGATAGATCTTGATATGTTATAAAGGTCAAGTTGTTATGCCACCACCACTTGTTGAATACGTGAATATCTTCATCGCTTTTCTTAATTGAGTGAAGAAAAAAAGGTGAATAATATTTTTACTATATTAAAGATTAACATTGAAGGAAAACATCGTGAGGAAACCTGCACATCTACGAATAAATGCTGAGGTTGTGTAGACAGGCCCGCCCCAGCAGTGGGGACTTATATGGGCTGATCATGATGATGATTAATCAGTTTGTCTTTAAAGACAAACACACATAGGTAGCGTGGTACTTTGCAGCTCAGAGAGCAAAACATAATACCTCTTTCCTTTTACTCATATACGCTCATTGAAAGAGGAATGCTGCTGATAATTTAGCATTACATTCACTCTCAATTGAAATTCTTTTTTTCAACCAAGTAATTTCGTTCCAGGCCCACAGCCAGGACCGCTCCCCCGTCCTCCGTGACGTGAACGTCGTCGTCGCCAACCAGCAGAACTGCCGCGACAGCTACGCCAGCCTCACCTCCAGCCCTGAAGTCACCAGCAACATGTTCTGCGCTGGCTCCACCACCGCTGACTCCTGCTACGGTGACGGTGGCGGCCCCGTGTTCGTCGGCAACGTGGTCGTGGGCGTCATCTCCTGGGGCAACGGCTGCCTGCTGCCCGGCTACCCCGGCGTCAACACCGCCGTCTCCGCCTACTCCAACTGGATCGTGGAGGTCGTCATGTCCGCTTAAGCTCGCCATGAATACAATTTAGTTCTTTAAACTGTTTTTTTTATTTATTCTCTTCTACTAGCTTATTATTCGGTGCCTTGTCATTTTTTCTTCCTCCTTCCATCGTGATACATTTATCTCTCTATCTCTCTCTATCTCACTCTCTCGATCTCTCTTTCTTTTATTACACTCCATGCGTGGTGGTAGGTAGTCATTTGAAATGCATAGCTTAATGACACTTTGAAATTGATGCTATAGACAACAATTTAGAACAGTTACAAAAAATTACATAGTTCTTAAAGACTTCGGACAACAGTTTCAACTACTTATTTGCCCCGGGATTGAGCGTATCTGGTACAACTTTACCCACGTCGAAATTGGTCCACGCTTAGCCACCACAATTATTAATTAAACTCCTTATCGTACATTCAGCAATACTATATTATTAAACACTGGTGTTTTTCGTGTAACATTTCTTTGATTTCTTACCGGACAAATTGATTTACTTCTTTCTTTTGATAGAAAATGCTTTAATTAACTAATTTTGATTTCACGCTTCTCAATCGGTATTCCTAAGAACCTACATACATGTTCTTTACTAGACAATTTTGATACATTACAAGTGTACAATAACAGTAGTTTAAAATTCTAATTTAACGCAGGTGATTGTGAACAAATACCTGTGTACAGTATATACACATTGGTTGTTCTTTTCGTTCTATTTTGGAAACCCATTAGTATTTGACCAATAATTATTATGCGACTAGACTAAAAGGTCGTTTTTATTCTTATAAGCTTACCGTAATAAAAACATATAATACCGCATACGCACATAGTTAGTTGTTGTGGATGCCTCTAACAAACTTTAACAAGAACACCAAGAAGAAATTATCTACCATGATAGCATTTGACATCTAATTTCAGTAGGCTTTTACGCAGTCGGGGACATATGTAAAGATAATATGTACTACCATGTAAACGCTAAGGGTACATACTAAATTGTATATTATAGCCGTACTGTGATGTAAAGTATGACTTAGTGATAACTTCACAAAATTTTGTGTTTATCTGATAACATTCTACAATTAGCGCCATCTAGTTTTCTAGACGGAAAACAAAATGCTAAGCTTCACTACTTGCGTTTTAATGGAAGGTACTAATCCGTTAAACAGGGTACTTCGAGATGGCTCTACATGGACATTTTTTTATACAATTCATGTTAGATAGGTACTTTATGTAATCCTTAAGAATTTATTTGAACAGATACCTGCATAATCGAGTAGTGACTGTAAAGATTTAATTATTCTGACTGCTATTAAATAAGTTATGAATCAACACCCTAATGTTAAATGTTTATTACTTAAAATTAAACATCTTAGCTTAGTTTTTGAAGATTCATAAATGAGGGGTGCCAAACCATAACGTTTCAAGTGCCAGAAAATGAAATTTTCAGGAGATATATAAAAACATTTTTTGTTTACACATACAACGTTTTACTGCAATAAAACGTATTTCAGTTCGTGTGGCACTTAAAACGTTATGGTTTGGCACCCTCAATATAAATATACAAAAATGAGAACCACCTTGATAATTATCAGCCTATTTACGTCCCCACTATTGAGGCACGAGCCTTCCGGAAACAAGGGCAAGTAGGCCTTAGTCAGCATTTCTTTTCAGGTGCAGGTTTCTCCAAGATGTTACGTACATACGTACATTTTTACTTACGAATTTAAACTTTGAAAACACATTGGTAAGTGGCGGGATTTGAACTGGCTACATCTTAGATTGTAAGCGACGGTCTTAAATATCGCCCTAAGTCATCGATCACTGAATAAAAATGATGTGGTCATTTTAAACCTAAAACGACAGACACGATGCTGCGTATCCTTTTTATTTGTAAGACAATGAGATTACCACAAGACGTGGTAACTAGCTTCAACACTTGTGTTTCAGATATCAGAATCAACCTTATGACCTTATTTTTTATTTTTTATTTTTATTTATTTAAAACATACATACATAATCCTTACAGGCTAACCTAATACAATTATGTAGTTTTTGATGCTATATCAATAGCCAATCTTACGACCTCACTTGGCCACTCACAAAACAGGTCTAATTTCTCCGCCATGGCATTGAGCAGTCGAAGCGCCCGCACGAGCGGCGCCCGCTGCAGCAGCGCGGTGCGCGCGCGCGGCTCCTGCAGCAGCGGGGCCGCCGCCGGCGCGACGAGTACTCGTCCGGCACACAGATACTCATGCTCTCTAATAGCCGAGGGTTATGTATAATACCCCTCCATACCTTCACCAAGTAGACAGCGTTTAATAACACACTCAAACACGGTACAAACACAAATGTTCGTCACACAAATACTTGTCTCGGGTGGGAATCGAACCCACGACTCTTGGAACCGACAATATTGTATGATTGAAATAATAGAGTCGGTTTATGCTCTATCTACGATTACGACTTTTATACAGGGTGTAACAGGAGGGGTGGATTATCGTAAGTCAATCTATGGGGGACATCAATACCTATCGATATAACCCCCATGTATGTTCAGCGATTTTCAATGGTTCCAAAGTTATTGAGATTTTTGTGAATTTTTTGTAAGAAGCCGGATTTCAGTATAAAAGTCTTCACTGTAGCTCAACTACTGGACCTGCTTGCATGATTTTTTTTCTAGAAGTAGTTCAATAGTGGGTCTATATCATTACGATACCGATTTGAGTCATATCCCTATCATATTGGAATAAAAAAATAATTCTTCACAAAAGTTTTACGAATCGAATTGTATCTACCAACTTTCAAAGCCTCTAGTGAACAAAAAGTACTTGTGTTTTTTTTTACAACTTACTTAAAAAATACTCACATTCATGGATAGTATACCCTGAAAATTTCATACCGCTACTGCCAGAGCATCAAAACGAAAAATGAACGCGAATGATATACCCTGTATGTATGATATTAACCATGTTGTTTTGTTCTAATGTAACCATGACAGTTTCTAATTATTGATTAAAATATGGGTTTAAAAAGCAAAAAAAAACAACCAAATAAACTCGCATCACTTTATTAAGATTCAGGCAGCGATGGACAAGATCCATTCGGTGTAAGGGGACACGGCGGTGCTGACGCCAGGGTAGATAGGGCTGGCGCAGCCAAAGCCCCAGGACACGACGCCGACCAGCACATCGCCGAGGTACAGCGGGCCGCCGGAGTCGCCCTGGCAGGCGTCGCGGCCACCCTCGTCCAGGAGACCAGCGCAGATCATGTTGGTGGTGACCACGGCAGGGGAGGGGGCGGATGCGTAACGCTCGCGGCAGACTTCGTGGTTCACGGTGTAGATCTGGGTGTGCAGGAGGATGGAGGACAGCGAACCGCCTTGCTGTAATGGGAAATTTCAAATTAAATGCATGTAATTACGTAGGGTAATACAAGTATGATAATCGATCAAGCTTGTATGATTTTAAGAGAAGAGAATCTTGAGCTGATTGTAGATGAAAATATTAGGACAAAAACATCGACAGTCTTTCGATGACGAGACTTTCAGGCAGTATCTGATGACGATGAATCGTAATAGACAGACAGTTGAAATTTCACAAATGCAATTATATGTTGCTAAAAATACTCAAACCAAATAAGAATGCATTAAGGTTCGACTCCCATACAACGAATGTCATTAATTGCCGTTTCTTAATCTGTTTATAACTGACCAGTGGCCATATTCAGGACATGATATACATTAAGTCCAGAGAGGAAGTAAAAACAATTTGAATCAAGATTTTCTAGAATCGTGTAAGTCTTACCGTGGTGGTACCCCAGCCAGCGTGCACAACAGCAACATTGTCAGGGATGGTGGCGCCCTGACCGGGAATGGAAGCCTGCTGGACGACGGGAGAGATCGACAGGTAATCGGCCAGCCTGACGACGGTGATGTCAGCATCGTAGCGAGCCGCCACGTGGTACTCGGGATGGTTGTACTCTTGCTGAGCGTTGACCACGATACCACCAGTGTTGCGGTAGGTGGAGCCAGCGCGGAAGCGGCGGCGGGATGGAGAGTAGTCGCTGGAATGGATAGAATAAAACAAATTAATATGGTACTTAATGCGATAGAAGGGGTAGCAAATTTATAGCTACCTACTGCCAGACGTATCGACTGGGTTACACCATCATGGTCGCGAGCAAATTCGAAAAGATCTACTCGAGCCAATTTACTTCGTAAAATAATGCAAAGCAAAAATTATTTTTCTTGGCAATTTAGAAAGCTAGCAATTTGTGATGGGAACCCAATATTTGCATTTTTTTAGAGCCAACAAATGTACATGTGTACCATGTGTGTTTGTCATGTGGTGTACATGACAAACACACATGGTACACATGTAAAATAATTGGTAGCAAATGCTGTGCAAGACGGGGTTGGGCAAAATCTGTGTGAGTTTTTCTGTTAAGAAATTACTCAGCCGGAGTCAGGAAGTTGCCGGATGCACGACCGTGCCTTGGAAAGCACGTTAAGCCGGTGGTTCTGTGCCCGATCTCTCATCGGTCATGTCAGATTGCCGTCTCACCGAACTATGAGAGTAAGGGAACATAGAGTGCACTTGTGTTTGCGCGAACAATTGTGCAGCAGCTGATCTCCATTGAGGTCGGCCGCCATGTCCGAAATCGGTGGAACACCTTATTATTCTTGTACATCTTCAGTAGACACTTACAATCCTTCGAAGCAATGTGCAGCAGACAAGATGTAGAGCTCGTTCAGGATGTTTCCGGCGCACGACTGGCCCCAGGTGCCGAACCAGTTCAGGAATTCAATCTGGACGATGGCCGGGTAATCTTCGATGGTGGTCGGCTCGCCTCCGACGATCCTGTTCTTGTCCAGGGGGCTAGACAAGCAGGCACCTGGAGTAAGGAGTTTGGGATTCTTAATTTATACTGCCATTTTATGAAAAAAAAAATAGTGGGGTTAAACGTATTTTAATAATATTTAAACTGCTTCTATGCAACCAAATAAAATAAAATACATTTTTGTGAATGTCCTTTGGTCGAAAGTAGTGGACAGGTTTGTGGAAGAGACTTCTGCCCAGCAGTGGGAAAATACAAGTGAAAAAATGATTTTTTTGAAATATATACCAATATGTGTAGATCGATTGATTGAAGCCATTAGTTTTACAACGCTTTAAGAGAAAATGCTTGAAAAACATTATATGCTTATAATGAAGGTTCATAATTAAATCCATATAAAGGGTTTTCACAAACCTGCGAACAACACCAAAGCAAAAGCTACAGCACGAGTCATCTTGAACGAGACACTTAACTCTAATTGCTTATTGAAAATTATGCTAATTTATACCCAATTCATTCATTGAAAATGTTATCGGTATAGGTAACCATACGTAGCAAAGTTTTTACAATATTCAAGATAAGAATAGTTTTGTCTCTATACAGGGTGTTCCTTTAAAATAGTAGGCTATACAGCCTACACAAAAGGGGTGGAAAGAAAGCTGATGTTGGAGTGTAAATTTCCAACATTCGAAAAACCGCATTTAGAATAATTCGTACTAACAACTACCACTGTTTGAATACTGGCGTACAATAAATATTACTCTCTACTGACATACAACATAATATTTAAAGAGAAAGTTGATAATCGGCAAAAGAATACAGCAATGTCTGAACTGAAAATGACAAACAAAACAACGAAATAGGTTCAAGCAAATTCAGCTTTAAAACTACTTATTATGGGTTTACACGCGATGAAAGAAGTAGCAAATACATACTACTAACTGCCCAAAATTTCGACTGGGCTACACCAATCAGGGTCTTTGGCCAAATTGGTGAATATGCCACTCCTGTCATCGCATGTGGGTAGACCCATAATAATAACTCAGTTTTAATGTAATGGTACGCGTAAGTCCAATTTATATCGTATTATTTCAGCTTACACTAAAAACCACACCTTGTATCTCTGTAATATATTATATGCGTAACGTCTAGTCCAGTAGCCAGGATTACCGTTAATCTAATGGCTACGTTATCAATACAATAGTTTGGTATTTGTTTTGTAAGCTTTGTTATCACGTTCCAGATATCAAATACATACGTAGCCAATTTATTATTTATTACAGGATACGAGTATACGTTAAATATTATAATCCGGTAATCTCCTTGAAAATTCTATGCGTTATTTAAATAAAATCATTACAATATGTGCGGTAGAGTGGATAGTTAATATTGATTTGTCACGCCGAGAGGACCAAAGATTTCGATTGAAATAATCTGTCCCAAAAGGAAATCTTCAAACTACAATATTTGAACTCTGAATTCTTAATATAATTTTTAATCCATGGCTTTGTCTTACAGGAATTTGATAAAACCAAGGTAAGGACAAGGTTAGCGTCATATATTTTTGGGATTATATCTAAGTACGGCATATAATCACTAAATAGAATAAAGCAAAATCGCTTCCCGCGTCTGTTCGTCCCTATGTTTGCTTAATCTTTAAAACTACACAATGGATTTTGATGCAGTAGTAGATTTTCCATGAGAAGCCTGAAGCCTTTCAACAGATAGAGGGATTTAAAAGGAAAGGTTTTATATATAAAAAGGCGGGTCGCTAGTTACATAATGTATAAACCATTTTCAATTTGAAAGTGATATGTTAAAACAAATTAAAGACGAAGTACCACTCACTGCCACACCGGCAGGAAAACAATTCACATCAAAAAGAATTTAATATTTAGTCACACAGAAGACTGCTTTAGAAATTATTCTTGTGTATCAATTAGGAAAAGTAATGAAAGAAGTACACAGCTAATATAGTATGGATATTTGACTTGGTGACATCATTTCCTGTTAAATGTAAGCTAATCGGTGACAATTTTTAATAGGTCCTTTGACAGCTCCTATATTTTCAACCTACTAGCAGTACTGACTGCAGCTCGAAGCAGAAAGCAGAAGAATACGAAGCCTAAACAGGTACTATGAATGAGTATACTGGAGTATTCTACAGACTGATGAAATTGACAGCAGAAGCTTTCTTTTGTAGTAGAGTTAATTAAATTATCGAAATATCATAATTATAATTAACAATTGTAATTCACATTTATTGAAAATTGTTTTATTTTTACCCTATTATATATGCGCGCTACGTTTGTATGGTTTTCCAGTGCTTCGATAATTTATAAAATTATTCATTAGAAATTAATAAACTAAACTTGCTGTGCTCTCATTCAGAAAATGTTTCAACATAAAAGGACCTGAATGAAGGGTGACAGATGAAAGTTGCTATCAGTATGTATGTAGTCAATTAGGGTCACCGTAAAGAAACAAAAGACTGAATTTACTTAAAGACACGTATATTTATCCAATAACTTAAGCCTGGCTGGCGACCTCGATCACCCACTCAATGTAGGGAGAAACAGCAATGCTGACACCAGGGAAGGTGGCGTTGCCGCATCCATGGCCCCAGGAGACGATACCCATGGTGATAGATCCGAAGGCGAAGAGGGGACCGCCGGAGTCACCCTGGCAGGCATCAGCACCACCCTCGTCGAGAAGACCAGCGCAGATCATGTTGGGGGTGACGATGCCAGGGTTGGGCAGGCTTTCGTACCTCTCACGGCAGAGGTCGTTGTTCACGGAGTAGACCATCACCCACTGGAGTTGGTCAGAGGGAGAGCCACCTTGCTGCAAAGGGACAACAACGACAAGGGTTAATAACATCAACTTATGTTTGACTGTAGTAAATTAGATTTGCTTTTGTAAGTGCAGTCAGGAAAATTGTACGAGAGAAGTAACTACACAGCGTGTTCCTCTTTAAGTGTAGGCTATAGAACCGCTGTAGGCATAAAAGGAGGTATTTGTTACCCCCGAATTGGTTTACAGTCACACAATCTCCATTTTTTATTGTGTCTACTTCTAAGACAGGTAACCAGTTAAATATTCCAACAGGTTTCTAAGCTCATTTTCATAAAATACTCGCAAATGTGATATCTGTGGCGAATGAATACCTTATACTTTCAACATACCTGATCCAAAAGACCTAGCAAAAATTTAAACGTATCTGAACTCAAGCGTAAAGTTTTCATAGGCAGAAAGTCTGTCCGTCATATATTTCAGGTAACCCCCCCACATGACTTTTGAGGGTAGTTTTGCTAACCATACATACATACATACAACCACGCCTTTTTCCCAGAGGATGGCAAAGGCCATGATCATGATTCCTGGCATGTGCTACGATCCTAGCACACCACTTTCGCGTCTCTCACATCCATTAATCTCTTCATGCATGCTTGTCGATTACGTGCTAACCCTAGGAAGACTAATAGTCCAACTTACTTCAGTGGTGCCCCAACCGACGTGAGCGCAGGGCTGGTCATCAGGCATGATGTTGCCGGGTCCAGGGAAGGATCCACCCTGGATGGTGCTGCTGCCAATGAGGGGAGAGGCCAGACGCACGACGGAGAGGTCACCCTCGTTGCCGTTGGTGCCGTAGTCGGGGTGGTTGAACTCCTTCACGATGGTGATGAGGGTGCCTCCGGTGTTGCGGTAGGTGGCTCCGGCGCGGATGCGTCGGCGCGTCGGGTCGTAGATGCTGAAATGTAAACACACTTTTACGACACTTTCGAAGGTTGGATATTGCAGCTGTGGAACAATTTTTTGAAAATGCGTGCGTAGTGTTCTGTGCGTGAGTGGCTGGTATAGCAATAAAATTCATGTAAGGGCTTTATAGACTTAGGACACCAAAAATATAATAATATTATTCTTGAAAATGATATTTTTATTTTTGACGTAAATTATTGTAAAAGAAAAAAATGTACCTGAACCTGACTTCACCCTACTTCGCTTATAGTGCCATAAATGTTAATGACATAATTATTGTTGATAGCTACAGTAATCTCTCCCCAATTATTTCCAGTATTTTAATAAAGTGGAGCATAACTAGCATAGCGTCACACAAATACACAAAGTCTTCTAAATATAGGAGAAACTGACTGACATTTCAACGCACAACTTAACCGTAGGCACTTGGAATTTGGAAGGGACGTAGCTTAGGTACCGTTAATATGCACAATGAAAGAAATTCCCTGAATTCTTGCGGGAACGGGAATTAACGGGAAAATCCTTTTGTAGGAAAAATATAAACTGCTTAAATTTGACGTTCGAAATTCGGCATGCAGGTACCTTAGTACACTTAGAACTTCGTTGCAACAGGATATTGCAATCCCACAGAAAAAACCTTTTTATGAAAAAATCTAAACCGCGTAAAAACCTATTCCACGCGGACAAAGTCGCGGGCACAGCTAGTTATTTAAAAAAGTATACTGACGATCCAGCGAAGCAGTGGGCAGCGGACAGAACGTAGAGGTTGTTCAAGATGTTGGCTGCGCAGGACTGACCCCACACGTTGAGAGAGTTCAAAGAGTCCACTTGCACCACTGATGGGTACCGTTCGATGGTCGCGGGGACGCCTCCCACGATCCTCTCACCAGCATAGCAGTAACCTGGAAATTGGACAATGCTACCTTAAGAATAGAGTCGATATTTATTTGGTTTCTTAGGTACACATTTCTTAGTTTTTAATCCTGTGGCTACATTATCAGGGTATGATTTGGTGTACCTGTCAGTCTGCGTTTTGTAGAGCAGATAGTTGCAAAATTATTGCTGTATCCCGCAAATACAGCCACAGCAGCCAGTTTGCTATTAAGATATAACGGCGTTTTAGTAGACTCTCGTTGAAAAAATCTACAAAATCAATATACATTTGTCTTTTACCGAATGTTACTGTAGCTAAGCAAACTAAGTGTCACGATACTGCTAGAAAATTGTTTATGTGTTTTTTTCATAATTTACAATTTTTACACACCAAAGATTTGAAAAATGTTTTTTTCTTGCACTTATAACGGATGTTAATTGTACGCTCACCTAGATCTAGACAAAACACTGAGGTCTTGAATAACTTTCCATTTCTAGATTACACAAAGACACTGAAGGAAAAGTACCGAAATTTTCCGAATTTTCTTCCCGCACAAATTTTCAAGGAATAATATTACCTGCTAGTACCAACAGAGCAAAAGCTACTAGACGTGCCATCTTGCTGCCAAGAGACTAAGTGAAGATCTAGGACTTACTCCCTATTATATACTAATTAGACACAATAATAATATCCAGATGACTAAGCTTATCAATGTAATCATTAACCTAATTTAGCAAATGATTTATTGAGCTAAACATACAATTGATGATACTGTCCTGGTCTTTTAGAGATCCGTTCATTGTTGATTAAAATTTATTAACCTACCGGTACAAACGAACCTCCAATCAAATGTGTTTATTTTTACTTGTTGAAATAAATTAATATCATAGAATAATATTTCTTTCTTATTTAACTTTTCCACATCCCGTTCTGCCGTACCAACTTTAGAAAAAATTACAGTTTTTTACGTGCTTCCAAAATGCACAACTCAATTTTTAATGATATTGATATTTGCTTTATCTTAGACAGTTTTCAAATCTAGAATCTTGAATAAAATCAGAAAAACTACATCTCTACAATACAAGTTATTGGAATCTTTATATATTTATTATGTTGTATGTGTATATATATCTGTATGATGTATTTTCGTGTCATTTTACATGTATGTTAATTACATGTTTGTAAGATAATCTCTTAACTAAGTTCCACATAAACACACACGTGTGTTGACACAGCATCATTGTTTCGTTTTGTTTTTATTTCATATTGCATTTATTTTCCTAGATGTCTTTATATTGTTAATCATCTTGGGATATCCTGTTACTGGCTAAGTTAGATTGCTGTTGGATATCCAAATAAAAAAAATACAATAAAAAATAATAAAATACCAACTTAATATCTTGAAAGCAAAGCATTCAGCGCTTTTGCGACCTGGCGGCCGCTTCAGCACATGCTGGGGCTAAAACTAATGATCATTAAATGTCTTCTTTCTTTCTTTCTTCATAAACATAACGTTTCGTAAATTGCATTATTTTTCATTATTATACTCATAACAAATACGTAATATATAAGTATAATCAGTGGCGTAACTATACCCGTTGAAGTACGTGGCAAAATTCATCGGTTGGGGCCCCGTGCACGCCTCGTTCTTTTTTTTTATCTTAATGTGTATGTGGGTTGGCAGATGAGATTCTACTATCCCCCCCTTTCGGCTGGGGCCCCCTACCGGGTGGGGGCCCGTGGCATTTGCCGACTTGCCACCCTGTAGTTACGCCACTGAGTATAATAATACCTTTTTATGTACCTGAATAAAAAAACAATAATAGGCCGTAACGAGAATGTTTATTAATAGCATATTGGACATTGATTTATTTACGAAACCAACTGCCAAATATTTCTTCTTTATATCATCAATGTGTTAAGAAATAAATACCTTTGTAAACACTAGTCTTTACCTAGGTAATACCTTACGTAACTACGTAAGGTATTACCTAGGTACCTCTTATGTAAACATTCAATATATATATATATATTTTTTTTAATGCGGACCAAAGAATATTGAACATTACTCTTTTATTAACTCTTATAAGTATGTGATGTAAAATAACGAAATAGTAATAAGTAGTTTCATAATAAATGTAATATGAAGAGAACCCTTGATTGAAAATATGCGCTTTTATTTTCTGATAAAATTCCCGCATATTTTTTTTAGACTTTTTATCAAGTTGGATTTAAACTCGATGATAAAAAAATTGATGGAATTTCCCAAAATATCTTCTGTGATTAACGACTATCGGGTAGGAAAAACATAATATGACCAATAAACAACTGTTTTTCATTGCTACCAAGCAGAACCACATGTCTTTTTCATAATCTCGCGATTTCATTCAGGCATTTATATGGGAATAAAAGTCGTATTGATATTAACAGAAATAAAAAAAATTATTTGCTTAATGACGGCTCTGGAAAAGAGGTCGAAGACTAGAAAACAACATAGAGTATTTGAAAATGTTTGTATTTTTTAATGTTAAGTACTTTTTTTTTCTTTTGCAATTTTTTTATAAAAAGTAAAAAAAAAAAAAAAAAAAAATGTGTTTATTATACCTTGTTTCCAGGGGTTGCCCAAACTAAGCTTAGCTTGTATCTTGGGAACCATATACAATTTGATACACAGAAATTAAACAAAACAAAAGGAAATACTACATTAGCACAAGTGTGTTAGGCTGTAGGAATTCATGTGTGTGTGTGTGTGTGTGTAAGTGAGTGTATGTGTGTGTTGTTTGTGAATCTTTATGGAATTAGTGCTTCTGTTTCATCATAGTCAAGGGGGATATAAACTGCTCAACTTTGATTTTTACTTCCCTTAAAGAGCAATCTTTCATGCACCATCTCCTAGATACACGATTGTAAACTGAGAACAAAAGCGTGAGGATCTCTTTGCAAAACTAGTTTTAACAAAAGTTTTATGATTTGTATTTTTTATTTGTAACTCACAAATAAAAATTGAGTACGTAAAAAACCTGAATAGTTAAGAACACATGCAACGTCACATAGTAAGTTTTTAACTATTATTCGGATTGATGTATAAGGTTCAAAGAACCGCCCGCCCGTAACCATTGGTACATACATACATACACAATCACGCCTTTTTCCCAGAGGGTTAGACAGAGATCACTTCCAGCGATCCACTTTTCACCTCAGTGGGTAACGTGACGTGACGGGTTGTGGACCACGTGGCCGCCATTCTGCCTTGTGCATTGTTTTAACAAGGTCATTGCGTTCCCACGAGCGGCAAGGATATGTGACAGGGGAAGGAAAAGGGGAGGAAGGATACTATCGCCTCGGATGATTTGAACTGAATCGATAGTAGATCGAGAAGCCGGGGTCGCTTACCCGTATACCGTTTACCAACCACCGGACAGATAGTTGTGACTGGTATCCCCTGACTAACCATTGGTACGTTGGTATTAAAGAGATCTAGGTCAAGTTCTTTACTTAGTCTGTTAAACCTATCGCACACACACCATAAATAGTTGTTCTGTCTATAATTAGTGTTCACTATTGGAAGGGAAATAAGTGGGTTAAATCTCACAGGTCTTTAAGTATCCTAAATGCTAGGCTAGCGAGAAGTTGGGTGCTGTCTATTTTAGTTACATTGGTATTTAAAAACATTACATGAAATAAAAAACACAATCAAAGCTAATTATATTCGCAACATAAAAACTGCAGCAGTTCCGCCACCGTTTTCTCGGGCTCTGTGGGGCTACCATGAGTTTAAAACTTACGCACTCGATATCGCCTACGTAAATATGTCTATGAAAAACTTGTACAGCGCCGCTGGTGGTTAAACGAAGAACTAAAATGGGCCGTATGAAAAAACAACTCGATAGGTTTTTAACGTAAGTAAGTTTTCGAAAGCCAACTCATGGTAGGCCCTCTGGACCATATCTGTACCAAATTTCATATCAGTTCAGTACTCTATGCGTGATTGCGTAACAGACAGAGTTATTCCGCATTTATTATATTAGTCAGAATGTATAAATTACGTTTGGTACTTGTTTCTGTGGATGATTTGAATAGATCAACGGTTGGCAACAGGTAGATCGTGGTACGTATATGGACCGCGAAAAGTCGAATCTTGGACCGCGAAATATTACAATTTAATGTATCAAAATGAAATAAATACGATTAATTACGAATTTTATTTAGTTGAAAAATGCTTTTTGCTTGCACTTAAATTAATGTGTACCGATTTGCATGAAGTTTTGTATTTAGATCTGAACTGCGCCTATTATTTTTAAGGTTTGTACCTAAACAACGCCTTAATGGAAATATTTACATTGAGCCATTTTATCGCTAGAGAAACATGTCTAATAGTAAGTGGTGAAATTGTAAAGTGTTTCTTAACACACCCCTGTAGTCAGGGGATACCAGTCACAACTATCTGTCCGGTGGTTGATGAACGGTATACGGGTAAGCGACCCCGGCTCCTCGAGCTACTATCGACTCAGTCCAAATCATCCGAAGCGATACCCTTTTCCTGCCCCGTCATATATCCTTGCTACTCGTGGGAACGCAATGACCTTGTTAAAACAATGCACAAGGCAGAATGGCGGCGACGTGGTCCACAACCCGTCACGTCACGTTTCCCACAGAGGTGAAAAGTGGATCGCTGGAAGTGATGTCTGCCTACCCCTCTGGGAAAAAGGCGTGATTTTATGTATGTATGTATGTATTTCTTAACACAATAAGGAATATGCATAAACCGGCAATCTAGATTTTTTCAACAAGCAAATAGACTTCAAAATATAATACAATGTGAATTTGAAGTGGAAATCGGTTCAAAAACGAAAGCTTTATAATGAATTAAGGTTAATTTTCCATCTCTTTCTTACAAAATGGTTTTGTATGGATTGCATATGGCCGTAGTGTAATTTGACGTCACCTGACGTATCGGATCTCTGTCTACTCAGGAACTTTAAACAGGTATATCTCTGCTGTCGTTAAAGTAAATTGAAAAATAAAATTATATTCATATTTCTTCAATATTAAAGATTTATTTAGGATAATAAAAAAAATGTGTGCATATTCCCCATTACCTAATTGTATATATTAACTAAGCCTTTTCTCTATGAGTTGTTTAGTTGGAGCAGTTCATTTATTGTTTTTATGCTTTGATTGCGTGATCTTATTGCTAGCTCTTTTGATTCCAGATATAATGTTATTGAATTGGGCGTGGACATCTAAAGGGTCGGTAGCTAAATTTTGAAAATGATTGGTAAGTTCTAAGTTGAAATTTTCTAAATGGTTGCTTAGGATGTCATACGTTTGATTGGATTGGCGAAATTTTGATATTTGTGTATTTTAAAATTTAATTAGACTTTAGCTCGCAATGGTCTATAACCGAAACTGATTAAAATTTATTGTCTTTAACAATTTAGAGTCTGAAGTCATTACAAAGTCGATTGTGGTATCAATTTCCCGGTGAAGCCCAGGTCCAGCGGCGTTGAGGTTTTTTAATAAAATATCTGATGGCTATTGTGAAATTTTGACCAAATGCAAATGAAATTAGGCGCGTTCCTCTTGCATTGCGCTCGCCGAGTCCATGACACCCAATTACATCCACGCGGTCAGTGTGCTGTCTAGCTCCTATTTTTGCATTGAAGTCGCCGCGTGTCATGGTCCATGTTCCGCGTTGTTCATCGCAAGCCCGATTGAGAATATTGTAAAAGTCTTCTACATCATCGTCATGATGGTTCGTAGAGGTTGCAAAGGCTTGGATCACTGTTAAGATTTTCTTGGGTCTTAGCTGCAATTTGAAGACTGCTACTCTTTGAATAACCAATAAACTCAATAATATTTTTCTTCCCTTTACCAGCGACTAGAAAACCCACACTATATTGTCCATCTGTTTCCCCAAAATGGTAGCATACATTACCTTTACGCTCTTCAGTATGTTCGCCTTTCCTTCTAACTTCAGACATTCCTATTATATCCTAGTGCTATTTCTATCTCTGTTAGTCGTTCTTCTGTCCGCAAACTGTTTATATTAATGTAATAACATTAAGAAGATCGGTGTCTATGTAAATGTTTTCTTGGGTTGTTTGACGAGTAATCGATCTCGCCCGGAGATTCTTCCCACCCCTGGCATAAGAGCAGGCCTGGCCTCCGTACTGAGGGCCTACCATGAGTTGGCTATCGAAAACTTACTTACTTTAAAAACCTATCGAGTTGTTTTTTTCATACGGCCGATTTTAGTTCTTCGCGTAACCACCAGCGGCGCTGTACAAGTTTTTCATAGACATATTCACGTAGGCGATATCGAGTGCGTAAGTTTTAAACTCATGGTAGCCACACTGGTTCGGTCTGCTTATGACGGGAACTTGGGGCCTGTGTATTGTTTGTCCTATCATGATTTGGAGATAAGTAAGTAGGGGGTATTAGGCCGTAACCCACCACGCTGGTCCAATGCGGGTTGGTGGGTGGATCGCCAGAGCCTCGTCCGTTTGTTGACAGAATGCACCACGTGAAGGTGAGGTTGGCTTGGATTTTTGTACTAGTGTTATAGTTGCCAATAAACTGAATATACACCGTGAAATTTTAGTGGTTGTTTTCCCGTGGCAGAACGATTTGACTTTAGTAATACTATCGAATCATGCAAATTATTCCTCGAAAAATAAAAAATTTTTTTTTCGATTTTTAAGAATAATAATTTTCCAACTCGAAAACGAGAGAAGCTGTCGTTGTTTTTGAAGATGTGACGTATTCAGGTACTGCTTGCCGTATGAAATCGATGCTTAAAGCTAAAGAAGCTCTACACCCTAAGTCATAAAGCGGTTCGAAAGTGCTTTCGAGTGACGGTTAAACCTTTCGTAAAACCAACATTTATTGATTTTACCAAAAAAGAACTGCACAGATCTTTTGTACTACTAAGATAGAATCATTTTTCTGCGGGAAAACAACCACTAAAATTTCACGGTGATTTCATATTATGCTTGTTCATTTCCAAGAAGGTCAGTCAGTTAGATCATGATAAAAATGACTTTTTTTGTACATTAATATCTAAATAACCGTTTAAAGTAAGCCTAGAAATTTCAAACACATATGTTTCAAAATTAAGCCAAATTTGATACGTTTATGTGAAATAGTTTTTGATTTATGAGGGGTCAAAAGAAGCGCCAAATGGTTCGTGTAATATTACACACGGTGCGGTTCGCCAGGAACTGCACTGTGTCTGTGCTAGGGATTGCAATCCGGAAAAACGGATCCGGTAATCCGGCGGATCCGGCATCATTTAATGGATACCGGATCCGAAGACCGGATCCGGTGATAACAGTTTGTGGGAAAATAATATAGCTGGAGTAGGTACTTTAAATGCGTAGTGTTCATGCGTGCGAGTCGTTCGTCACCGAGTCTAAACTCATTATTGTCATAATTTTTGCCATATTTTTGCCATTCATTCGTTCGACAGATTCATCAAATCATGATGGTATCTGTCACAATCATAAATTCCTATGTCTTATATGTAGGAATTTATGATTGTGACAGATTGTTTGTTAGCATTCTCAAATAATTTAATCATGATTTTGATCTCATATTTCAGTTAATTACGTATCTATTAGATATTATAGTTACTTGATAAAATTAATAGAGACCGGATTATATGCATTTGCATATACGCATATGCAAATGCATATTTTTGCCATTCTCAGCAGTATGCAATAGCATATTTTACCTAAAAACTAGTTATGATTCATATTATAAGTACATTAACAATATTTTTCACTCACCCTGCGTTTTGAAATTACATTTACTACATTTCGGAACACAGTCAGCAGCGTTGACAAAAACTATAAATAAATTCATATAATATTACTGTAATTGTTTTCTCTTTTTAAAAAAAAATATTTATTAATTATTATGCTGATTTTGAAAAACAAATTTGTAGGCAGGAGTCCCCAAAAAAAAAGAGAAAAGTAGTAAGTTTTCTTTTTTTTTGGGACTTAATTTTGCATATTTTGAAAATTTTCGTGCATATTTCAAGCATTTTTCATGCATATTTGCATGCATATAACAAGCTTTTTATGTTGCATATAATCCGGTCTTTAATAATTAATATTGTTACTTATCACTTGATCTATCTGTGAAAGTGAAATATAGAAAGATTGGGCTACTCGTTACGTCGTAAAATAATTACAACTAGTAATACACTACTACATTTTAATAGTTTTCTTGTTGTCTTAACGTTGGTTAGGAAATGAAGTTGATTTTATATATTTGTGATTTTTTTTTAATAACTACCTACCTACATATAAGTGCAGTGACACTTGATTAACTCACTTATTTTGTACTAAAAAGCAAAAATCATCTTGATCTAATCAATCCAATCAATCATCAAAGAAGACCGGATCGGGCCGGATTGATGGGAATCCGGTCAAATCCGGCCGGACTGAAAATGACGCCGGATTGCAATCCCTAGTCTGTGCCAATGCGCAGGCTTAGTAGTGTAGATAGTTAATATTGATTTGTCACACCGAGAGGACCATAGATTTTGAATTTTTGGAAATTGTTTTATTTTTAACCGACTTCAAAAAAAGGAGGAGGTTCTCAATTCGTCTGTATGTATAATATTTTTTTTTTATGTATGTTCACCGATATTTTCGTCAATTATACACGGATTTCAAAAATTTTATTTTGGTTGGATAAAATTCACTTCCGAGGTAGTCACATTTTCACCAGTCTCGGATCTGATGATGGGATCCAGGAGAAATCGAGGGCAACCTTCAAATTTTATAGGGACATGTACCGCATCATCATTCTCCTGTACCGCGTTTTGCATATTATCTGAAGTCATATTGGCATTTGCTTCTGGCTATCAAAATCTTATGATGCTGAGCTGATGATGGAAGGTCAACTCCTTAATAGTTATGAGTAAAAGAATAATTATTTCAATACTGTATACATATTAAGACTACTAGTTACAATATCAGTAGCATTACTGGTGAACTAAACTATTAGGTTGACCAGTCTAGGATCTGATGATGGGATCCAGGAGAAATCAAGGGCAACCCTCAAATTTTATAGGCACATGTACCGCGTTTTACATATTTTCTGAAGTTATATTGGCATTGCTTCTTGCAATCATAATGTTATGATGCTGAGCTGATGATGGAAGGTCAAATCCTTAATTGTTTGGAGTAAAAGGATAATTATTTCAATACTATAATATACATATTAAGACTATTAGTTATAATATCAGTAGTATTACAGGTGAGCTGAACTAATAGGGTGAAATAAATGTATCTCTAAAAATTACGAAAAAAATTGTAAACAAAAAAAAACCGCCTTCAAAAACCCGACTCACTAAAAATTACAAAAATAATATAATACGAACATGTACAATTCATACCCAGATGATTATTATAAATGTTCGTATTATATTATTTTGTAATTTTTAGTGAAGTCGGGTTTTTGAAGGCGGTTTTTTTTTGTTTACAATTTTTACTCTATTATTGCTACTTGTTCCAGTGCTTTGATAATTTACGTTTAGAAGTTTATTATAAGTAAATTTTGGCTAGGCCTTTGCTGTGCTCTCATTTGGAAAATGTTTCAGAATAAAAGTCATCTTCAAAAAACATCATTTAAAAAAAAGGTAAAGTTTAAGGACTTGAATGAAGGAATGGTAAAAGATGAAAGTTGCTATTAGAATGTGGTCAATTAGAGTTATCGTAAAGAAATCAAAGACTGAATTTGCTTAAAAGCACGTATATTTATCCAATAACTTAAGCCTGGCTGGCGACCTCAACCACCCACTCGATGTAGGGAGAGACAGCAATGCTGACACTGGGGATGGTGGCGTCGCCGCAACCATGGCCCCAGGAGTAGATACCCATGATGATGGATCCGAAGGCGATGAGGGGACCGCCAGCGTCACCCTCGCAGGCATCAGCACCACCCTCGTCGAGGAGACCAGTGCAGATCATGTTGGGGGTAATGATGCCAGGGTTAGGCAGGCTTTCGTACCTCTCACGGCAGAGGTCGTTGTTCACGGAGTCGACCATCACCCACTGGAGTTGGTCGGATGGAGAGCCATTCTGCTAAGGAAAACATGTAGTGTTAATATTATACATTTATTAAGGTTCCGTATCCAAAGGGTGAAACAGGATCCTATTACTAATACTTGGCTCTCCGTCTGTCAGTCCGTCTGATGCTAGGTCTTATCTCAAAATCGGTGATAACAAGACAAATTGATTATCTTTATGGATGACAGTAGTTTAAAATTTGAAAGTAAAGAAAGAAAAAAATATTTATTGACCGCGACCTGGACTCAAAAAATTACATAAATTCACAAGACACAAAAAAAAAACATCACACACACAAGGACTATAAGAAGTGGTCAACGCGGTAATTTGCTTTTGTAGTTTGGTGATACCATTAAAATCACACTGGAAAATTATTCGTAATATTGCATTGGTTTACAGTCTCACCTCCCACAGTTTTATTGCGTCTACTTCTTGGACAGTTAACCAGCTAAATATAACATCAAAACATGGCTTCTAAACCACTTTGCATAAAATAGTCGCAAATGTGAGATCTGTGGTGAATTAGCATACCAAAGATCTGTGGTGAATTAGCATACCAATACTTTCAATATAAGGCGTCCGACCAATTTCAGCTATGGCGGCTGATCTCAATTGAGATCAGCCAAGTGCGCAGGACATATTATAGTGCACAAAAGAGCGCGCAAACACAAGTGCACTCTCTATTCCCATTCTCTCATAATTTGGTGAGACGGCAATCCGACATGACCGATGAGAGATCGGGAGCAGGACCCAGAGGCACGGGCGTTCAGCCGCCAACTTCCTAACTCCGGGCTGGGTAATTTCATTACAGAAAAACTCACACAAATTTTGCCCGACCCCAGACTCGAACCGGGGACCTCTCGGTCCTAACGAAGCACTTGCTACCAATAGACCAAAGAGGCCAACTAGTGGAAGACTAAAAGCACAACTTACTTCAGTTGCACCCCAGCCGAGGTAAGCGCTGGGCTGGTCATCAGGCATGACGTTGCCGGGTCCAGGGAAGGATCCACCCTGGATGGTGTTGCTGCCGACGAGAGGAGAGGCCAGACGCACGACGGAGAGGTCAGCCTCGTTGCCGTTGGTGCCGTAGTCGGGGTGGTTGAACTCCCTCACGATGGTGATGAGGGTACCTCCGGTGTTGCGGTAGGTGGCTCCAGCGCGGATGCGGCGGCGAGACGGGTTGTAGGTGCTGAAATGTGAACACACTTTTACGACCTTTTGAAGGTAGATATTGCAGCTGTGAATAAAATTTTGGTAAGCGTGGAGTTTCTGTGCTGGTATGCCAATAAAAAACTTCCTATGAAATGACTGTTTAGACTTAGGACACCAACATTAAATGTGATATAATTCATGTGGTCCTTGTGGAAAATGATATTTTATTTTGAAGAAAATTGTTATAAAAAAAATGAATGTACCTAAACTTGACTCCTCTCTACTTCGCTTATAGTGCCAAAATAATATTTTATAACAAGTTTTTTTGTGAATGTCAAGACAACCACAGCTGGCACAGATAGTGATATATTAAAGTATACTGACGTTCCCTCGAAGCAGTGAGCAGCGGACAGAACGTAGAGGTTGTTCAAGATGTTGGCGGCGCAGGACTGACCCCACACGTTGAGAGAGTTCAAAGAGTCCACTTGAACCACAAACGGGTAACTCTCGATGTTCGCGGGGACGCCTCCCACGATCCTCTCACCAGCATAGCAGTAACCTGGAAATTGGACACTTTAGAATAGAGTCGATATTTATTTAAGTTATTCGGTACAAATCTTTTAGTATATTATCCCGTGGCCACATTATCAGGGTACGAATTGGTGTATCGTTCAGTCTGCGTCTTGTAGAGCAGATAGTTTATTTATTTATTTTAGGAAAATCAGGATCTACATTTTTAACATAGGATAATATAGTAACAATTAAGAAATCACTTATAGGTCCTCACAAATAATATTGTTAATAATATAGTTGCAAACTCATTGCTGTAGCCATCAAATATAGCCACAGCACCAAGTTTGCTATTAGAATAAGACGGCGATTGAAAAATCTTGTGAAAAAATCTACAAATCCTATATACATCTGTCTTTTACCGTATGTTACTGTAGCCAAGCAAACTGTGTGTCACGATGCTAATATAAAATAGTTTATACGTTTCATCATCATCATCATCATCATCAGCCCATACCTGTCCACTGCTGGACATAGGCCTCTCCAAATGCACGTCACTTCTTTCTATCCTCGGCCACTCGCAACCAGCTCCTACCAGCCGTCCTGCGCAGATCGTCACACCACCTGGCCTGCGCCGTCCTACACTATTTATATGTTTATTTTTCCATAATTTTTACACGCCAAAGATTTTAAAAAAGCTTTTATCACTTAAATTGGATATTAGTCGTGTGCCAGGTCCAGCAATTTACCGAGGTCTTGAATAACTTGCCATTTCTATATTACACGAAGACACTGATGGAAAAGTACCAAAATCCTCCGGATTTGGTTAAATCCAAGTAACTCAAATGAATGTTTAGAAAGTTTTCTTCCCACACAAACTTCCAAGGAATAATATTACCTGCTAGTACCAATAGGGCAAAAGCTACCAGACGTGCCATCTTGCTGCCAAGAGACTAAGTGAAGACCTAGGACTTACTCCCTATTATATACTAATTAGACATAGTAACAATATCCAGATGACTAAGCTTATCAATGCTATCTTTAACCTAATTTGGCATATGATTTATGGAGCTAAACATGAAATTGATGATACTGTCAGACTTTTAGAGTTCCGTTCATTGTTCATCAAAATTTATAAATACGCTGTAACTTACCGTCACAAACGAAGCTCTGATCAAATGTGTATAAATTTTTAAGCTATTGCATAGCTTTTATCGCGGGCTTTGAGCGCGGCGACCGAACCAAGAAATTCCGTAACGAAAAAAACCTCACAATCGTCTAACGTCGTTTCCGTTCGGTAGACTTCGGCACGGTGTTTGTGTGCGTGCGGTTAGACGTATTGTACGACTCTACGAAACTCGCACGAATCGAGACGAGCTGCTCCGAAATCGGACGATGCTATGCTATGCAATAGCTATACCGCGGCAGTCCCCGAGTGCCACACGTCTTTTTTTATTGTAGAAAGAAATTTATATCATAGTACAATGTTACTAACTTAATTTTGAAAGTAAATCATAAAATAAATATATGTACTATCTAAATAAACACAGCTACAGCACATGCTGGGGCTGAAACTTTTGATAATTTATTTTGCCTATTAGTGGGATGACATAGACATGAAAAATATAATCAATAAATGTCTTCTTTCTTTCTTACTTCATACACATCGTAAAATGCATCATTATTCATTAATATAGGTACTCATTACAAATATGTAGTGTAAGTATATTAATACCTACATCCATTATTACGTCCCTGAATAAATAACAATAATAGCCCGCAGCGAGAATGTCCCTAAGCATATTGAACACTGTATTATACTTACACCGTGAAATTTTAGTGGCTGTTTTCCCGCAGTAAAATGATTCTATCTTATTAGCACAATAGATTTGTGCAGTTCTAATTAGATTAATAAATAGAAGAATAAGTTAAGATAATTCATGAGTTCACTTCATCATTACTTCTCTATTATTTCTAGGGCAAGTATAAATAAGTATTTTTTCTTAAGAATGCAATAATTTAATTCGAAGACGTAAAGTTATGTTTAATTAATGGTTTACATTTTTTATCGATAATTTATCGAAAAAAAATTTAAACCATTAATTAAACCATTATAAGACCAGAAAGCAATCCCTAACGCAATGGGACCAAGGGGAATCAAAATTACCCGTGGTCCCGTTAATGGGTCGACCCAATAGGACCACGGGTAAAAACCCCTTTTATAAACATTCAATACCTACATAGCATTTTTTTTAATACAGACTAAAGAATAGCGTACATTATAAGTCTTTTATTTACTCTTATAAGTAAATGTGATGCAATAATGAAATCATAATAAGTAGTTTCATATGAAGAGAACCCTTGATTGAAAAAAATTGCTTTTATTTTCTGATAAAATTCACGCTGAATTATTTTCAGACTCTTTATCAAGTTAGATTAAGACTTGATGATATAAAAAAAGATGGAATTTCCCAAAATATCTTCTGAGATTACCGACTATCGGACAGGGAAAACATAAATGACCAATAAACAACTGTTTTTCATTGCTACCAAGCTGAACCACATGTCTGTTTCATAAGCTCCTTTTTAAATTCAGACACTTACATAATAAGGGAATAATAGTCGGATGGTCGTATTGGCAGAAATAGGTAGTAAAAATCATTTGCTCCATTACGGTTCTGGAAAAGAGGTAAGACGGACTACATAACGACGTAGACGTAGAGTTTTTGAAAATGTTTATATTTTTTTAATGTTAAGTACTTTTTTTTTCTTTTCTTTATTTTTTTATTATTTCAGGAAGACCAGGATTTACATTTTATACATAGGATTATAATAGTAACAGTAAAGAAATCACTTTTACATGCTTCCCTACGGGAACTTCGACACAATGCTGACTGGGAGCCCTTTTAGCACATAAGTTAGTACAGAATTGTATGTTTGGTTTGTTATTATTTTTTTATATGTTTGGTTTGTGATTGTTTGTTTTGTTTTTATTTATTTGCTAAATAAAATATTATTCTATTCTATTCTATAGGTCCAAACAAATCAAAAATTGGGTATGTAAAAAAACTCTAATCACAGTCACATAATCAATATATAATTTTGAACTTGACAGTTTGCCGTCACGTTTGATCACGGGTGGAATAATGTGTGTAACCATGACTGGTTACACACATTAGACCACCCGTGATCATGGCGCTTGCAACATTACCGAAATATCGAGAGCTCATTAAAACAAAACAAAATGGTAAATATCCCGGACATTTTCAGTTTTCTAATGTAACAGAGTAAGTTTTTTCCTCTTTTGAAATAAAACTAATTTTACGGATTAAACTCGCGTGTATCGCGTTTTTTCCTCTTATTCGAAAAAATATCAGAAAATAATTTATGGCGTTCAAAGAACCGCCCGCCCATAAGCCGTCCAACCATTGGTACGCTAGTGTCAAAGAGATCTAGGTCGAGTTCTTTTCTTAGCCTGTTAAACCCTATTTGCACACACTCCATAAATAGTTGTTAGAATATTAGAATATTTATTTATTTGCAACATGTTCTTAACCTAGGTACAAAAACATGACCCTGTAAGGGTGTGTGCAAAACTTACATAACTAACTAAACTAGTGTAGGGTATGGATGGGAAATTAGTTGATTAAATTTTAGAGGCTTGTTTGGTCCTAAATTGTTGGCTGGCGAAAAGTTGGGTGCTGTCTATTATACGTGGTGTTTAACCCCTTAACCACTGATGCTGATGTTGATGATGAAGTATAAATAATAACTCCGATTTATTTTATTAATCCTATAAATAAGGCGTCCGACCGATTTCAGCCATAGCGGCCGATTTCAATTGAGATCAGCCAAGTGCGCAGGAGACATTATAGTGCACAAGTGTGCGCGCAAACACAAGTGCACTCTCTATTCCCTTACTCTCACAACTCGGTGAGACGGCAATCCGACATGACCGATGAGAAATCGGGCGCAGGACCACCGACTTAACGTGCTTTCCCAGGCACGGGCGATCAACCGCCAACTTCCTAACTCCGGGCTGAGTTATTTCATCACAGAAAAACTCACACAAATTTGCCCGACCCCGGACTCGAACCGGGGACCCCTCGGTTATTACGAAGCGCTTGCTACCAATAGACCGTCAAGGCAGTTTTCATTAATCCTATAACGTTTATTTAACAAATCAGTCAAAGGTTGCAAGGCCACCTCCACGATCCATTTCATATGAATAATATGTATTAAATTACACACAATATCACATACATTGATCTGATTCCGTAGTAAGTAGTTTATGCACTTGTATTACAGATATCACAATCAACAGTGGACACACAAATATACTTAAATGAATTTAATAACACATCCAGACACGGAACAAACACCGATGTTCGTCACACAAATATTTGTCCCTGGTGGGAATCGAACCCACGACTCTTAGAACCGTAGGTAGTGATATAAAGCGACACGGCAATGGTGACCCCAGGTAAGGAGCCGTGACCCCAGGAGATGACATAACCTGGCAGTCGTCCTACGTCTAAGAAATCAGCGCATATCATGTTGGGGAGATCTCCACGTACGTGATCGCAATGAGGTCTGAATGATCTAAGCTTTGAGGGAGAATAAGTCACACACTGGGGGTTTTGGGGTCATGACAAGTAGGATATCCGACTCTTCTGTATATAGATATAATTTTTTTCATTACAGAAAACTTACACAAATTTTGCCCGACCCGGGACTCGAACCGGGGACCTCTTGGTCCTAACGCAGCACTTGCTACCAATAGACCAACGAGGCAGTTAGGAAGTTGGCGGTTGAGTGCCCGTGCCTCGGAAAGCACGTTAAGCCGGTGGTCCTGCGCCTGATCTCTCATCAGTCATGTCGGATTGCCGTCTCACCGAATAATGAGAGTAAGGGAATAGAGAGTGCACTTGTGTTTTCGCGCACACTTGTGCACTATAATATGTCCTGCGCACTTGGCTGATCTCAATTGAGATCGGCCGCCATGGCTGAAAATCGGTCGGACGCCTTATATAGATATAGAAAAGTCGTATCCTACTTGTCATGGTGAGTCAACTACATTTAGTGTAAGCTAATATTATCACGAGCACTACACATTTGAAATAAGACTAATTTACAAATTAGGGCTAAATATTACCAGACAAGGATCGACCTTTCGTTAAATAAAAAACAAAAGGTAGAATAAACTAAATATAATAAAAAAAACGTTTATTTAACAAATCAGTCTAAGCTTGCGATGCCACTTCCACAATCCATTCCACATAAGGAGATACGGCAATAGCGACCCCAGGGAAGGTGCCGTTGCCGCAGCCGTGACCCCAAGAAATGACCCCAACGGTAATAGACCCGAAGGCGTACAGCGGCCCGCCGGAGTCACCCTGACAGGCATCAGCGCCTCCTTCGTCTAGGAGACCAGCGCAGATCATATTGGGGGTCACGTAGCGAGGTCTGGGGAGGGTTAGGTACCTCTCACGACAGAGGTCGTTGTTCACTGTGTAGACTTGGACAGCTAGGAGCTGGTCTGAGGGAGTTCCACCTAGCTGTAAATAAGATAACCAGTTATTGATAACGAAATTTATGAATTCTTAAGTGAATAGGATCTCTGCCTACCCCTCTAGGAAAAAGGCGTGATTCTACTGGCTCGGTGGAACAGTGGTTAGTGACCCTGGCTGGCGGTTCCGAGAGTCGTGGGTTCGATTCCCACTCGGGACAAATATTTGTGTGATGAACATCGGTGTTTGTTCCGTGTCTGGGTGTGATTATATATTTAAGTATGTATTTATAAATATATATGTATGTATATCAGTCTCTGACGCCCATAGTACAAGCTCTGCTTAGTTTGGGGTCAGATGACCGTGCGTGGAAATGTCCCAGATATTTATATATCTGTCCCAGATATATATGTTTAGGATGTTTTTTTTTTATCAGGATAGTGAATATTGCTTATATGAAAATATTCAGCTAATTGTGGTCAAAATGTCTGTCGATTATCTTTTATTTTAGAGACGATCACCAATCAATTTTCCTTGTCATGTCAGTGGAAAAATTTGATACGTCAATAGAATCACGAACAACACTTGTTCTAAGCCATTTGATTGTTATAATCTTATCATTACAATCACTTATTTTGTTAAATGATTCTAATTTTCAATCTGTACTTATATTATAAAACTGTGGACCTAGCGCGTTCAAAAAAACAAACAACAAGAAACTGCAGGTACGAATTGAAAATTGATTTTCGGAATTTTTCCCCCGTTTTTTTTACACATTTTCCATTAATTGTTTGCTCCTTTTGATCGCATCGTAATTTTATATAGCCTAAAACCTTCCTTGATCAATAATTGTTCAATTCCAACCAGTAGAGATAAGTGCGTTAATTAATTATCATCATCAGCCCATTCCTGTCCACTGCTGGACATAGGCCTCTCCAAATGCACGCCACCTCTCTCTATCCTCAGCCACTCGCATCCAGCTCCTACCAGCCGTCCTGCGCAGATCGTCACACCACCTGGCCTGCGGGCGGTAGTGTAGGACGCCCGCAGGCCAGGTCATTAATTATATGAATACACAATCTTACTTCAGTAGTGCCCCATCCAACGTTCACAGCAGGCGTGTTGTCAGGAATAACGTTTCCGGGACCAGGGAACGACCCTTGCTGGATGCCGAGGCTCCCAACGATGGGAGAGGCCAGCCTCACCACGGAGATATCAGCCTCGTGACCGTTGGAGCCAAAGTCTGGGTGGACGAACGATCTGACCACGTTGATGACCAGTCCACCAGTGTTGCGGTAGGTGGCTCCGGCGCGGATGCGACGGCGAGATGCTTCATAATGACTGAAGTTAAAAAAAATATACATACACTAGCTGTGCCAGCGACTTCGTTCGCGTTTTCCCCGTTTTTTACACATTTTCTATTGTATCTTTGCTCCTATTGGTCGCAGCGTGATGTTATATAGCCTAAAGCCTTCCTCGATAAATAATGCAAAAAGATTTTTCAAATCGAACCAGTAGTTCCTGAGATTAGCGCGTTCAAACAAACAAACAAACAAACTCTTCAGCTTTATAATATTAGTATAGATGTCACCGGAAAATAACAAGAACCGTAAGTTTATAACTTTCCTAGGAAATTGATAAACTTTCGTAGGATTATACACGACAGATAAAATGTATTATTTTACGCCTAAATTCTAGGAAGTTTCGTAAGATTCTACGCGGTTCGGCCAATCACAGAAGAGTGTTTAATTTTACGTTTCTTATAAGACGAAAAATAACACACAGCTCTCTGATTGGTTGACGCTAGCAATGGCAATGCTTAAGTCCATAGACTTAGGTAAAAGCAGACATGCCAAATTAGTAAAAAAACAAAGAACTATTAGGGTTCTAAAAAGTGTTTTTATTATAAAATAAATTTTACCGAAACAGAATCGTAACCCGAACAGAACTCGTATCCTTACTAATATTATAAACGTGAAAGTTTGTGAGTATGGATGAATGGATGGATGTTTGTTACTCTTTCACGCTCAAACGTCTGAACCGATTTTCATGAAATTTGGTGTGATGGTAGCAGGCACTCTGGAATAATATATGTGCTAATTTTTATTACAAAATTCAACCCCCATGGGGTTTGGGGGGGGGGTTGTCGATTTTTATAAAACTTGTTATGGAGGTAGCTGGCACTCCGGGAGACACCAACACAATTTTTTTTGAAAATTTAACCCCCATGGCGGTAATGGGTGGGGGTGAAAATTCACACAATTTCGTGACAGCGGGAACACACGGTCAGGTTCTACAATCAAAATACATTTAACATCAGATTTTACGCAGACGAAATCGCGGGCGTCCTCTAGTTTTAAAATATACTACAAACATTTAACAAATCAAACGTAATAAGTAGATTCCTGAATTTGTCTACTTATTGCAACATGTCAAAGATTACCTAAGTCTATGGACATAAAAAACATTGCCACTGCTTGCGTCAACCAATCAGAGAGCTGTGTGTTATTTTCCGTTTTATAAGAAGCGTAAAATTAAACACTCTTCTGTGATTGGCCGAACCGCGTAGAATCTTACGAAACTTCCTAGAATTAAGGCGTAAAATATTACATTTTATCTGTCGTGTAGAATCCTACGAAAGTTTATCAATTTCCTAGGAAAGTTATAAATTTGCGGTTCTTGTTATTTTCCGGTGACATAGATAAGTTTTCCGGTCGATTATAATTTTGTCCTTCGTATGCACGGGCGGACTGTCACTTCCTTGGGCCCTAATTGATCACGTTTTCAAGCCTTTAAATCGTACGCACGCATATTACCAATTCAAACCTGTTAATGCGCGCAAACACAAGTGCATGATCGATTGGAGATCGGGCGCAGGACCACCGGCTTAACGTAGCATTATCTATTCAACACATTGACATTGGAAATGAATATAATTTTAACAATCCATCTGCTAAATATAAAAAAATATGGCATCATCTATTAAACACTTTGACTACTAAAAAAATAGTTCTTACGTTCCATTAAAGCAATGGGCAGCAGAGAGTATGTAGAGGTTGTTCAGGATACTGGCAGCACAAGACTGTCCCCACGTGTTAGAATTGCTAAGGTAGTCCACTTGAACAGCTGATGGAAAGCTCTCAATGGTGGTGGGGGTTCCTCCCACAATCTTTTCGGCGCCATAGCAGTAACCTGAAGTGGTAGAAGTATACATTTATTTATTTATTTACTATGGTACACAAACAGATAACTGTCATTACACGTATTGGTTGGTTGAAACAATTGAGCATAACCTAGACAGTATTCCTAAGTAGTGTACACATCATGCTTTGAGTGCATAAGGAATGAGTAGGGAACAAACAATACGATTATGGAACCGTTTTTTGGTTTATGTATTCCAACCGGTTGTAATACTTAGCTCCACTGCAGAACTAAGTAAGGCTGTAGGTAGTCAGAACAATCCCCTTTTTTCGCAAGATGTGTAATTTAGACAGCAGGAGATAAATTAAATCTCTTAATTCTTTGCAACAGTCAAAAGATAATGTCCTAATATGATTCAATCACAAAAAAATCTATCAACAAGCTTGACTGTCCCTCAAAAAAGGCGTATCCAACGAGAAACCTATTACAAAACAAAAGTTCTAGAAGAACTAATAAAGAAAACTTATTTTCAAGATTTATTGAGTTATGTAAGATCTTAGACTTTCGCGTTCCATTACACTAAAATTAGTCTTTATGAGTCTACACGCGATATTAGGAGTAGCAAATTACATAGCTACTTCCAAGCCAATCGTGGTCGCGAGCCACGATCAAGATTGGTGTAATCCAGTCGAAACGTCGGGCAGTAAGTAGCTATGTAATTTGCTACTCCTAATATCGCGTGTAGACCCATAAACACTAATTTTAGTTTATTGAGTTACCTGCTGAAAGCAACAAAGCAAATGCTACCAAACGTCCCATTTTGTTGACAATAAACTAAATGATTACTCTAGTCTCCGTTGAAAATATATATGTAAAGACTAGAGATAACCACTTGATGATTTTTGTATTTTGGCTTATCAATAATATAATCTTTATCCTATTAACAATGATGTGTAAAATTCAAATTCAAATCAAATGTTACGGTCTTAGAGATCCGCAGATTTTTTTTTTATAAAATGATTTTTTTATAATTAAATTATTATCCGTGTAATTTTCGACATGACCGATGAGAGATCGGGCTTAGAACCAGCGGCCTAAAGTGCTTTCCGAGGCACGGACGTGCAGCTGTCAAAATCCTAACTCCGAGCTGAGTATTTTCTAGCTAGACATAAAAACTCACAATAATTTTGCCCAGGACTCGAGCCCGGGACCTCAGTCTTGCAACAAGTAGACCAAAGTAGACCAACGAGGCAGTGAAGAATAATATACCATACTTAGAAAAGAACCCTTGACTAAATGGTAGCTTCGACTTTACCATATCCGGATGGATTAACAGTTATCGATAAAATCGAGGATCTCAAAAATATCTTCCGAGATTACCTACCAACCTGTAGACACATTATTTTTATTACAATTTATCTATCAAGGTGCTCTCTAAGCCTTGTTACCAACCAAATATGTTATATATTGTGTAGTAATAATGTAGAGTATTGTGTAATGAGGAAAAACCTATCACATATATATATGTGATAGGTTTATTAAAAGTAAAGGAACATTTAGTTACGTCTTCCAGTAAGTATGTAAATAAATGTATAAATATTACACAACATCCCATACATTGTTCTGATCCCATGGTAAGTAACTCATGCACTTGTGTTACAGGTATAAGAATCAACAGTAGATACACAAATATACTTAAATATAATTAATACACACCCAGACACTGAACAAACACCGACGTTCGTCACAAGAATTTTGTCCCGGGTGGGAATCGAACCCACGATTCTTGGAACCGTAGGCCGTAACCTGGGTCACTAACCACTGTTCCACCGAGACAGTCATGTGAAATTCAAAAACAATAAATGTTTCACTATATTTAAAAACCTTCACGAACTAAGCTTCCACACGCTGAAAACTCCACTCCACCTCGTTGGAGTGATTAAAACGCACATGCCACTGATTAATAATAATATGCGTGAGATCCAAAATAGACAGCACGTGCAGAGAATGCATATGTACAGAAGCAAAAGGTTTCTACCTAGCACTATTATACATAGGGAGACAGATTCCTGTAGGGCTACTATGAGTTTAAAACTTACGCACTCGATATCGCCTACGTAAATATGTCTATGAAAAACTTCTACAGCGCCGCTGCTGGTTACGCGAAGAACTAAAATCAGCCGTATGAAAAAACAACTCGATAGGTTTTTAACGTACGTAAGTTTTCGATAGCCAACTCATGGTAGGCCCTCTGTTGACTAAGTATCCAAACTCAACCGTTTTTTTTTCAAAGTTCTCCAAAACTGTCCACTGCTCTCTTTTCAAAGCCAGGACGTGCACGTTTTTTGATAGCTGGACCAGATCATCGCAACAACTTTTCTTGGGCCTTCCTCTTCGGCGAGTACTGTCTTCAGGTAGGTACCCAACGTATCAAGCGGATTTTAAGTAATCGTTAAATCTTAGGAACAAAATAGACATATTTTAATGTAAATGACGCACCTCTTCTACGCATTCTAACCTTGGTTTAATTCACTTAATGACAAAAGCGTCGATAGCCGAGTGGTTTAGGTTGTTGCTTGCCATGCGAGACGTCGCCAGTTCAAACCCCGCCACGTACCAGTGTGGTTTTAAAATTTAAAATTCATATGTACGACTATTCGACGGTTCAACGGTGAAGGAAAACATCGTGCGGAAACCTGTACACCGTCAAAGTTCTTGGGTTGTGTAGTCAACCAACCCGCATTTGGCCAGCGTGGTTGACTAAAGCCTTATCGCCTAGTTTAAGGTAGTATTCAAACGTCATTACTATACTATACTAATACTAATCTTATCTTATACACTATACTTAAAAATGCTCATGCTTTCAGATATTATTGCCTAATTTCATGATTCTAGATTAGATCTTGAATATCGACCTAGGGAAAACTTGTACTAAGGCTAACTTCCCCGTTCATTGAAACATTAGTTATTCTTTGCAATTTCCTGCCTCGTTGGTCTATTAGTAGCAAGCGCTACGGGCGCTAAGGTTCGAGTCCGGGGTCGGGCAATATTTGAGTGAGTTTTCTCTAATGAAATTACTCAGCCCAGAGTTAGGAAGTTGGCGGTTGAACGCCCGTGTCTCGGAAAGCACGTTAAGCCGGTGGTCCTGCGCCCGATCTCTCATCGGTCATGTCGGATTGCCGTCTCACCGAATTATGAGAGTAAGGGAATAGAGAGTGCACTTGTGTTTGCGCGTACACTTGTGCACTATAATATGTCCTGCGCACTTGGCTGATCTCAATTGAGATCGGCCGCCATGGCCGAAATCGGTCGGACGCCTTATTATTCTTTGCAATGGCGCCAAAGATACAGCATACCTGAGCAATAAATATCCATCCAGATCACATTTGCTACAGTTCAGTAATAACGCGAGCGAATTCGCATGCGAAATGTAGAGCACAAATATTAGGGGCACACTTCAAATTCTTGATACGAATATAAGTAATAAATCTGTGTTTAAACTGGAGAAAGTTTATAGAAAACATTATCGTTAATTATTGTGAGAGCATACTTTATCATTGCACTCGATTTAGATGATATTTTGTTATTATTAAAAGAAGGGTTGTAATCGTGTTTTAAAATTAAATAATTATTGTGGTGTCATATCTTATACACGATTGAAATGAACCTATAGTGTAGAAGAAAGAAACTCTACCCCAATGATAGAATAAATAATTTTCAATCGATTCGTCGATCTCGTCCATGTTTGTGTTTTTCAAAGGAGAACCACCATTTTGGGTCCAACGTTACAGTATTAAATAATATATCAAAAAATCGGTCTATTTTTTGTAAGTTAACTTATAGAATTCTTAGCCAAAACATGGAAACCTTTTATATGCTCTGTCTTATGGCCAACTTTCAGCTTTGTAACGTTGGGCCCCAGTTTGTATGGAGTCGGGTGTTCTCCTTTGAAATTCAAATGTACCATCATTCAACGCTTTAACGGTGAAGGAAAACATCGTGAGGTAACCAGCACACCTGAGAAATTTTTCAACGGTGTGTGAAGCCATGTCAGAGGCCAACGGGCGGTTTAAAACTCTGACACCAGGTTGTTCATCAACCATACGATAAGAAGAGGAAGATTTCGTCCATGACGGCCGGTCTCATTGGAGATCAGCAGACTCAGAAATTAAAACCCGGGACCTCTCGCTCCTTACGTGAAGCTTTTCACCAACCAACATGAACCTTACTGCTTCTTACCATCAGGTGGAGTGGGTTCATCCAGAAAGATTTTTTATAAATAAAAATACACAAGGTACACAAAGGTATATTTCAAAAAAATATTAAAACTATATCTAGCGGAATCTGCACTAAGCTTAAAACTTGTATTGTAGAGTCCAGATAAGTAACATTTCAGTAAGCTGTAACAAAGTAATATAATGATTCATCATCAGCCTAAAAAAATAAATGTCCCAATCGAAGGGCACTGGCCTATCCTATACTAGGGCGATCTAGCCTTTATTAACCACACTGGCCGAGTGTGGGTTGGTAGAAATCACACAAACACGGTAATATTATGACGTATACCTTAGAATTTCTTCGTAGGTGTGCAGATTTCTTCACGATGTTTTCCTTTACTGTAAAAGAGAAAAATCGATTACGGGTACTTTTGATTTGACCCTTCTTCAAAATTCTGACTTATTTGTCATGGAAGGTCTTCCCCTACCGACATTTCCATTTAACTTCCTATAATTATTCCTTTCGTTAATCGTCTTTCATTCATCATCTCAACATGACCAAACCGTCTAAGCATACTTTTCTTAACCTTAATCACTACACCTTCTTTCACACCACAACGTTCTCTAATTATTTCGTTTCTGATCTATCACTCAGTTTCAATCGTACAAATGAATTTTACTGGTATGGCGGGGTTTGAAATGGCGATATTATAATATTATAATTAAAATCATGAACCGCTCAAAACGTATTGCAAAGCGCGCGCGCATACCTCCAATACGCCTACCGTATCATTTCGAGATAAACGTCACTCATAGATCACGAAGTATGATTTACTCGGCACATTAGCATCAAAAACATACCTGTCGCGCTACCGGGCTAATTAGGTATTCGGCCCGGGATCACCTGGGTTATTAGTCAACCCACAAATAAATAGACTGCGCGGAATGCTGGAAGTAGGGATGCGAGAACGGAGGAATAAGTAGGCTAAACTACTGAATACTTTTTGACATGCTTGCAGTGCCGAACGAAAGTTTAATTTTTATTTTTACCCACGGGACATTTTTACTCACCGTTACCTGACCCCAACAAACTAAGCAGAGCTTGTTTAGTACAAGGGCGTCAGAGACTGCTTTGCATAGATATTTATAAATACATAATCACCCTGACTCGGAAAAAACACCGATGTTTTCACACAAATATTTGTCCCGAGTGGTAATAGAACCCACGACTCTTGGAACCACCAACCAGGGTCACTAACCACTGTTCCACCGAATTAGTCAAATATGTCATCATCATCAGCCCATATACGTCCCCACTGCTAGGGCACGGCCCTATCCTAAAGTAGGGCGATAAGCCCTTAGTCAACCACACTGGCCAAGTGCGGGTTGGTTGATTTCTTCTTAGGTGTGCAGTTTTCCCCACGATGTTTTCCTTCCCCGTTAAAGCGTCGAATAATCGTACCTACATATGAATTTCAAATTTGAAAAACACATTGATACGTGACGGGGTTTGAACTGGCGACCTCTCGCATGGCAAGCAACGACCTTAACCACTCGGCCATCGACGCTTTTTGTCAAATATGTACCTGGCAGTTTTCATGTGAATCGGCTCTACCTATATACGCACCTAGTTTTGTAGTGAAACAGAATTTGGTTAGACAACACCTTGTAACATTCCGTCATTCCCATCCCTACTGCATTTGTTGACAATCAGCTCGCATAGCGGGTGCAATTAGTCGTTATTTTCACCGCGGGAACGGGCGCCGTCCGGAATGCTGGAGACAACTCTAGAGCTAGGCTTGTCTGAACTAGTTAACGTTAGTAAATTTAAATGAAAAAAAATCGCCTGAACGGAGACTTGAACCACCGTTCTTTCGACATCGCGTCGGCTGTTCTGACCTCTGAGCTATCCAGGTGTTGAGTCACCAATGCGAATTTTTCCGTCACTTTACCCGTTAGCCACGGGTGGCGCCACCACTGGTAGTGATCGAACACTATCGGTCCGCAAACATTTCTCGCAGAAATCTACTACAGAATGGTTGCACTCGGCAATTATATTTTTATTTGTTGTCTTTATTTAATCTATAAAAATCTAAAGAAATTTAAAATTTCTAAAAATAAATATTAGTTAGCGTTTGTCTACAACAGAGGAATGTGTATGATTTAGGTCAAGACAGAAGACTGCGATTGGAGACCGCGACTGTTATTTGACTTCATGCCTGAAGTATACGCGACAGATAGCTAGCAAGACAGTTTTTTATTTTTATAAAAGGCTTACAAGATGACCTCACTCCACCTGATGGTAAGCGGTACTGAGATCCACATATGAGGTCGACAGGCACAATAGACCATATTGAGCCTGTCGCACTCACCCTGAAGGCCTGCTCAAATGCCGTTTCACGCCCCGCCTGAAGAGCCCGGGATCATAGGAGACGGTTGAGTCACAATGGGCATTAAAAGGCAACTGGGGGCACTTGCTTCGGCAGTTTCACGGGGGCACCAAAACATGAAACTTTTTTCCTACAACCTCGAACACTACGCAGGGATTCGTCACAACGATGATGACGTCGTAAAAGTAAAACATACCTAAATTAATTTTAATTCTTTTTAGGGTTCTGTACGTAAAAGGTAAAAACGGGACCCTGTAACTAAGCCTTTGGCATCCGTCTGTCCGTCTGTCTCCAAGCTGTTTCTAATAAACCGTGATAGCTAGAAGCTAAAATTTCAAATTATGTATTTCCGTTGCCGCTGTTACAACAAATACTAAAAATAAAAATAAAATATTTAGGGGTGTCCTCATACAAAAAATGTTTTTTTTGTTAATTGCACGGAAACCTATTCGTACGCGAGTCCGACTTACACTTGGCTTGGTTTTTTTATTTAAATAAATAAGTAATAAATATCTGGGACATTTCCACACACGGTCATCTGACCCCAAACTAAGCAGAGCTTGTACTATGTATAATGTATATATATATACCATACTTAAATACATAATCACACCCAGACACGGAACAAACACCGATGTTCATCACACAAATATTTGTCCCGAGTGGGAATCGAACCCACGACTCTTGGACCCGCCAGCCAGGGTCACTAACCACTGTTCCACCGAGCCAGTCAATGAATTTAAGTAGTCTTTGGTGAAACCTCCTCATAAGTGTGCCACATCTCTTCGGTCATGTCAGATTGACATATCAATAAACTATACACCGTGAAATTTTATGGTTGTTTTCCCGTGGCAAAACGATTTGCCTTTAGTAATACTATCGATTCATGCAGATTATTCTTTGAAAAAAAATCCTACTTTTCAAAATAATATTTTTTCAACTTGAAAACGAGAGAAGCTATTGTTCTTTTATAAGATGGAACGTAATTAGGTACTGCTTGCCGCATGAAATTGATGATTTAGATAAAAGAAGCTCTACCTACACCCTAAGTAACAAAGCGGTTCGAGCGTGCTTTTGAGTTTCGTTTTCCATTCGTAAAACGGGTATTAATTGATTTTAATAAAAAAAACACTACACAATTCAGTTGTAGATAGATGATAGAATCACTTTACTGCGGGAAAAAAACAACCACTAAAATTTCACGGTGTATAACTACTAGCAGACTGCACTCCACCCAACTATCTCAAACAAAGTCCAACTGTACGTGTTCCATGCAGTTGGCTTAACATCTCATCTCCAGACCGAATGAATCGCGCACTATTATTAAGCATATTCAATTCAGATGAAATATTTTCCTTCACCGCCGAACTAGTAAATAGAAAGTGCTGGTATTCGTGCCAGTTATCTAATATGTCATAATCTGTTGCAAATTGGGTTCGCATCGTAAACTAGCTATTAATAGGTGCGGAGTGAATCAGTGGTCGCAAATAAGTGCGCGTACGCATCGTCATACGACGCATTTAGGATGCGCCGCGTGTCCTAATATGCGCTTGACTAACAATAACTTTTGACTGACAATGTAAGCACGCAAAGTCCTAAGTTCCAATCCGGTATATATTTTTTTGAGAACAACTAAAAGTTAGGTACACCTTACATAGTAAACAAAAATTACTTATACAGTATAAACTTAAAAATATAACTACACACGGTGGTAATCTTTTGGACCACCATAGATCTTATCATAGATATGATGTAGATAAATTTTACCACGACATACAATGAATACTTCACACATTACCTGAAATATCATCATGAGGTAAAATTATTTAAATCGATCCATATAAATTACAAATGGAAACTTCCTATTCATTGTGGGTTAAATAATTAATATTTTCCGATGGCTTATCTTGAAGCACATTGTAAAACTATTAATGGATATTCTGATATAATCACTTACATGATCTATTTTGATGTTGACGAAAATGATATTTAAATAGGGTAAATAAAAAACACACCCATACATGGAGCATACACCCATGTTCATCACGCAAATATTTAGTAAGGTAGTAATTTATACATTAGTCATCCACGAAAAGTATCCAGTGTTAATTGGTAACACATTCACAATTTAAAATATTTAGTAAGATTAAAAATACTTCCGAAAGATGATATTAATACTTTAGTCCGCAAAAAAACTTCATTTAAATAGAAAATTACTAATGCATTGTAAATATCCCGGACATTTAAAAAAAATTGTAACCATGACGACAGTTTAGTTATCTTCATTTACTTTAAGATAGCATGATGTTAATCTTAGCTGATTTGACACACATTTATATTGTAGGAGTTGGATTTACACTTGAAGATTGTCCAATTGTAAACATACGATTATACGTATTTAGTAGTCTTGTGATAAGGTTCACATCATAAACCAATTGGCATAATAACCTTGACAAAAACAGGGATAAAATGATAAGAACACGTGTTTTACATACGAACTTCTGTCATTGTAAACATTGATGGACAGGCCATAAAGATAGTATTAATAAATTACCAAGTTAATCCCGCGTAAGATATCTACCGATATAAATGATTGCACCAACTGACAGACTACCATTTCGTCGAACAACCCAAAACGAGACGTAGCTATAGTCTCCCTGGTCAGTAGTACAAAACTTCTATGTATAGTTTCTTATATTCTTTCCATTAAGGTACCATTTACATAGCAATTACTCTTGCTTTGTAAAAGGTACCAATTATTTAAAAAAAAAAACATAATATTTATCAGAATTATTATTCCATGCTGTTGTTAGATTATTTCTAGTGGGTCCGTCACCTAAAGTACCCAATAAGTAAATGTCAGTCTTTATAGGCACAACGATATAAGAGAGCTATTAGACACATCAGTTCTACTCAAAAAATCCTACGCTATAAGAGCAATGGATAAAGGAAAATGCTTTCGACTCCAAAAGGATCTTCAGGCCCTACCTTTTCAATTCTGACAGAATGCTGATAGACGGAAATCATAAGGGTTATAATAGTGTCTACTAAATAAGCTTGAGCCCAGCAAAAGATATTGAACTCCGGGTCCATATAGGATGCTGTCACAAATAACCATTGTCCACTTCAGTTGCCTCATCCAACAAAAGATACTGCAGTCACAACTAAATAGTGCTCTCTTTTCTGCAGCAGTTGGGTATTATGAGCAATGAATGAGGGAGAATATCAGTGACTCCAAAAGGGTACTCAGGCAGTGGCTACATTTGCAACTCTACCTAAATTACATTCAGTTCCAATTCTGACAGAATGCGGACGCAAATCATAAAGGTAATAATAGTGAAAAACTGCTATTAAAAACTTAATTTAATCAGAATTTTTCCAAAAAAATCCATTATGTAGACAGTTCCTCAGGGACTTATTGTTCCACAATCTAGAGACTAGCAGCCTCCGCAGTGCTGACGATCCAGTCGGTGTGCGGCGCCACGGCGGCGTTCACGCTGGGGTAGGCCTCGTGGCCGCATCCCTCGGCCCAAGAGACAAGTCCTAGCACCGCTCGTCCGTGGGACAGTGGCCCTCCGGCGTCAGCGCCACACGCGCCTCTGCCGCCGCCCTGGAGCCCGCTGCAGATCATGTTGCTGGTGACAACGCGACCGATGGCGGAGTAACTCTCGCGGCAGACAGCGTTGTTAATGGTGAACACTTCGGTGGTGAGGAGGACTGGGGAAGCTTGCTGGTCGGCCTGGAAATTAGGGTCACCTTTTTGCTAACTGTCAACTGTCATGTAATTTAAAATTTGAAAAAATAGCATTATTGACCCAGCCTGAACGGGGACTTGAACCACCGGACCTTCCTGTCATGTTCCAAGGAAACTTTGTATCAGTAAAATGCACAATGACACTGGTACAATATTAACGTAATATTGGCAATCAGGCTAATATATTGGAGTGTAAACTGGTTAATCGTGCTCGGGCACTATGGTCGAATATACCAGCTTTGATAACGAGATGTATGTTTGGGTACTAATGTTAATTTTAGTACGGAGACTGTATGTAAGCGCCATCTGTTGGTTGTGTTTTGAACTTAATAGTCGAATGTCGCCACACAGTGTTATCACTGTGGATACATGGGGAGCTTACATACAGTCGATTAGATATCTCATTTTGTTTGAACGTCTATAATTTTGTAAGTAAATACAATTCTTTTTAAATAATAATTGTTTTCTGATTAGCATACACACTATTCATTATAATGGTTTTTAGCTTAGCTCTCAATTAAAATACCGCTCGCGCGCATAACACTCAAACATAGATTTTGGTGTGAAGAAAAAAATGTACAAACTAAGAAGGAACAAATATTTACCGCAGTAAGACCCCATCCAGTTTGCTCAACAGGCAGATCATCAATAACAGTGGCTCCCTGAACAGGGATGGCACCAGGCTGTATAGTATCGCTGAAGGTCAAAGCGTCAGCCAGCCTGACGACGGTGACGTCATTGTCCAGGGTCTCAGGGTCAAAGGAGGGGTTGTTGACCTCTTTGCTGACGTAGATGACGACACCACCGGTGTTGCGGTAGGTCGCTCCGGCGCGTATGCGGCGGTGGTTGACGTCGTAGCTTCTGTAATGGGAAACAAATTTATATTAATGATCATGACATCTACCAACTTTATGACATGTGAGTGGCTGAAAATCAGCGCTGGCAAGGATCTTAATCCCATGTCAGCTCACGCGGAGTCATTTCCGTTTGTTCATTATTTACTCACACTTTTATCACGCGAATGGTATAATTTGGTTATAAGAGAAAACATAAAACCGACATGATAACTAGACTACTACGAATAACTTAGTCACGGAATGCCGTTCATTCTTTTTATGGTTCTTTTCACAATTTTCGGCAATTGATAGTTAATATCTTCAATATCGATGGATTAACCACACCATCTCAAAATAACAATCTTCATAAACAAAGTAAAATATGTCGACACAACAACGTTGAACACTTTCTTATCTAATCACTAGTTTTAGTTGCATCCAAATTTATAACTCCAGCAATAAAATAACACTACACATCCAAGATCTATTTAATTCTCATTTAAACTAACACATTACGTAAACAAAGTGTCGATTGTCAAACAAAAGATTACGATTCCTTTCTTAAAAAGTTGTAATGTTAAAAAAATATTTGGATACTCACGACCCATGGAAGCAGTGTGCAGCAGACAAGATGTTCAGGTTGTTGATGATGGTGCCGGCACAGCTCTGCGCCCAGACTTCCGTCCATCGGTTGAAGGAGTCCACTTGGACGAGGGTTGGGTAGTCTTCGATGGTGGCCGGCTCCCCACCCGCAATCCGCTGGACAGCGTGGCAGGAGCCTGTAATTAGGTATTAATAAATAAATAACATTTACTGGCTCGGTGGAACAGTGGCTAGTGACCCTGGCTGGCAGTTCCAAGAGTCGTGGGCTCGATTCCTACTCGGGATAAATTTTTGTGTGAGGAACATCGGTGTTTGTTCCGTGTCTGGGTGTGAATATGTATTTAAATACTTAATCACACCCATATTGCACACAAACTTAAAAAAGTTACCCTAGAATGGCTTAAAACCCTAACATATGACTCCACTGAAGATCTCCTGTCAGCCCTGTCCTAATTATTGGTTATTTGTATGTTTATGTATGTATATTAAAACAAATTATTATTATTTAATATGCTAAATATGGTCTGTTGTACCTGTCGACCTCATATTTGGATCTCACTACCTCTTACCATCAGGTGGAGTAAGGTCATCTTGTTAGCTAATTATAAAAAAAAAAAATTATCAGTTTATGTTATTCGTCTTGCTTACCTTCTAGTTCCCTAAAGGATAATAAATATCCACACACCCTGGTGCTTGGAATCAGTCATACACACTCAATACTCCACTTCATCGACCTACTCTTAATGTTAATGTACCATACACTCACTAAATTTATTGTTAACAAGAACCAAGAGGTGAGACCTGGTGACCTATAACACAGGTATTTAGTTACCTACTTTAGGCACCAATCTCGCACAAACTAGGTATAGAAAAAAATAATTATATATATGTAACTATAATTATTAGTCTCTGACGCCATAGAACAAGCTGTGCTTAGTTTGGGGTCAGATGACCGTGTGTGGAAATGTCCCAGATATTTATTTATTTATTTAGATATTTATTGAGCCTGGTTTAAGTGTGGTACTGGCCATCGGTACGGATTGCTCCGTACAGAGCCATATGTAACTTCAAGGTTTAAGGTTGTATTTTGTGTGGTACTGATTATATTATCGCTGCGGAACAATTCCGCGCGTATGTGATCCGCACCATAAAAAATATCAATATCATACAGACTAGCAGCAAATATAGCTGCTGGTCTGGTGTGATGGTAATGCACATCTGGGCGCGATTCCCAGAAGGACGGGTGTTTGAGTCCCCGGACCTCACTTACTCACTGCATACTGTCTTCTGAGTCACATAAGTTTTTAAATTATTTACCCAACAGTTGTATTTATGTAATAATGCTTTAAAAATAATAATACCTGCGAATAATATGACAAACGCCACCAAAGGAGTCATCTTGTTCGTCACTAACGAAGTCGCAAAAGTTCCCTACTGATACAATTATATACCGTAGTATACTTTATGGGGTCATATAGAAGATAGCATATCATAATATATCTTTATTTTTAAAGTACTAAATTCTGATACTTTTACTGAGGACGATAGGTACTTTGACCGTGTTTGTATAGCTTGGTATAAATAGGTTATAAAAGTATTGATATGGCTTTATGAAGGAGATAATATGCGCTCTATTGTAACCACTCTCTACCACCAACATTAGGCATTTACATCATAAAACAAAATTATCAAATTTGACACGAAGGAAGGTGATACAGTAAAATATTGAAGGAAAAAAACAGAAATATTTATTAAATGGACTTTTTTCGTAATTCGGTTAGTCGGCAATCCATTGTGTCTAACGAGAGATCGAGCGTAGGACCTCCGGCTTAATGAGCTTTCCGAGGCACAGGCGTGCTTTTTGACTCCTGTAATTTCTTAACAGAATTTTTTCACCAACCCCGGACTAGAACCGGGGCCTCTCGGTCCTAAAGCAGCACTTACTACCAACAGACCAACTAGGATGTTGTTGACTACATATATAAATATGTTTGTACATGTCATATACGTACAAACTTGATCTTAAAAGTTGAAAACGTGAACAATTTAATTGCGTAACCCTAATTGGATTCAATTTGTCGTGGTAGGGGAAAGAGCTATCCGCTCCCCCGCAAGTCCGGTGATAATGAAGACGCTACTCCAAGCTATCATCGTAGGTCAGTTAGGAAGGAAAAAAAACTTAGTCGTGGCAGTATCAATAAATATTTCAGTAGCTGTTTTGTCATCGATGACCGAACGTTATTGAGAAATACTCCACTATTGACTTCATAATTATTGACTTTTTTTAATATTTACGTACCCACAGATAAGCCTATATTTCCTCCTCTAAGGAAGTACATATTAGTATTGATTTATCATCGTTGACATTTAGCAATCAGTTTATAACAGTTCCTAAACTCGATGGACTGGTCAAGGACTTTCTTATCAAACGAGCATTTTTTGTGCTTGGCATGTTATTAATAGAACTTGTAAGTGGATTAGAAGCTAATACCTATTAAGAAGTATTATTGTATGGGTGTAACAAAAGCCTCATTGGCCGAGTGGTTAAGGTCGTTGCTTGCCATGCGAGGAGGGAGAGGAGGAAATTTGAAAATCTTATGTACGATTATTCGACGTTTTAATGGTTAAGGAAAACATCGTGAGGAAACCTGCACACCTATGAAGAAATTCTTAGATTGTGTAGTCGACCAACCTGCACTTGGCCAGCGTGGTTGATTCAGGCCTTATCGCCCTAGTTTAGTTCACGCCCGTGCCCCAGCAGTGGGGACGTATATGGGCTGATGATGATGATAATTGTATGGGTGTGTCATTTAAAAGTTGGAGTCAGAGAAGCGAATTTGATTCCGGTAACGACGCAAGTAAAGCAACCAAATATTCATTGTCATTACATAGTATTCGATTATAGAATCGATATAATAATAATGGAAAGTTTCCAACAAATCAATAAGACTCTCATTAATGTTATCAAGTTGTCCAACCGATTTGGCGGCGGCCATCTTAAATTAAGATCAGCCTGCTTAGCACATATTATAGTGCACTTTTTTTCCCTAACTGACTTACGACGATGGCTTGGAGTACCCTTGTCATCGTCTTCGGCCTTGCGGGGGAGCAGATGGATCTCAATTATTATAATGCACAGAGTGCTCAAATGAAGGAATAGAGTATAGATTTCATGTCATGCGCAGTTATCTGATCTCAATTGATGTTGACCAAAATATGGCCGAACAGGCTCGATGGCGTATTTCGTAGTGTCCTATAGGTACCATGAGTTGGCTATCGAAAACTTAACGTTAAAAACCTATCGAATTGTTTTTTTCATACGACCGATTTTAGTTCTTACGTAGGCGATATCGAGTCCGTAACTTTTAAACTCATGGTAGCGCTAGTCACATGCGCCAAAGTCGTTTATTCGATTCCCACTCGGGTCAAATACTTGTGTGATTATTGGTGTTTGCTCCTTGTCTGGGTGTGTTATTTATATATTTCTTTATATTTGTACATACCATTGTTGTTTCTAATTAAAGCAACTTAGCCAGGAATGGGAACAATGTATGTGCTGTTGTGTGATATTTATTTATTTATTATTAGTGATATTCCCACTATTAACATAGCAATTACTCTGAATTTCTAAGGAAAAACAATAACAAATAGGTTGTCAGAGCATGTCACGAGAGTTGCCCAAGCGCGCAAATATTGTATGTTTGTGCGACAGTGTAAACACTGCCTTATATCGAGGTTGATGTACTGTCACACAGAGCTTGCTGTAGGACGTTTGGGAAATATGACGTTTAGGGAACCGGCCAATGTTGGTTTTCTATAATATTTTCATTGGATCTGATGTCCTCACCAATTGCCTCTACATCATCATTCGTCATAACACTACACTTTGACATAAATGTAAATTTTGGTCATATAAAGATAGGTACTTGACTTAAAATAAGGTCTTATAACATAATCTTCTACCTACAATTAGCCATATCATAAACTCATATTCACACTTAACAATATTTGTTTACACAAGATGAAAGAATGGCATCACAATCTCATTAATGCAGCATTAAGACGCCCGAAATGATTAGCAAACTCTTCCAAAGTATCAAACGAATAAAATGATATACTGTGCATAAAACCTAGTACACGTGATCAAACAATTAATCGATTACACAAATATGTAAAGATGATAAATAGCGTACCAATAAAAACACAATAAAATATATTTAAAATTACCTAACACATTAAGAACACTAATGACTTTAAATGTTACGATCTAAATGTTATCGTTACTTTGTATTGTAAGACAAACACTAGTAAACCAATATTGTCTCTTGTCATCACACGCGATAACTTTCCGTATTTTTATATCATTGCTATCATATTGATACAACAGTTTTACAGAACCATATTTATCCCCAAGTGAAGTGCCAAGACAGGTTTTCAAGTAGATACAGACAAGCAACAAACGCAACAACGAAACGAACAATCGATCCCACGAATACATCTAAATACCACGTTTTGTGAATGTGAAATATTCATAATTGCGCGTAAAAACAGCATCATAAATCTCAACGTCAAACGAGATGCGTTATTTAAGTAAGCACCTAAAACAAACCAGATAAGATAGCGGGCAGACAGGCGCGGCAACGCCTCAGTCACGATCCAGCCATGGACAATTTCGGCTATCGGGAGATGGGGTACCCGAAGAACCCACAGACGCCGTCCAGCCACACCACCCGGCCACGCTTCGAACGAACCTTCAGCGCAAGAAGGGCGCAAGAACCAGAAGAATTCCCGCTAAATGGAATCTACAAGAACGGCAGCTTTAGCACGAGATCACGGGAGCCGGAGGAGTTTCCTCTCAACGGCATCTACAAACATGGCCGCAATATTGATTTGCTGGAATCAGCGCGCGAGCCCGGGAAAACAAAGGAGTACCTGTTCGTCGGCCCGTCGCCTCCGGCTGAAGATGCTCCGAACATGTACCACAGCTTCGACGTTCTTGCCCCGGACCCTGATGCCAGACTGACAGAAGAAATAGTGAGGAAAGGTCTGTGTGAACGCGCACGGACTTTGGGTGCAGGAAGATTCTTCGACGACGTTGAGTGCGGTTTGATCACGGGCGATAATATAGTGGAACATATTTGTTCAGCTCCTGAAGTGGTTGTGAATTTAACCTTGTTGTGGGCAGCATTTCTAGCTCGTGATGAACTACTCCCCATCATTTTGGAAGCCAACGCCGATATACACAATTCGGAACCAGCCGGATTGACTGCTTTACATTTAGCCGCCTTCAGCGGTGCATCAAGAGCTGCAGTTTTCCTGATATCGCGTGGCGCTGATGTTGACTACGCCCCCAGATACTTCACTCCCCTTCACTGTGCCGCGTTTGGAAACTCATTGGAAGTAGCTGAGGTTCTGATAGCCAATGATGCATCACTGCATGCCGTCGTTCAAAGAGCTGGATGCGAAGACAACCTCATACACTGTGCTGTGAGAGCCGATGCAGTGGAGTGTATGGAATTGTTTATAGAACGAGGTGTGGATCCTGGATATTGCACATCCGGTGGACAAAACGCTTTACATCTAGCTGCTGAATTAGGTGCCCTGCGCTGTCTTACATATCTTCTGAAAGAAACGAAAATAGGTGTGAACGGAGTAACAAAACAAAGAGACAAAGAAAGCACTGCACTACACCTAGCAGCCGCTAGGGGATACGCCGAATGCGTCGAACTCTTGATATCTGAAGGAGCAAAGTCTAATACGAGGAACCACAGAGGTTTCACAGCCCTCCACTTAGCTGCCAGGTGTTCCAGTTTAGAATGTGTTGAAATACTGCTGAGGGATGGAAACGCTGACCCCAATATTGAGGATTTTGATAAACGGACCGCTTTGCATGCTGCAGTCAGCCGGTCGGAGAGAGCCTGTGACATCATTGATATGCTAGTAAGTTGGGGCGCCCAAGTAAACAAAAAAGACGCTTACGGCTACTCTCCTCTACATATCGCTGCTTTGGATGGCCTAACTCAGTGTGTTGAAACGCTTATCTATCTGGGCGGAGATGTCACCTCAAAATCAAAGAAAGGTCGAACAGCGTTAAGTGTTATAGCCAGGAAAACACCGAAATCACTAGCTATTCTTCGACACAACCTAGACAGCGGTATATCACTCAGTCGTTCCTCCGAAGGCAATGAAGAGGTCGAGATCGAATTCGACTTTGGCAAATTGTTAAAGTTTTCATATCCACGTGAAATCACTTATTTAAACAGTTTAATTGATGAAGGCCAAAAAGACATTTTATTACATCCATTATGCTCAGCGTTTTTGTTTATGAAATGGCGTAAGATAAGAAAGTTCTATTTGGCGAGATTAATCTTCTGCTTCCTGTTCGTGTCATTTTTATCAATCTATGTGTTGACTACCGTTGTTAAGACTTGTAAAGGAAAATACTCACAGAAATATGGCGTCCTAAATGAGCTTTGTCAGAAGCAATCCCTTTTAGGCGTCATGCTTGAACACAATCCTATCGAATTTGAGAGATGGGTACTAATGGGCATAACGGCGGTTGAAATAATGCGGAAACTGACCGGCATAACCGGATACTCCAGCATTTATATATATTTTACGACATTTGAGAATTTGATGGAGTGGTTTGTACTTCTATCAGTATTTTCGCTATATAAAATAGACGCCGATTACAGTTGGCAGAATCATGTGGGCGGTTATGCCGTATTAGGAGCTTGGACAAACCTAATGCTGATGATGGGGCAGCTGCCAATGTTCGGTGACTACGTCGCCATGTACCAAAAAGTCCTGACCGAATTCCTTAAGCTACTACTGGCTTATGTCTGTTTGCTTTTAGGTTTCACGATCTGCTTCTGCGTAGTATTCCCTAACGAGGAAATGTTTTCGAATCCGTTAATGGGTTTCATCAGTACATTATCTATGATGGTTGGAGAACTGAATCTAAACATTCTCATCAACGACCCGAACCTTGATGATCCTCCTTTGGTTTTCGAACTTTCATCTCAAATAATATTTATCTTATTCCTTATGTTTGTTACAATAATCCTAATGAATTTGCTTGTTGGTATTGCCGTCCATGACATCCAGGGCCTACGTAAAACTGCAGGCTTGTCCAAGCTAGTGAGACAAACGAAACTGATTTTATTCGTCGAAATGGGAATGTTTAGCGCCTGGCTTCCAAAATGTCTACACAAGTATGTTTACAGAACAGCCTTGGTATCTCCTGAAGCTGGCAAGGTTATACTTAGCGTGAAACCTTTGAATCCTCGAGAGAAGCGATTGCCTACAGATTTGATGATGGCAGCATACGAATTAGCGCAACTTAACAAAGTAGTATCGCATAAGTCTGTCAAAGAGATGTTGCATAAGAACAAGTATTCTAAATTCAGCAAAGAAGCACAGTCCAGCGATCAAAACTTCAACATAGAGATCAGAGGAATGCAAGAGAAGATCGATCAAACAATGTTCAATATGAGGAAGATAGACCAAGAGTTGAAACATCTGAACACATTCTTATCAGATCAGCATAATCTGTTGGTTAGTTTGTTGAAGAGTAATTCAGAGATAGTTGCTTACAAATCGCCGCCTACCGCAGCACCGTCCGGTGATCTGCCGCCATTTTACTACAGCTCAAGTCCTAACAATGAATAATCGAAATTATTTCATATCGGAATGTTTCCAAGAATCAGGGTATTTTGGTTACTGAAAAATCGCAGTCAGGAATAAAGATCACGCGCAAAGATCGAGTTTGCAATGTTTAAGCAGTTGTATGTTGCTTCATTATTTTTATCTGTTGCGGAAAAATGTAATCTTTTGATTGCCAAACGCTGGTTTGTTTAGAAGATAAGGAGATTTGGGGGATTCTATTGAGATTAGAATACTTTGTTTCATGATCATGATCAAGGTGGCTTCTTTGTACACTGTCGAAGGTAAAAGTACTATTACTACGAGTCATTAAAACGGAAGCGAAACTTGATTTCGATTTTTTTATTCTAAAAGAAAAGTTTGATTTTTTTACAAATTGGCAACTATTTGTTGCGTTAAGTTTTCTGAAACATTTGCTGGAATGTAATGTGCGTTTTACATCCATCGCTTTCCTGTAATATATATAATGTTGTATGATTGCTGGTCAATATTGAAATGTACTTTATATCTAGTATTAGTGTCTCGGAGTTTCTTATGTATAAGATAATAAAGAAATAAACTGTTTTATATAAAAATCATTATTTTTATTGATTAGGTACATATGCTGCACCAACTTTTTAAGACTTATCTATTGGCAAGTCGTGCCTTAGGTAAATGTATTTAAGTACTATGAGTATGAAAGACGGGATGGTGTTTTGAAATCAGGCAGAATAAGTGATAGATTTTTTTTTGTTTTCAATCTATTAATGCCTTAACAAATATCTTTTCTGATGACTATTCTTACTAATACTATAAATCTGAAAGTAACTCTGTCTGTCTGTTACGCTTTCACGCATTGATAACTGAACCGATTTAAATGAAATTTGCTACAGATATAGTCCAGAGCCTGAGAAAGGAGATAGGCTACTTTTTAACTGACTGCGCTATAAATAAGTAAAGCTTTACCCGTTAAACGTCTCTACGCGGATGAAGTCGCGGGTGGAATGCTAAGTACAGTATGATTTTGAATTGAAACTAAACAAATAAATGTGAAAACTGACCTACTTAATGGTTGATGCGTTTGAAATGCATCTATTTTTAGCATATCCGCTATAAATACAGTCAACATAGTTAAAGAATAAAGATTCCTTAAGTCAACTTTAAATATTAACATACTTCTTCATTATTTTTAGTCTTCGAACGAAAAGCTTGTCAATTTTAGCTTAGGTTATGAAAGCGCCTGCAAGATAAGTGTTATATAACTTTAACTTAAGCTAAACATTGCATTAAACCTGCATTGCTTTAAGAATGCTTTATCTCAGCGGTAAAATAACACGATAAAGATACTTTTTACACACAACTAAACTACACTAAATATTTATCTTTATGGGCTACACGCGTTATTAGGAGTAGCAAATTACATAGCTACTTACTGCCCGACGTTTCGACTGGGTTGCACCAATCATGGTCGCGAGCGAACTGGCGCCGCCAGTCTTCGTCTGCCACAACGGTTGTGAATTTCTAGACTACAACAACAACTAAACTACTCTAACTAAGAAAAATTTTAATTAGTGATTTTATTGAAGATCGGCTACACCTTTTAATTATTCAGGTTTTTGTTCCTATCTGACTTACGATGATGGCTTGAAGTAGCCTCGTGATCATCACCGGACATGCGGGGGAGCGGACAGCTCTAATATTCAGGTGGATCGTGTATTTTAAGTATGAAGTATGTACCTAGGAAATAAAATCTATTATATATTATGTCCTCCCTCAGGTATAGGCACGATGTGTCACTTAAAGAAACCTACGTTTAAAGATATAAACAATATGTCACTATGTATTAAAATGGTTTAATCATCATTATGCTGTACTTTATTACAACACAATTTGCCGTCAGATGAAATAATTGTATTATACCTAAACAGAAAATCGAACCAGAGACCATGTCACACACCGTTAGGGTCTTTATCTTTTCAATATTTTAATTTAATTTAATCGCAATGATAAAATTTTGTTGTGTTAGAATTATTCGTGAGTAAAATGATATTGCGGATACCTATGTGAGAACAAGTTTCTCAAACTTTTTAGCATTAAACTTGCAAATAATTAATTTATATCTTTTTTCCTTTTGCTGTGTATCTGGTTATGCGGGAGGGTTGGGGCTATGTAGTTGTGGTTGTGAAGCCAATATCTCCAAAGTATAGAGACCATTTATGTAAAACTAAAAATAATTTTGAGTATTTCACAGTTTAATAAACAACCCTCATATTCACAATTTGTAGGTATATTAGCAACTCACTTAGCCAGCAAATTAGTGCTCAATAATTTTATCCTTTCTATATTTGAAAACTAAAGTAAGATTACTCTTTTTTGTCCAAAAAGGTGTAGACACATCACTTTATAGACACCAGAGTTCGCCTTGGAAACTTTAATTGCTTGAGCACAATCTAGTTTAACTTAGTAACAAATGAAATCAAAAAATACTTAATAACACATAATTTTGTACGGTAAATCAAAGCGATGACAAATGTTGAGACACACTGTTTTCTTGTTATTTGATAACAAATAACATCCCACGCAGCACCTAAAAACACAAATACGTACGGCACCAATGTGCAATTTGTTAATACGCATCGAACATACCTGCACTTCTTGTTCAGCTGCAAATCCTTTATTACTACTAGCTTTATTATTTACTAGCGGCCGCCCGCGACTTTGTCCGCGTATTAATGGGTTTTAGTAGCAAGGATGTATTAAAATAGCCTACATGCCTTGTAAAATTTGTTATTTATTAGTGAAAGTTCCGTCAACGTTCTCCCATAGTACGTCCCCCCCCCCAATAACTTCCATGGGGGTCGAATTTTGAAAAAAAAGTAGCGCGGGTGTCTTTCCAGTGTGCCAGCTACCTCCATACCAAGTTTTAGTCCTTATCTATAAACACGTAAAAAGTTCTCCCATAACTAATTTTTACCCCCGCCAACCCCCAATGGGTGTTGAATTAAAGAAAATTGCGCTGATGTCTCTCCGGAGTGTCAGCTACCTCCATACCAAGTTTTATAAAAATCGACAAACACGTAAAAAATCTCCCATACAAATTTTCACCAACCCCCAATGAACCCCATGGAGGTTGAATTAAAAAAAAAGTAGCCTATATGTTATTCCAGAGTGCCAGCTACCATCAAACCAAATTTCATGAAAATCGGTTCAGAAGTTTGAGCGTGAAAGAGTAACAAACATCCATACATACATCCATACATACAAACTTTCACGTTTATAATATTAGTAAGGACTCTCAGTCTGCATGGAGCCATTTATCGCGTAAAATATACATACATACATAGGTACATAAAATCACGCCTTTTTTCCCTGAGGGGAGGTATAGATCATTTCCTGGCATGCTCGTCGATTACACGTGAAATATTACTGTAATTATCATGTAAAAAGTAATTATGTCCCCAAATGCATGGGCATTGGGACATGGGTCCCTTCTAAGAGTCTAGATTATATAAGTCCAAAACTCCAAATTGCAAATAAATCGGTTCTGTAGGTTCGGCGTGAACGGACAGACAAACAGATTTCTATTTAATTATTATTAAGGTGAGCTGCATAATTTAAATAAATAATGCATAATAAATAAATAAATAAATAATTTTATTTCCTGGAACATGCAATAATAGATTTCTTTACGGTTTCTGAAATAATTTGCATAGTTCAAAGATATGTTGGTTGAATTAGAACACTGGATATGTCCAGTATATCTTCCATATTGTTTAATTTCAATTATTTAGCTTAAAGTTATACACGTTGAATTATTTTGAAATGAGGCACATATTTCATAATAATAAGGCATTATCTCAAATACATGTCTATTTCATTATTTACGTATAACATAGGTAATCTACTCGAACGCTCATATCAATATCATAAACACTTTACAACACTCATTGAAAGTTCAATAAATGTTATCTGTCAACGGATCCGATATCAGCGAAATACACGCTTTCACTGTTAAAGTATTTTATTATGTGATAAAGTACGACATTTCAATAGCTGAATATTTACATTTGAACAACTTGAAGGAGATAAGGATGGGTCGTTTTATTTCCAAGAGTACAGCAGTTGTGTCGGATTGAGACGTAAAAATAATGTTTCTATTAGATGTTTTATAATTTAAGTTTGACTGCCTCGTTGGTCTAATGGTAGCAAGCGCTGCGTAAGGACTGACAGGTCCCCGGTTCCAGAGTCCGGGGTAGGGCAAAATTTGTGTGAGTTTTTCTGTGATGAAATTACTCAGCCCGGAGTTAGAAAGTTGGCAGTTGAACGCCCGTGCCTCGGAAGGCACGTTAAGCCGGTGGTCCCTGCGCCCGATCTCTCATCGGTCATGTCGGAGTTCTGTCTCACCGAGTTATGAGAGTAAGGGAATAGAGAGTGCACTTGTGTTTGCGCGTACACTTGTGCGCTATAATAATATGTCCTGCGCACTTGGCTGATCTTAATTGAGTTCGGCCGCCTTGGCAGAAATCGGTCGGACGCCTTATTTTTTTTTAATTTAGGTTTTATTAGCTTTTAGTACAGGATCCGTGGTGTATTTTTTCACTTGATTACTATCAAGCTAATTTTCCGTGAGTAGCTTCATTTTGATAAGACGCCCAAAAAATTCCTGTGCGAAAAATTTTTGATTGTGGTAGCTAACAGAGGTATCAATGATTAAATATTTAGGACCGTAGGACCGGGACAAAGTACCACGGAATTTGTAGGACAATATGACCGTTACATTATATAAATATTAACTAAGTAAAATAATAAAAATCAGCTGGTTAGTAATCATTTTTGGTGATCTCCTCCTCCAACTTGTATCGATAACGAGATCACCAAAAATGATTACTAACCAGCTGATTTTTATTATTTTACTTAGTTAATATTTATATAATGTAACGGTCATATTGTCCTACAAATTCCGTGGTACTTTGTCCCGGTCCTACGGTCCTAAATATTTAATCATTGCTACCTCTGTTAGCTACCACAATCAAAAATTTTCGCACAGGAATTTTTTGGGCGTCTTATCAAAATGAAGCTACTCACGGAAAATTTGCTTGATAGTAATCAAGTGAAAAATACACCACGGATCCTGTACTATTTAAGTTGGTAATCTATCCGCTTGGAGTTATAAATAACTCCATCGCGTAAAATAATACTTCCTTATAACTTATTTGAAAAAAAATATCAAGGACCTTAAAGTAACTTTCGTTCACAAGCCCTAGTCGGATTGTGTGCTAAATCAAATTTAAATCGGTTCAGTAGTTTTGTGGCGAAAGCGCGACAGACTCAATTACAAAATTACTTTGGCATAAACTAGTAATGATATGTATGTACTATTAATTGTACTAGTATGTTATTACTAACGACTTATCTTATCTTGTAGCGGGGACCATCTGAACGGTTCATTTCGACCTCTTAAAAGGATAGTAAGTATTTTGATCAAAACCAACTTCATCATCATCAGCTCACTTTCGACCACTGCTGGACAGAGGCCTACCCCAATGCTCGCCACTTATCTCTATCCTCGGCTACTCGCATCCAGCTCTTAACGAAAGCTCGAGATGCGAATTCCTATGTGGGTTCATAAAAAACTTTCGTTTCTTGGTATAGAAAAGATTTCTTAAAGTTTGGTTTTCGTGCGTTAATACAACAGAAAAAAAATGTTGCACCTATGTCAAGTTTTGTAAGTAAATAAAGCCCAATACAATTAAGCTTTTTTATAAAAAAATCAAGTTATTTTTGTAATTTGATTCCTCGAAAATGCCTCAACGCCACGACGATAACATAAGTCATAAATCACAAAACAGTAAAGGATTTTAAAAATAACAATGGCCAACGGTGTGGCCAGATTCGGAGCTTCAAAACGAATTAAACAAACACCAGAAATAATGATTACTGGCAAAAATCATTTATCAAGACGTGTTTACTTCGCGATCGAGATAAACGTCAAATGTATTTACTTGAGGATATCTTGGGAATACACCTCAAACAGAAGTATATAGATATAGTTTCAATAGGTTAAAAAAACGAACTAAAACAGAACTGTTTTGTGTAAACGAATCTAATAAATCCACAGATAAGACAAGACGTAAATTACTTTGTAAGTCTCTGGATAACATTGGATTATATTTTTGTTTTAAAAAATATTTTATAAACATTTTGTTATGTATCCAGATATCCAGATAAAAAAAAACATAGAAAATAAATAAATTTGGATCTCACTACCGTTTACCATCAGGTGGAGTGAGGTCATCTTGTTAGCTCAATATAAAAAAAAAATGACGCATTGAAACGCCTTATGAACCTTCACCGGGAAAGGGGGATCTCTCCCAGTAGTGTGTCGGACTCCTCAGTGACTGGCGATAAGATGGCAAATGCCAGTCGCGGCTCCTGGGTGCCCAGGGGGTGCCCAGGGGGTAGTTCTCGAGGTAGACCCCCTGTAGCACTACCATGAGTTTAAAAGTGACAGACTTGATAACGCCTACGTAAATGTCTATGAAAAACTTGTAAAGCGCCCCTGGCGGTTACGCTAAGAACTAATATCGGTCGTTTTAAAAAAACAATTCGATAGGTTTTTAACGTATGTAAGTTTTCGATAGCCAACTCATGGTACTGCTACTGGTCTACCGACTAAAACACCGCGGTGTGCCTCATCGCCTTGGCGCCATACCGGACGCCACCGGCGGACAGCCCCATCGGGCTCTTTCAAGTCCCTTAGGGGGATAATTTTTTTATTATATGTATATGCCAACTTGACTTGCGTTATTTATTAATCTATATAGGCTTGAAGAAAGCAAATTCTATCTCGAAAACGGTTCACAGTTAAAAAAATGACGTGTGGCACTCGGGAACTGCCGCGGTATAGCTATTGCATAGCATCGTCCGATTGCGGAGCAGCTCGTCTCGATTTCGGAGCAGCTCGTGTCGATTCGTGCGAGTTTTGTAGAGTCGTACAATACGTCTAACCGCACGCACACAAACACCGTGCCTAAGTCTACCGAACTGAAACGACGTTAGACGATTGCGAGGTTTTTTTCGTTACGGAATTTATTGGTTCGGTTGCCGCGCTCAAAGCCCGCGATAAAAGCTATGCAATAGCTTAAACATTTGTAGAGAACTTTATATTCTACAAAATTTATCATAAATTCAAATAAAAAACAACTTATAGGATATTAGTAAGGAAGATATTTACAAATAAAGCGGCAAGAACCGATTTTTATTAACTTTGACCATGAAATTTAATAGTTGCATACTCTACTACTACTTGTAAGTTTTGAGATAACTCTTAGGGTGTCCATACAAGTATTTACAGACGTTCAGCTGGGTATCTCGAATTCCGAGATTCTAACTTAATTTAAGCCTAAATTGCTGGATTATCATACAAAATGCAATAAAGGAAAAGGTTGGCAAAGACAATCGAATTATTTTATTGTTATGACGCATGTCGGAAGCAATGGAAGATGTAACTCGGATGCTTTTCGCAGAAATAATCCTTTTGTTCAATGCAAACCTGACGTATTTTGGCAGAAGCATATCAAGGTGGGAGGTGGGACATTTTGTCGACCGGTTGCTGTTACCTACCACCATACAGTTGTGTAAAACCCGCCAAGTGACTCTGACCTCTCTCGGTCAGGTCGCGTTCCGGGATCAGCACTGTACGAACCGGAGCCAAGGGGGACCATTGTTGCGGCAAGCGCCGGACCAGTGGAGTCTTAGCGGCGGTATTGTGCGTGCGGAGCGGGTCAAGCCCGCCGGCCAGGGAGACCCGTAGACACGGGGGCCCTTCCGTCCGGCGGACTGGTCAACTCCGACCCGCACAGCTCAATACCAATGCGAGACTCCACGCCTTGTCTCGTTGTTGCCGCAGCAGTGGTCTCCTTTTTCACGGCTTTCAGGGTGAGTGCGACAGGCTCAATATGGTCTATTGTGCCTGTCGACCTCATATTTGGATCTCACTACCGCTTACCATCAGGTGGAGTGAGGTCATCTTGTTAGCCTCTTTATAAAAAAAAAAAAAAAAAAGGGAAAGGTGATTTATTAATAACGTTGCTAATTTCCATTTGGATCTGATCAAACAATCTTAAAATTACTTAGACATTCGAGCGTAAAGATCATTATAAACTTCTGACTTTATATTGATTTGTCTGTCACGCTTAAAAATGTCTGGGACATTCCCATACATGGTCAAGTGACCCCAAACTATGCAGCGCTTGGTACTAAGTGCGTCAGACTGACATATATACAGGGTGTAACAGGAGGGGTGGATCATCGTAAGTCAATCGATGGGGGACTTCAATACCTATCGATATAACCCCATGTATGTTCAGCGATTTTCAATAGTTCCAAAGTTATTGAGATTTTTTAAGAAACATTCCACAAACTTCAAAAAAGCTTTTAAGAAGGTCTAACCTATGCATAGCCAATAATAATGCCCATTATGAACACTTACTGTAAAAAAAAATAATGAACAAAAATTATGTAAATTTTCTTTGTTTGATTTTCACCCCTTTAATTTGCAATTCTGTAAAATTACTGCTACTTATGTTACTAACATAGCATAAATTTGCTGAAACATATCGATTTATTTTTTAAATTAAAGTTTTTCATGAAAAATAAAAACACTGATTTATGGCACCTGTGCCATTCGCGTTCATTTTTCGTTTTGATGCTCTGGCAGTAGCGGTTTGAAATTTTCAGGGTATACTATTCATGAATGTAGGTAGTTTTTAAAATAAGTTCTAGAAAAAAAACACAGGCACTCTTTTTTCACTGGAGGCTTTGAAAGTTGGTAGACACAATTCGATTCGTAAAACTTTTGTGAAGAATTATTTTTTTACTCTAATATGATAGGGTTATGACTCAAATCGGTATCGTAATTATAAAGACCCACTATTGAACTATTTCTAGAAAAAAATCATGCAAGCAGGTCCAGTAGTTAAGCTACAGTGAAGACTTTTATACTGAATTCCGGCTTTTTACAAAAATTTCACAAAAATCTCAATAACTTTGGAACTATTGAAAATCGCTGAACATACATGGGGTTATATCGATAGGTATTGAAGTCCCCCATCGATTGACTTACGATGATTCCCCCCCTGTTACACCCTGTATACATAGATTTTTTAAATAACGCATTATCACAGGGACATTACAGGCTAGTAAAAGAAAAACATTATCATACCCAGTCGCGGAACAAACACCAATGTTCATCCCACAAATATTTGTCCTGAGTGGGAATCGAACCCAAATAAATGCATTTGAAATAAAATTATGAATAAAAAAATTTTGATGAATTTATTTGCATAAATAAAAGATTGGGGGAGGCTTTTGCCCAGCAGTGGGACAGTATAGGCTAGGTAAAAAAAAAACATTTATTTCCAAAAAAAAGGCATTACAATATAGGTCCCCAAACTAGGTAATCCTTTCTCTTGGGGGCTGGAGAAGATGATTACATATTTTGGTTAAAAAAAATATTTTTCTAAGAGCTCAGTGATTTGCTAGTATTTCCGTTACCAAAGTCATATCTATCTTAATACCGATCGCGTTGGTAAGCATTAGCGATAAGTAAATTTTTATTTACCGGTTAAATAATTACTATTTGTGTTAAACTTGAGTTTATGGCCAGTTCTTTCCGGTGGCAGTAGGTATAACTACATAAAAAACATGATTATGATCAATATGGAACGGCACTTTGTGTATTGACACAAGTATAATATTTATTTACCTTAAATATTGATTTGTGGTAAACATATTGGAGGAAGGATAATTCCATTCAGATTATATGGTGAAGTTCGTTCAACTATGACTTTTATATTCTTCCAAAAAAATAACACAACATGGCATTTTCCATAATTAACTTAGAGCAATCATCAATAATCATTTTACACTATAGTATTTTTTTCGGATGTCTGATAATAAACATTTCATACAAGTAAAATCTATATTAAATATTTGTCTTTATGGGTCTACACGCGATATTAGGAGTAGCAAATTACATAGCTACTTACTGCCCGACGTTTCGACTGGGTTACACCAATCGTGGTCGCGAGCGAACTGGCGCCGCCCGTCTTCGTCTGCCGCAGTCAATAGGGAAGATGGATTCAAGTTATCATCGGCATGGAATCCAATGATTAGTAAGTGCATACCGCGGAAAGTTACGTCTAATATGAACCCGGATTCGGAGTAAGTAGCTATGTAATTTGATACTCCTAATAACGCGTGTAGACCCATAAAGACTAATATTTTTAGTGTAATGGAACGCGAAAGTCTGAAATCTTACAAAATCTATATTTTTAAAAAAACAGCTACTGCGTTCAGGTTTCGTTCAAAAATAATGTCTATAGATACTACATATTATAACATTATGTGCAACATATTATTACAGTTGTTTATCCCACACTTGCTCTAGAGTGGAAACATTTACGCTATTTGCTCCATAAATAAGTTTACAAAAACACAATATAAATTAAAATCTGGGTTTGTTTTCAATTTTGATTGACCTTGAATGTTGAATCACTATCAAAATATTTTGTCTCCATTCAATACTATTTAAACCACATCCATTGTAATCCGGGTCAATGATCCTACGGAAGGTTAGTAACTTTACTCCAGAAATAACATGTTTACATTAACAGGAGGTGTAAACACACACGATCAGTAGTTTTGTGGATATGTTTGGTAGGTAAGAGATTCCTGGTTCTTAGAGTACGTTAGATATTTTTTTTTTATAAATATTTCAAAATCACATACATACATGATCTGATCCCGTGGTAAGTAGCTTAAGCACTTGTGTTACGGGTATCAGAATCAACAGTGGATACACAAATATACTTAAACATATTTAATAATACACCCAGACACGGAACAAACACCGATGTTCGTCACACAAATATTTGTCCCGAGTGGGAATCGAACCCACGACTCTTGGAACCGTAGGTAGTAAACCTGTCACTAACCACTGTTCCACTGAGCCAGCCAAGATATGGGTGACTTGCTGGTACTTGCATTCGATACTTAAGAAACAAATATCGCACAACATCACATACATTGGTCTGATTCCGAGCTGCTTAAGTATTTGTGTTAAGGATATACTCACTCAAATAGATAAACAAACAATACACCTGGATGAATTATTGAGTGGCATGTCTTTAAATACTTGCCCTGGGAATGGAATCTAACCCACGACTCCTTGCACAGAGACAGACACAGTCCCACACGTGACATCAAGCCCGTCGATTTTAATTTGAAAGATTTCCTTTAAAATCTCATTTTTGTCTGGCTTCTCGCTTATCTTCAACTGGCAACAGGAGATCATCTACTGGGATCGTTTTTCTTTTAAGAAACAGTTTAAAAAAACATCTTAAACGTTTGATCGCTAGCTTTAAGTCATACAAACATGTAGCGTAGTATGTATGTATGTGTAATTTAACTACAAAATACACGAACCATACAAATGGAAGCACGTAAAACAATCGATTGTAAATCGAGCGGCATTCTGACTCCAACACTCCGTGGCATTGTTGGAAATAAAACGACGGCGGTTTTAACAGCTCTAGACCAAGAGGTAGTAAACGAATTCCTGAATAAAATAAAAAATAAATATCTGGGAAATTCATTCAAAATCATCTGACCTCTTCAAACTAAGGGAGAGCTTAGTACTATGGGCGCTTCCAAAGTCTGATATTAACAAACAACACTGAAATGTTCATCACAGAAATATTTTATCCCAAATAAAACTGCCATGGTTACATTCATAAGGAAACTGAGTTCCGTCCAGGATATTTACCTTATATTAACGAGCCCAATATTTCGGCACCGTTGAAGACTCCATGATCACGGGTCAATCTGAGTTGTATCGGATCATTCTAATAAGTATTATCTGTGGTATTATACTCTTCACTTAATTTGCTCGATAAATATTCTTGATAATTCGCATACAGGGATAGAGTTATGTAACTATCTTTCGTCCTCGCTTTCAACTGGACCGATTCAAATGAAATTTGGTATACAGATACGCAGGTTTTAAATCAAGATGTTTAGAATTACTTCACGCAAACGGAGTCTTTATTTCTCATTCATTCATTATTCTAGTTATTTTGTCGTTACCTCTTAGTCTATAAGATTTGTTGTTATTATGGAACAGGAGCCGAGATTACCAATAAAGCTATTGTAAGGGCACGTGCCAGTAGTTGTATATGGATTTGTATACATTTACCCGACTGCCTGAGAAAGGTCGGTTATGTTTTAGCGTAGGTTTTTGAACTCTATGAAGGTCGGGTTTTGAACCAACAAAGTGTTTATTTCATCATCGTCAGCTCCGAAACGTCCCCACTGCTGGGGCACTGGCCTATCCAAAACTAGGGCGATAAGGCCTTAGTCACCACCCTGGTCAATTGCAGGTTTGACGACTACACAACCTTAAAATTTCTTCGTAGATGTCCACACGATATTTTCCTTCACCGTTAAAGGTTCAAGTAATCGTACGAATCGAATTCAAATTTGAAAACACAGTGATACGTGACGGGGTTTGAACTGGAGGCCGCTCGCATGGTAAGCAACGAACTTACTCACTCGGCCATCGACGCTTTTGTGTTCACTTACTTTGAAATAAACACAGGGAAAATTGGTTGTGGTCAGCCCAAGACCAATCGTTGGGAAATATTTCTATGCTGATAAGATGATGATGATAAGAATGATCAGTTATGATGATGCAATGCAAAAACAAACAATTTTAATGATTGCATCTTGTGTTCATCGTAAAATTAAGAATTCGAATAAAAAATCTACTTTTATGAGTCAGAGATTATTGAGGGACCTTGACTTTGCGACTTGA